>VZRH01008150.1:678760-744961 GCA_013397555.1 Urocynchramus pylzowi
TTGTTGTTTTGGGGGAGAGGGGGGGGGGGGGGGGGGGGGGGAAGGTTCACTGATATCTCTGTTTCATACCACTGAATAAAACTTTTATTAACTCCAGTGGGAAAAGTGACAGATCATAAGGCTGCCAATCTTCATTTTGCACCATGAAATGGTTTGCTTTCAAATGTGACATTTTTAGGTGCCACCAGATGTCACTATCGGTAGTTTTAGGTTTTCCCTTGGATTAAAGAAGGTTATTTTCCTTGGAGAAGTACTCTTTTCTAGCAGTGATACTGTTCACATTAGAAACCCAGTGCAATCACCAGAAAATACAGTTTGGCCTTTGCCTTTGAAAGCCAGCTATAAATCTTCCATACCCAACTGTTGCTTTTAGTTGCACTTATGCCAGCAAACAAAACTTGAATTGTGCTGAAATTTAGCAACAGATGCATCAGGCACCCAAGTTTTGGATAAGCACTGTGCTAATTATCAGCTGTCAGCTGATCAATTTGCCTGAAGACTTGAGCTTTGTATTCCCATGGTTAAGAATGGAGTTTATTTCCCTGTTTTTTCATCAGACCTAGCACTCCAGCGTGAATTTTGACTCAGCCAGAGGGAGATTCATCACTTTGCAATAATTCTTGACCAGTTTAGACCAGGAAGCTGTTTTTTAAAACCTTTGAGTGTTACAAGCTCCAGATGAAGGCAGTGGGAACTCCAGAGGGAACAGCAAATATTTAGCAAAGCCTTGAAATCTGACCCTGCAGTTTCAGGGCAATTATTTTAAATTCACTTTAGAGCTTTCAGGGAAGCTAGACATACAGAAATGAGTAAAAAAAAAAAAAAANAGCAAAGCCTTGAAATCTGACCCTGCAGTTTCAGGGCAATTATTTTAAATTCACTTTAGAGCTTTCAGGGAAGCTAGACATACAGAAATGAGTAAAAAAAAAAAACAAAATGCTTTCTTACAAACTAAGAGTTATATAATCTATGTAAGCTTCATTCTTTTCTATACCTGTGCCCCTGCATTTCTCCTTAGAGTAAGTACTTGGTTTTTCTTGTTTTGTTTATTTATTTTTGGAACTTTGAAAACTCACAAAAACTCATTCAGAAAAAGTCAGAAATAACTCTATAGCTATTTGATTATAATACTGGGTGTTTTGTGCCAACTGTGAGTCCCTGTGTCTGGCTGGTTAATTGCTGCCATCCTGGCAGTGATTGATAGGTAAGTGGGCATTATAACACACATTTTTCTGACAGTGAAGTTCCTGATCAACTCTATTTGTGCAACTTTGTGTGAAACAACCTAAGAAAAATGGTCTCACATCCAGTCTTAATAGGAGATACCAGCACTTTCTGTAGCACTTTTGCAAGTGCTAGGAGGAGTAAAAAGAAAGAGTAAATAACCCTGCCACAATATACCTAGAAGCAGGAATGGTTTATTAATGCATGCCATTTTGAGATTCTTTGGGCACCCCTTACCAGTCAGGTTTCACCAGGCTTGAGCAGAGTTTTTACCATTTCAGATGGGCAGAACAAATTCAGGATCTGGGCCATTCTAAAGGGCTTTCTTTAGTGGCAAAATCAAGGGGAAAATCTGCATTCTAATTTTTATTGGCACCATTCATTTTCTGTGAATCCCTGATTTTTAATGTGGTTTTGTTGGGGCTTTGGAGGGGGTTTTGGGGGGGTTTTTTGTTTGTTTTTTTATTTTCTTAGTTAGTTTGTTTTTTAATTAAAGTGATTGTATTCTCTAGCCAGAACAAAGACCTTTTGCACTTGAGGGTATGGTTTAATGGTGAATGTGGTGGTGCTGGGTGGATAGTTAGACTTCATGATCTTAAAGGCCTTTTCCAATCTTAACAACTCAATGGTTCTGTGAATTAGGTTTCCTAGATCTGACCTAGAATACATTGTCCATACTACACTGAACAGATTTATTCTAGATGAAATTTTGAATTTTACTTTTTAGGAATGTCACCTTATATCTTTTTATTCAGGTTTCTCTCAACTAGTTAGACAATATTCATCTATTCTTGGAATAGAGCCAGTAGATGTTTTTTTCTTCATTGAAATGTACTTAGTCAAAACATAATGCTTTGTAAGAGGAGTGTTTCAATTTTAACAAAATTATGCATGAACAATTAGAGATCCGTTTCATTTATGCTGAAACATTTCACTTCACTATTATTTTATTGTCATAGACTGAGCTGTAAACTGTAAATTTAATTCTTTTTGTGTTATGGAAAACTCTTCTGATCAGACCATTCTAATATTTACCAAGTTACTATTTATTTTCTTGTAACAATCACAGGAAATGTCTTGGTGTCTTCTGTTTCAAATTAGGATGAAAGAAAGTTCAAAATGTAGCAACTTTTTGTAGATTTGATCTTCTGGAAGTTTGAGATGTTCTGCTTTGAAAAGTAAGTTAATGGAATAAAAATATGCATAAGATATTAAAAATAATTTTTATTCATGTTTCATTAAACAGACAGTAAGGGTCTCTTCCTTAGAGTCTCTGAGCTCCATTCATATCAGGATGCACTTATAAACTCATTAGAAATCATTCTGTGTCTGGTGAAAATCCTTTGAATTCTTTACTGGAGACTCAGGTCACTCTAAATGTGACTACATGAAAATGCATAAGAGTACAGCATCACATCAACCTCACTTATTTGGTTTTGACTCAGTAACAGTAAATTAGTATTCATGATGGACCCTCTTGACAAATAGGGTTATTATCAACACATGTTGTAAACATAAATCAGGTGGATATCAATAAAATTGTATTTTTGTTCTAGTCTTGTTTACAGATCTTCCTTTGGAATGCCACATAAATACTCCAAACGCTTGCAGGAAGCTTGCCACTCATGTTATTAGTTTTTTCTGGCTTAGAGCACTGACACTGATCATTTTCTGACAATGTTTACTGACAACAAAGTTGTCCTATTGATCAAACTTTCTTTCTTTTACACTCCTTTATGTCCATGAATGCCTTACATCACTTTGCCTTGAGCCAAATGGAATTATAAACATGAAACACACAGCAAATGACAAAAATAACCATTAAGGTTATGGTTTGATGCTATGAATGACAGCAACAGATCACTGAAGGAATTTGAGAGCATCAATATTTTTATATTTCAGGAGAAAACATTAAAAGAAAAAAAAAAATGTACCAACCACCCAAACATTTTTAGTTAAAGTTTGTGTGCTATAAGCCCCCGAAGTCTGGATTACGCAGTTTTAGGAGGATACATTTTTCCAGCATGCTGACTCACACTGTAGTCGTAGGGCATAATTATCACAGTGAATTATATCTGCAGAGAAATGTGTTTTTTTGTCTGCAGTGCAAATAGGACAAAGAGTGAAAAGCAGAATCTGTCCCAGAGAGATTTGCAAAGCCTCAGATTGATTTCTTTGAAAGAGCCGCATCAGTCAGTTTGTGAAAAGCATGTGTCTAAAACTGCACTCTCAGCTGGCTTGGGGTTTTTCCTTCCATTATACTGACAACATTAGAGACTTTTATACTCCATGATGATTCCACTTTCTTTGCAAACCATGCATTTATCACCCTGCCTTTGGATAGACTTCATCTAAGGCTATATTTAAAGAAATCTTAGTGTTTAGCATGCAGTAAAATAAGAGGTATGGATCTCCAGAATGGATTCCTAATTTATGGAAGATATACTCCTTTGGATAGTTTCTTCTATCCCTTTTTTCTTCTTCCCCTTTAAACAAAGCTTTAAGTTTTGGGGAATAAAATTTTTGTTTGACAGGCCAGCTACTGAAGGACACTTAACTCTGCCAGTGTCTTCACTTTTTTTCTTTTTGGTGTCATTTTGGCTTCTTTTCTGTGACTTGTGAGACATATACTGACAAGTAAGTGACCTTGCAAAGATACCATAAATGTTGTTATTTTAACTAAAAATTTGATTTTTTCCTGATATCTTTTTCTTACACAAACATGTGTTTTTGGAGACTATTATTTATAACTGTGACCTCTATTTGCAAACATCCCTGTGGAGGGAAGCCTGAAATAACATTTATAGTTAATCACTTCAGAAAGTTTTTCATAGAACAGGTACAGTTTTCTGAATTTGGATTTCAACCTGAAATAGTCTAATGATAAATCAATCTGCTTTGTATCTAATTTAAACTACCACTCAATCAATTTGGAAAAATAACAGACTCACAGAAATTTTAGGATTGAAAGGGGCCTTTGGAGATCATCCTATCCAAAATCCTGCCAAGGCAGTGTCACCTACAAAAGGGGACACAAAAACCATCCAGGTGGGTTTGGAATGTCTGCAGAGAGGTAGACTTCATGACCTCTCTGGGAAGCCTGTTTCAAGTGCTCTGCCACCTTCAACAAAAACTTCTTTCTTTCTTTGTGGTGGAACTTCTTGTGGTTTAGTTCATGGCCAGTGCTCCTTGTCCTGTCCCTGGCACCACTGAAAAGAGTTTGGCACCATCCTCTTGGCACCTGCCTTTGACATACTTATATGCATTAATGAGATCCCCTCTCAGTTTTCTCCTGACTGAAGAGGCCCAGCTCCCACAGTGTCTTCTCATACAGGATGTGCTTCACAGCCCCCACAATCCTTGTGGCCTCCACTGGACCCTCTCCAATAGCTCCTTGCCTTTCTTGATCTGTGTAGAACTGAATTAAGTACAATACTCCCAATGTGACCTCACTAGGGTCAAGTTGAGATGATGTCCCTGTGTTAATTTTATTTTTGATTGATTTATTGATAGATAGAGAGAGATAGATATACAGACAGACATACAGAGAGAGGCCTAATTTTTGTCTCTTCATCTTAAAAACACTATGATTAAAAAGTTCTAATTCTATATATCCATTAAATATGACACTGACTGTTTCTGTAGCAGAAAGGAATAAGTAAGCTGGAGCATTAAGTAAGGAGGAGTTAGGAACACAGCTGATCAGGATTTATCTTAAGAGAATACAAAAATGAGTCAATATTATTCTGTATAAAATAAGATGATATTTCAGAAAAAAAAAAAAAAAAGGCAACCTCAGCAAAACAAGTCATTTTAATCTTCAGAACTCTGTGATGCCTCAGAGCTGAGAGAGGTCCAAACCCAGGTCTTCTATGTGAAATATTGAGAAATAGAAGTAAATAAATACGTGAAGGTCAGCATTCATTTTGCAAAACTGTTAATGGACTGTTTACTGTAATGTCTGAGACAGCAATATGTTATGAAGCTTGAAATGTCTCAGAATGTATTTTTGACTGGACTGCTTTTTCTGATAGGAAATCTGCTTTGCCTTCCCTTTACTATGCTTAGTCAGTGGCACTGATTTTTTATCAAGCAGTTTGACTGCAGATGGAAATGGTTCCTAAGTGCTTAACTGCTGCACTTTTAAGGAAAACAGGGTTGAATTATCCCTTTGGGGCACAGTCATACTCTTCCCCTGCTATTTAATGTGTGGGATAAGTTACTATCTAGCTCTCACTCTTCTGAGCACAGGATTTGGAGATGAGGTTATATCAAAACTTCTTCCCCAGTTCTGTACCATTTTCAGGGCATCACACTTCTCCTGGCTTTCTTTTAAAACTGTAATATATTTCATAACATTTCAGAGCATCATATTGTTTCTGTTCAGTGCCAGTGTTAGGTTGGAGGATTTGGGTAGGGGTGGAGAGAAAAGTCATGCAGAACCCACTAGAAGGAGAATTTCAGCAATACTTAGCTGCCAGGAATGACTGTCACAGAATCTTTCAGGTGATTCCACTGGGAAGCTGAGAAAATTAGCAGTCACAGATCCTCCACACTGGCCCTATCAAGCTCAAGAGCACTGCCACTTTTTTTTCTTCTCTTCCATCCATACTCCATCTGCTACCAGATCCATCAGTGAGACCTGAGTCCAGCCTCACAACACATCTGGACTCACTAAAAACCCCACGGATTTCAGCAGTGTGTAGTACAGCACTCCCAGTCCTGGGAGCACAGTGCAGGGACCACAGGGATCTTGCTCAGAGCCAGAGTGAAGTTTTTATTTTGAATGACATTAGTTCTCAGACCACCACAGATGTAGGCATGTGTAATAGAGCCCCTGCTCTGAGCCAGGACACAGATCTGTGCAAATTGCAGAGGAACAGAGTAATGTGGGATGGGGGAGGGCAGCCTCCTTACTCAGGGTGTTGTCACACTTGAGACTCTGTTCAATACACTGCAGCTGCACACTGGGCATCATCCTTGAGCAGTCCAGTCTAGATTTAACTGCAGAATACACCAAAGGCACCTATTTATAAAATTATATTTGGTTCGTGTGGCAAAGTTTTGGTAGCAGTGAACTACAGAGGTGGCTTCTCTGAGAAGCTGCCAGAAGCTTCCCCCATGTCTGATGGAGCCAAAGCCAGACCTCTGAGATGGACCTGCCACTGGTCAGGGTTGAGCCCATCAGTGATGGTGGCAGCATCTCAGGATTGAAGGTGAGGGGAGAGGGGGGCAGGAGAAGAGAAGAAAGGAGGGAGAATATGTGAGAGCAACATCCCTGCAGACTCCCAGGCCAGTGAAGGAGGGGCAGGAGGAGCTCCAGGCCCCTGAGCAGAGATTCCCTCAAAAGCCTTGGTGAAAACTGTGGTGCAGCAGCTGTCACCCTGCAGCCCCTGAATGTCCATGGGGGAGAAGAGATCCACTGCAGGCAATGGAGGATGCCAGACTGGAGCAAATGGATGCCTGAAGGAGTCTGTGACCCTGTGAGAAGCCTGTGCTGGAAGAGGCTCCTGGCAGGATCTGTGGGGGACCCAAGCTGGAGCACACTGTTCCTGAAGGACTACATCCCATGGAAGGGACCCACACTGGAGCAGGGAAAGAATGTGAGCAGTCCTATCACTGAGGAGGAAAGAGCAGTAGAGGCAATGTGTACTGAGCTGACTACAGCCCCTATTGCCCATCCTCTTTTCAGATTTAGTTTTTATTTCTCCTTATCTTAATCTGATTTAATTAAAGTACCTCCCCCAAGTCTAGTTTGCGTGCCCATGATGGTCACTGGTGTGTGATCTTTCCTGTCCTTATCTAAACCCATGAGTTTTCCACTGTATTTTTTCTTCCCTGTCCAGCTGAGGCTGGCAGTGACATAGAGACTTTGGAGGGAACCTGACATCCAATCAGGGTCGACCCATCACAAAAATATAATCATAAATCATAGGATTTATATTAGCAGCCAGTGCAGTATTTTAACACCAGCCTCCCAATTTTTATTTTTTTTTAATTGGAGTTGCTATATGACCTAAAAAGTATCTGTCCTTGCCAAGGAGTGGCAGGAGAAGAGTGCAGGGACAGCCCAGCTCGAGTGGGTGCCTCTGGGTGAGGGCAGAGCTGGCTCAGGGCGCTGATGAGCCCATTGTCTCTGTCCAGGGGATTAAGCTAAGCTCTGCTGGTGTGTGACTTGTTTGATTCAGTGTCCTGACACATCCCTTGATTTCTATGAGCTGGCACCCAAAAGAAGAAGATTTTTAGTTGCATTTTACCTCTTTTCTTTGTGTGTGGAGTAAGTGAGGAGGTTCTTGCAACTTCATACCTAAATGCTGGGAGTTGAACTGTGAGTTAGCATATTTGGAGAAAAATGTTAAACAAGAAAATTCCAAATCTAAAAGCTTTTTTTTTTTTCCCTAATTATTATTGCAAGTGCAGTTTCTGAAATTTTTATTGTTTGTATTGGTTCACATTTCTTTAGTCAGTGTACTGTATTTTATTAAATAATGAAATCAAGGTTTACGTTTCCTCAACACTGACATTCAGCTATTTAATCTTTGCAGAGAAGTGGAAAAGAGTCTGCTATTTCTCATGTTAATTGTTATGTAGGAGGATTAATTAAATGCATATTGGTTTCCTTTTTTACCTCCTTTTTTTTTTTTCAAACCATTTTCTTAAGTATTTGAATATCCTTGGAGGGCTTAGTGAATATTTTGGTGAACTATTTATCTATGCAAAATGCTGGTTTGTTGAAACTGACACTCTTCAGCAAATTCAGCAATTGATTTGAATCTGAAATTGGGGACTATATTAATATTTACAATTGCTTTTATATTGGCAAAGAAACACAGAAATATTGGTCTGGAAGAGTTCTTGTGTGTTCCTATGTTCCTCCAGACCTTGCAATTGCTATTAGACACTAAAGTTGTTTAGAAATATCTATCTTACTCATCAGCTAAAAACAGATTTCAAAATATTCCTTAGTGTCTTCTAACAGATTTGTCCTGATTGAAAAATTGCAAAAGCCAAAGAGTATAGAGAGGTACAGAGCAAATTGTCAGTGTCTCTTTTCCTTTCAAAACCAACAATCTCAGTGTTTCTTTCTGGACAGTCTTGGGAAATCCAAATACCAACCTACTCGGAAAAAAATAGAGCCTTAGCAGTTGGCCAAAAGAAATGAAATGTGATGGAATGGGGTCTAATGGAAAAATTGCTTCTGGATCCAATTTTAACAAGCATGTTAACTTTATATATCTGAGCAAGGCACATCAATCAGACACCTAACAAATTATCAACATTAGGAGTATCACCATAATACAGAAAAAGTTAATTTTTGAATTGCTTATCTGAATGGTTCAGGACAGGTGCAAAATACTCCACCACATTTATTTTATGGAGGATGCTTAAAATTTATTTCCAGGTGTCCCAGGAGGGTTTTTCATTTAATCTACTGTTTGCCCAAAAATAAGCAAAATAAATCCATCAGCTGCCTACACTGATCTCTAAAAGGGTTAATATTTACACAGGAATAGGCAGTGTTTCTACTCTGAACATTGCAAATTGGAGACTGGCACTTGTATTTCTGCCTTTAAAAGTCATCTCTTTGATCCAAAACTCTAAGAATATTTTGTACCAGTGTTAGCAAAATGCAAAGCCACTGTGAGGTATATACAGGCTCATAACTGGCTGTCCCTCATTCTGTCCTTCTGTTCTGCTTGGACAATGATCATGACAAAAGTCAGAAATTTGATAGGAGGGATATTTCTTGAGGCAGCTGAAGTTTTTCATATTTTCAAGTAATAGGATCATTACGGGTGATATTCAAGGATATAGAGAGGTAAGGTTTAGGGAGAGGAAGGATCTTTTATTAACTCTACTTTATGGTTTCAAAACCAGACATGCTTCAGGCATACAAGCCTTTTTCTTGTGCCCTTGGAAACTGGTCTCTTTTTATAACTGTATCAGCTAGTTTAATAAAAGATATTGCTTCTCCTTCTTTCAGATTTTAAGACACATTAAAGCAAGTGAGTTCTGCCCTGCTATGAGCATTTCACAAAATTTTTATTTCAAAGAAATAGTCAGCAAAATGCTCTAACTTCAGCAATTGATATAGACACACAAAAATGTTGACTTTACATTTCTTTATATCTTTAGCCTCCACATTCCTGCTTTATCCTCTTCATGCCTGCTTTCATCCTTCTCTTCTGCTGCTTTTGCAAAGTGGAAGTACTAATTGCATGATCCCTCCATCTTATTGATACAGATTAAACTCAGCAGTGGTAAGTCTAGTGAACTCAGTGGGATTTTTCTTAACAATTTCTGCAAATTAAATAATTCTTGTTCCTGTATATGATATCAGTAGTTGCACTTCACACACATTTGCCTATTTCCTTGTTTTGTATTTAGTCATACTTAAAATACATATTTTTAAAAGCCACCATCAAAAATATATTAAAGTGCCACATAAAAAAAGGCCTGAAAAGTACCAGTAGTAGAAATGTCATAAGCCATCAAACTTAATTTCTTTCTGAAGTAATATTTATTCCATAATACTTTTCCTCTCTTCTTAACCTATGTTCTGCCATTTCTCTCCAACTCATTGTACTATTCCTGTCCCATGATTCTCACTTGTCCTAATTATATTTATTACTTATAGCTGGAGAATAATTATGAGTCAAGTATGTGGGAAAATTTTAATTAATGCTAATTTTACATTTAGATTTTTTCAGTGTACACATATATAAATAATTATTTGCAGTTCTGGAGTTAGAGAATTTTTTAACCCAAAAGCAAAAGCACCCAAAGTCCCAGTCTGGGATTAAAGCATCAGCTTGGACAGCTGGAAAGTGAACATTGTACCATTCAAAAATGAGACCATTCAACATATGACTGGGAACAACAGACAAGAGAAAATTCAGTGGTCTGGTCTCTGTCACAGAAGCAATGCACTTGGTTTTATAAAGTGTTTAAATAGCAATTGCAAAAGATACAACAAAAATGTTCTCCTTTTGGAGAGATCCTGATCACAGATGCTAAACTGTGCTTTTCTTTCCCACAGGACTCTCTGCCTTGTCTGTGTCCCTGCCCCAACATGCACTGTCCATTACAGAACTGCTCTGGGAACAGAGATGGGGCTCCTCTACCTCATGGCACAGAGGCTTTGATGCTCTGCAGGGTTATTCTTTGTGCCTCTGTGCCTCAGGCTTGTCTTTTCTTCCATGGTATCCAATGACCAAAGGTAGGATTCATCTGATCAGAGGTCAGAACCTACTATGGAGTAGTTATTTAGACTGCTTATGATCACCAAAAAAGAAAAAAGACTCTTCAAGGGTGAAATTTATCTTAATCTAAAACTGGGGATTGATAGGGAATCTGATGATTTCCCTCCTAAAAGTGCTTTTCCTTACCACTGCCTATAGTGGGCACTTGGTTTGACTGTCTTGTAGACAGCTGTCTTCAACCTAACCCCATACCTGGAGATACAGATGGATGGTACATCTCAAATGTACTGGGTCAGGGCATATTTCTGTTGATGTTCTGGAAGTCACACTTCAATTTTAAGCTGTGTTTTAAGCTCATAAGTCCTCTGTTTGTTCTGGTTTTAGCTAACTAACCTCTTTACACCCTTCTGAAGATCTGTGCAGGTGTCTGTCCTCACCCTTTTGGTTCTTAAGTCCAATTCTAAATTTTTTCTAAATTTCCAAGTTTCTACTGAAAAGTTTACTGCAACTTACATTTATATAATGTTATTTTGCAGATAAATTGCTAAGTGTTCCAAGCTTGTCTTATACAAATGACTTCATCTACCACCAAATAAATGGGAACATCTAAAATGTGAAAGCTTATTAACTCCCAATTATGCTTAACAGCACTCTTTCTGCTTCTCTTTCTTAAAATGGTTTGTTTGCACTAAAATCTTTCTTTGGAAAGACTTTGAAACCTTTATTACAACTGAAATTAAATTAATCTATATTTAAAACATGAGTAGTCACAGTGAACAAAAACACACTACTGTAAAATTTTCTGCAGTATTATAAGAATAAAAATTTTTTCAACTTTATAACACTGGATAATATATGGCAAATAAAAGGTCACAAGAGTATTCTGGTTTTCTCTTTTCTAATTTTAGAATAATGGCATCCAATTTTGAAAAATTTTAAATAGACCTAACTTTTAAACTGGTTTTCCATAATTCTAATTGGCAAAGAGATTTTTCAGGGTTACTCAGGGCCCCATCCAACCTGACCTGGAACACTTCCAGGAATGTTGAGACTTTGGGCAACATTTACTTGAAGCTTTAATAGTGAATAAAAATATTCACTATTAAAAGTAATTATACTTATTTTATTATAATGTCAAAGATATATATAAACTAAACATATGCTTTAAGAACACCTTTCAAGTTAAAAAATATTATGTGGAATATTTAGACTATTTATGATAACACAATTGTTAAAAAAAATCCATTATTTTGGCCTCAAAATTACCGTCATAGGAACAATTTCTCTAATCTGGTTTTGCCATCTCAAAAACATTACCAAAGGGGAATTACATCTCAGGAAAACTGGAAATTTCTTTTTTTTTCCTCTTGCTCCTGTAGTGCAGTAACTTACTCCCAGGGTGAGCTAACATCCTCGTTTCTCTTGCAGCGACACAGAAGTGGATGGGACAGCATGGAGGGAGGTGACACTCAGCTGCTGTGTGGCTCAGAGGTATCAGGATCCGTGGGTTTAGAGTGCCAGGAAAAGCATTAGAAAGATGCTGAGGGAGAACAGTGTCAGCCACAGATTAGAAACATCATGCACAAGGCTGGCTGTGTCTCAGCATTAGTGCTGGGACTGGGAAGAAAAGGCTGTGGCAGCAACTGGGTGCACAGGTAGACTTGCAGTGCTTACCTCAGGAGCTGAACCACAAAATTGGAAATTTTTTAATTGTCCCTGATTGTAACTCCCATCAATCAGCAGCAGAAATACCATATTTGATTGTATATCATAATATACATACATATCTGTGTGTATTTTCTGCTTGCAGTTGAAAATAGTGTATTTATACTATTCCATTAGCGTATTTTAATAAGCATTGCTTTGGGACACTATGCCTGCCAATATATGTTTATGAGACTGTCAACAGAATTTACATGCCTAAGAAAATATGATACAACATTGCCAAAGCAGGGACTGCCTGTCAAATGAGGTTGTCATGGAGAAATGAGACATAGGAAAGCTCATATAAATAGTGGCACAAGGAGAATGCCAGAGATTTTTTATTCCCCCTGTTGAGCTCAATAAATATTTATTTCAGTAAGGGAAGGGGTAAAAAAATAATGAAATTATGAGCCATATTATGCAGTCATTTTTGTTTAGGAAAACTTTTCATTGAAACTGGCCCAATACAAAACCACACCAATAGGTAAAGTTCTTGCATTCTGTATTGTGCATTTAGAAACAATTTTTTTGCAGTTTAACTTTTGCCAGGCAACCCCCTGTTCTGCCCCCTGTTCATTGAAAATGAGCAAGTTGACACTAAAGGTTATTTCTAGAGTGTGCCTTTGGGCTGGCTTGTTGCTGACCACTGGAGTGGCTCTCAGGAGTCTTTGGGAGCTGATATTAATTAGACAGCTCCAGACAGCACTCAGCACTCAGACTGGGGCTAAAGTGGCTCAAGAATTTGAAGGCATTTAATGAGATTTTTGAACTTCTGCTCATATCAGTACTGAAAAATTTGGGATTTCAGAGAAAAATACAAAGACAAATTCTTATCCATCTTGACAAAGCAGGCAATTTGGTCTCTATGAGATACTGGGAGTGACACCAACTTGACACATGTCAAGGAGATAGAAGGTAGCCAAGTGCTCTGGAGTTGTTTCCCTTATCATAATTTTAATTACTCCAGGGAGAAGATTAGATACTGCTTGTTATTTACAGTTGATTCATAAAATGGTGATTATATAATGAGGGAAAACATTGAGGGGAATATCTCTTCAATTTTCAAACTCTCTAGGTAGAACTAATTCTCCCTGACTTTAGCTCACTAAAAAATTATTATTGAAATCTAAACAACTGATCTAGGCTTCCTTAACAGAGCTATAGTCTCCTTGAGACCATGATTTATCATCTTATAAATTAGATAAAGTGATCGCTCCTTCAAAAGCTCTTCTTTTCTCCAGTGGCACTAAAAGTACCCTAGAGAGGCCTGGGACTTATAAGAATGAATCTCTGAAGATTATAGGCCACCCTGAGCTGACACCTATGATGTGGTCTGAGGTGATATTTGCCACTGATGTTTGTGTCTTAGCCTGCTTTGGCTCCAGAGACATCCAGGACCTCTCTGAAGCTTCTTTCTTTAGTATCAAGGGCATCTTCAAATTTTTGATGGCTTCTATGGGGAACTTTGAACAACCAGTAAAACAGCTGAATCAATTACAGTGTGACATTCACCTGGACCATCTGTGAATAATTAGCATCCATTCTTTGTGGACTTCCAAAGCTAAACCTCTTTCCCAGGTGCACTCCAAACATCTTTGAGTATTTTGGTCTCCAACCCATCTACCAGCTACCAAGCAATCAGTTTTTTAATTGGATACATGTACATTTCCCTCCGCCTACCTCCTGCACAGGTATTCCAAGTGAAATTTGGTGTCCTTTCCAACCCAAATCATTGTATGATTCCATGAAACTGATGTGTGCAAAGTAGTAAAAACTATCTAACATTTTCAGTCTGGGTAAAATATTATTTCCATTATTTTAAAGTTCAATGCACCCCTGAGTATGGGTCTATGCATTTTTCTTTAGAGTTAATTGCATTAAATATCTGACCAACAAGTTATTGTAAGCTGTAAGAAATATAAAGCATATAATCCTGTGCTGTATAACTTCCACAAAATGTAATGGTATGCTAGCATATTATAAATACACTAGAATAATTTATTTATTATATTCCATTAGTGTATTTTAACAAGCATTGCTGTGGGACAGTATGCTTGCCAATTTATGTTTATGAGACTGTCAAGATAATTTACATGCCTATGAAAATAAACAACATTGCCAGTGCAGGGTCTGCTTGTCAAATAATCTTGTCAGGAAAAAATGAAACACTACCAAGCTGAAGAGTAAAGCATATTCATTATTGTTGGCTACACAGATTCTATGTGACACAATGAAATACATTTATGCCATTTTTCATGTATCATATGAATAAAAAAATGAGGGAGAGAGATACTTCAGGCAGCCATATGTTGTACTGTACAAAACAGATTTAGCACTCTATCACAATTTTTTCTTCAAAATAATAAAAATAATATTAAAAAGGTAGACATACCTGAGCCCCAGTAACTTTAGTGGGCAAAACAAAATGCATTATTCATCTGGGAAACTAAAAATGCTACACAAAATCATGGCTACTTCACAATGGTTAAGCTGAAATAAAATAGCTGCAGAGCTGTCTAGGGCTGAAAAAAATTACTGGGAAGAGTTCATTCAGGAGTTCTGACTAGATAATTATTGAGCTGCACTGACAAATTCTACACTTCCCTGCCAATTACACCTTCCAGGCCATGGCTTTTGGAATAATTTAAAGCAGTGAGATTTAGAATCTTGTTCTCATAATTCCCCATAGACAGCTAACTCTGCTTTCCCTTCTTCAGGAGAAAAACCCCAAACTGTAAATGTACTCTCCTCCAAATTCTACCTAACCATGGAACTGCCCTTGGAAACAGCCTCAGAGATGAAATGTGTCCAAGAGGAAAAAAATTACCCCAAATCATCCCAAAGCAGATAAATGCTCTCACTAAAGTCTTCAGAATGATCACTGTTACTGGCAAGCAGTGAGAATGACTTCAGAGAAAAATGGATAAGAGGCATACAAAGAGAGGCCAGTGTTTATCAGAAAGACTGTAAAGGTATTCTCATTTATGTGGGGAGATTGCCTGTACACAGAGCAAGCAGCTCAGACGTGAATAATCTCTGCAGTGCGCGGCACAGAGCGTGGCAGCCACCGATGCTATCGGCAGCAGCACCGAGACAGACAGTGAGCATGAGGATGATGCATGAAGAACAGGGATAGGGCTGAGAATCACAGGAAGGAGGGATGATAATTCAGTACCAATGAGATAAATTAGAGGGGTACAAGATGAAACTTAGCTGGCTCAGATGTGTATATGCACAGAGACTGTGGAGTAAGCTGGCTGCTGAAGGAGAGTGCTGCTCAGACAGGGCCACACTGGAAAAGGAAAGTGAGACCTCCATGGAACTTCTTTTGCCTTTCCCATGAGCAAGCACTGTAAACTGAACCACTAGATGCCTTAAAAATCTGGGACCAAGCAGATCTGAACCTGCTGCTTTGGGCTGGCCTGGCCCCTCTACTCCATCTGAGTATCTCTTATGTAGGGTCAGTTGTCAGCTGGCAAGTCACTCCCACAGTAGAAAACACACTACTATACTTCCTGTACTTGTTACAGCAGATTATAGGAAAGACAGCAAAAAGATGCTTCAAGGGTCATTCCAAGCTGGAATTTTGCTAGAGGTGATGTCATGCTAGAGGTCATTTTATAATGATGGTCTGGTGGGTCTGTCTCATACTGAGTTTTAAGATGGCAGCTGCACTCTTGCTGACAGCTGTATTATACAGTTAATATTCAGCTAGAAACCTTGCCTCCAGAAGCAGAAGGCAAGGCAGACTTTAATGGGACTAAGTTGCCTTACTTACAACTTTCTTGCTTGAAATCTAAAGCTGATCAATTAATAGGTTGGATTTTAGACAGATTTTTATAGGTTTGTATGAGCAGAGTAAGTCACAGGTTAGAAAACAAATCAAAAATGCTTATTATTATTATTAATGATTTTTGAAGTCTGTTAGATCCCAAGTGCAGAAATTTGAATTGATTTATTTGGTATTTTAAAAAATAGAGTGAAAAAAAAAAAAAAGCCAAAAAGGTGGTGTTGCTCTGTCACCTATTTCAGATTCCGAATGACAAGCTTCAAAATAGAGTGCAACCCTTATTTTGGAAACACAAGTAAATGTCTTAAAATAGCAGCAAACCAAATGTCCAGCAAAAAAAATATGAACCTGGAGTGGGGTTGAAATACTAGCAATGGACTCAGGTACTCTGTGGAGGTGATACAACAGAAAATCACTGAACAGCTTAGGTTGAAAGGGATCTTTAAAGAGTATGATGTCCACCCCTTCCAGCATGGACAGGAACATCCTCCACTAGACCAGGTTGCTCAAAGTCTCATCCAACCTGACCTTGAACACTTCCACAGATGTAGAAGCCTTTCTGGAAAACTTTCTCCAGTGTCTCACCACCCTCACACTAAAATAATTTTTCTTTATAGCCAATCTAAATCTACTGTCCTTCAATTTAAAACCTTTGCTTTCTCTTGTCACTACAAGCCCTTGTAAAAAGTCTCCCTCCATTTTTCTTATAAGCCCCTTACATGCTGGAAATTCACGTGTTGTGTAGCAGGATAAGTAGAAGGGAGATAAATTGCATAGAGAGGTAATGCTGTGGTTAATGGGGGGAAATATTTTTACACAAGAATAAGGTATAATTTAAGACAGGCATAAAGTCAGTTTTGCCCCGAATCCTTCTCAGTACACATTAGTTCTGTCCCATAATAAACTCTTAAACTCCCAGCACTGGACCTCTGGAGTAGGCGCTTCCAATTGTGTGGCAATTTCTCATTTGAGCTGTTATCTGTAAGAAATTGGATCTAGCTTTCTTCATAGCACTCTACCACATCCCCACACATGGTTGATTTAATTAACATTTTTCTGCAGCTCTTTCCTCTCCATGCAAGTTTCTATCTATTTATTTATATTTCCCCCCAGATTGTTGACTCTTGAGTTGTGTGAAATATTTTTAGGTACATTACATCTAATGCAAAAAGTATCACAAATCAATCTGCCTTTAACTTCTCAGGCACATATATACCCTATTTTAATGTGGCCATTTATGCTGCTGTGTAATACATCTTCATAGTGTTGGCTTAATCACGAATGACAAGTGTTGAAAATGTAATAAAGACAGGGACACATTAATCCATTTTGTATGAAAATGTGAAAAGGTAATCAGATTCTGAACGGCTGCATGCTTTAAAAATATACTGTCTGAGATTTCTTTTTCCATTCAGGATTCTCACCAGAGATTCTGATTAGAAAGATTTTAGTATAAAATTGCCTTAAAATATTACGATTGTGCCAAAAATGCACTGAGGAAGTTTTATAAAATTAGAGATGAATCTCAATCAGTAATGTGATGACCCCAAAGCTTCTGATACATTTTAAATAATCAGGGAAGTCTATATTCTTTTTCTTTTTAAAGAATCTTATACACCTTGCCCATGGGTAGAAATTCAGGGTGTATCATTACCATTTCTGTTTCTGAATATCCAGAGGTAATTAAATAATTATTGTTAATAATTATTCCAGGCAGCTAAGGATACCTTCATACAAAAATCTGTATAAAGAAGTATGATCTCTGGGTTTTTTCCCCTGCAGAAACAAGAAATAGGAGGAAAAATTGTGTTCTGTTCAACAGATACTCTTACAGCATATTTGTCCTCATCCATCACTGTATAACGTGTATTTCCCATGCCCTAGAGAATCTATGCAGCCTGACATAATGCAATGGTATTTTTTTTGGTGGGCTTTTTTTAGGAAAAAGAACAAATACTTTGCATCTTACTTACTTTTTCTCACCACCCTACTTGGAGACTAAAGTTGTAGGATTGAGATGATTTAATTACTCCAACTTGCCTCTTCAAATAATTGTCTAGCCTAGGCTACAATCTAGTCATCTGTAATACTTTTAGATTCACTTCATCACATTTGATAGCTCAAAGACTGGCACTTAAATCTGTTCTGTGGCAGTATCCAAAAATGATCTTCCCACTGGTAAATATTCTGGTTCCATAGTTATTTCCCATTCTGTGTGAAGGAAACATCTCCCAGACCAAAGAACCATTACAAAATGAAAGACCTTTTTAATTGTGATCATTCTCTGTCAAGCCTCTAAATTAAATTATTGAATCTACAGAAGTCTTGATGAAACTGAAAATATTTACTTAGTTATTTAACTTTGAGCAATTATATTTCAATGTCATCTTAACTCTTGAGCAAGAGATGATGCTCTGATTGCACTGCTGAAAACGCAGCTTCTTATAGGGCAGTATCACTGGCCTAGCTTGGCAGTCTGCATATTTACCTCTTTGTGCTTTTTATCAGTTTGAAGTATTTCAGCTGCAAAACATCAGGGTCAGATTTTCAGATGCTTTGCAGAGTTTATTGTAGGGCCTCAAGAGCTGATGACTCTAGACATCCTGTCTGGGAATTACGGTGATTTAATAATTTCAGCAATCTTACAGTTTCATCATTATTTCCAAAATAACTGAAGGAGTTCAGCACACATCATAGATATTTTTCTTCCTGCACAAAACTTAGTAAGGTATAAAATGTTTTCAGCATGAAAAAAACATTTGCAACATATAAGCAAGATGTATTCCTAAATGTGGAGTGGAAAGGTAAATGATTAGAACATTTCCCACAAGCCCATGCAAATTATATAAAACCAAAAATTGGTTCTGTCAATCATTTTTCATTTAACACTTTCAATTAAATTGAAAGGCTGTAGGATGCCACTTTAAATTATCTACTTAATAGAGTAGGAAGGGGAAGGATTGGCTTCCTGCTGTGCCTAAGGCAGTCCAAAACCAGAGTGGATTCAGCTCTACCTGCAGAGCTCCTGTGTAATCTAAAGCTGTTCATCTTGCAGAAAAGCCACAAAGGAAGGATGATGGTGGATCACCTCCTACAGAGATGGGTCATGGCCTTGCTTCAGTGGGTTTCTCCAGGGAGTTCTTGTGCTATTAGTAGCCTCCTACGACACACAGAATAGAATCCACTTCAATCTTTGCTGGCAGAATACGAAATAATATTTTATCTAAACTACAATTCTGTTTTAACATCTATCTTGTTTCTTGTTAACCAATGTTTAATGAATAGCACTGAGACCATGTCCATATTTGTGAACTTCAGTAATGGCATTTCAGGAGTAACAGAGATGAGGAGAGAATTAATTTATTTTTCACAATGATTGTTTATACAAGGTTTCTGTGAGTCACAAAATAGGTTATAAATGAGGGAGCACTGGAACAGCACCTCCTGAGCTCTACTTTGTAAAGGAACTTTAAATAGAAATGAAAATGTCACATTCATGCACAGTGAATTTCATTCTTTTCCCCTTTAATTTTGAAGAAAAATCAGCTTTATTAAAAGGGTTAGCACAGGCTATCATATGTTGGTAAAAACCTTCGATAAATGCCAAAGACAAATTTCTAAAATTATTTTCTGACTCACCAAATCTTTTACAATTTATGTGATAATTTTGTTGCTCTTTAGGAAGACTGAAATACACTTCATGCAGTTCTGCCTCCTATAGTTCTAGACTATTTCAAAACAGACAGACAATACAAAGGGTCCAGGTTGATACAAATCCTTCCATAGTAATTCATAGGGATGCTCAAGACAATAGGAGCCACCAGTGTGTCAGAGTGCTTTCAACACTGTGGTATCATAAGAATATCCAGGTACAGGGTGAGAGGCATAATTTTGAACCTCTGTTTAGAATAGGGCTGAATAATACTCATGTGAATGTATTTTATACATCTTCTGAATCAGGACACAGGCAGTTTCCACATGAAAAGCTTCAGGCTTGTCATGAATGCAGCAGCTCTATACCTGAGTTTATATATGTGTCAGTAGGTACAGAAATGAGTTGGCTTTGATCATGCTAGATGTGGCTCAGCTAAGTATTATTATTTTTATTTAAAAAGTATTTTTATTTTCCTGGAAAGAGCAGTGAATAGGTGTGGCACACAAACCATTTAGTCATGTTCACATGTATAATACAGGCTATATTATAGATTGAGAACTGCAGCAAGTTACTCTCCAATCCTAAAATGAGACATGATACTTGATGATATAAATGCCCTCCATCCAGTTCCACGGAAAATGGACTTAAGTTGACCTTAAGTCACTTTTCTTTGCATTTTAAAGTGCTTTCTTCTTTACAACCATTTGGTAAGAGGCAGTTATGGTGGAAGATTCATTATTAAAAACAAAGGTCTGCTTGAATTTGTTCTCAAGGCAGACACCTAAAATGGCACATGAAACTTGCCCAAGTGAGGCTGTTTTCTCTCCATCATCATAGAGGGAGACCATGGTCATTAATACACAGGCAAGCATCTACAGAGACCTAAATGTGGGGAAGATGAAGCTCATTCTGTACACAGCTGAGGGAGGGATAATTGGCATATAATATCCCAATAAAGGAAGATGAAATTAGATACTTAGCCTGAGTGGGTGAAGTTCCTTTCAGTGTAACTAAACCTGCTGTAAACTGGCAGTGATGCAAGGCAGCTTATGAAACCTGCTCCACAAGCACACTGTTATCAGTGTTTAAAAGTATAGATGTATAGATAGGTGCCTAGATGGGCTATGACACATCTCCTGCTGCAATGCTATCATATTGTGTGTAACATGTATGTTATATATCACCTGCAAGCAGATTCTGAGGAAGGAAAAAAGCAAGGCTTCAAGTATTGCTTCTCTAGACTCTGCTGTTCCTTATAATGAAATATTTTTTTTCTGTGGTTCCTTTAGAGAGAACAGATAGGGGGCAAAAATCCCCAAAACTAATATATTTTGTATATATACATAACAAATACATCTTAAGCTGAGCCAAGGGAAATATAGATTGAGTATTAGGAAAAAGTTTTTTACAGAAAGGGTGTTAAAGTACTGGAATGGTCTGCCTGGGGAGGTGGTGGAGTCAACATCCCTGGATGTGTTTAAAAAAAGACTGGATGTGGTACTTGGTGCCGTGGTTTAGTTGAGGTGTTAGGGCTGGGTTGGACTCGATGATCTTGAAGGTCTCTTCCAGCCTTGTGATTCTGTGTGATATTTTGGGAATAATAAAAACAGGAAAGAAAAATAAGGTTGTGAGTCTAGATATTTCATCTGGGATTATCTGATAGGTGGGATTTTGTGAAATAAAGTTGGAGTTACTGTGGTACATTCCTAATCTGGAATTCTCCATATATAGCCCAACAATTTCAATACATAAATATAACTTCTCTAACTTTAATTGTTCTCTATGTAAAGTCTCATTCCAGTTGTCAGTCCAGGTGAATACAATTTTGCCACTAACCAATGCACATGACTGATACCATAGCAGGTTACAAAAAGCACTGCAGGTTTATAGGTAAACAGCTGAATAAATCTACTAGCACAAGTGTCTGCCTTCAGATTAAGTCATTGAGATGTTGGTAACCAAATGGCAGCTGGGTGTTTAAGACTGAACTACTGTAACCCTTGATTCACCTGCCAAAACGCATGCCTCAAAGTGCCATTTGAGATATCTTCTGCCATGTAGGGCTCAGATCTATATGAAGTTTATAGATTTGGCATAGGAGTCAGAGAAGGACTACAGTCACCTGCACTGGCATGAAAACCAGAAGAGACAGCCCAGAACATCTTCCATGGTACCAAATACTTACCTTCAGGTAACCAAATCAAGCCCTAAGTAGGTCAATGTCAATTTGTGTGGGAATCCAAGACATTCCTCTCCATGCCCCAAACCCCGGACAGGGGTCTGGGTGGCCCTGGCAGGAAGCCAAAAACACTTGGGGCTTTGATTTCAGCCCATGGGACAAATTACCAACCTTATATGAGGAGTCACAAGTCACAAAAGTTTAGACAACACAGNATTGTAAATATCTAATACATAGTTCATAGTATAAAAGACAGCACCAGCCCTGTGGGAGGCAGTGCGCCTTGGACTGACCTGCTAGCCAGAGCTTGGCAGGTCAGACAGAAAATATTTTAGATAAGAAACAATAAACATCATTGAGATCACGAGCAGAAGACTCCTGACTCCTTCTTGGACAGCTGGGTTGGGAAAAGCAGCTTCCAACAACATCTGGGGTCATCTCCAGCAGAGAAGACCCCTACAAATTTGAACATGAGCCAGTGTGCCTTGGCAGCCAGGAGGGCCAGCCCTGTCAGGCCCAGCATCACCAGCCAGACAAGGGAGGGAATTGTCCCTCTCTGCTCTGCACTGGGGTGGCCTCACCTCGAGTGCTGGGGACAGTTCTGGGCACCACAATGTAAAAGGGAAATTAAGAGAACAGCCAAAGGAGGGCAACAGAGATGGTGAAGGGCCTTGAGGGGAAGTTGTGTGAGGCGTATGATACTGTTGGACACAAGGTGTGACCCTTGGGACTGTCCTGTGCAAGGCCAGGAGCTGGTCTCAATGATCCTTGTGGGTCCCTTCCGACTCAATAGTCTGTAATTCTGTGATATTTAGTGGAGTTGGCAGATTTATTCATAGAGTCCCAGAATCCACTCATGGATGGTCCAATGGAGTACTTCCACTTTAGCTTTGCTTGTATATTGGACAAATTATTGACAACTATGTTAGCAGTTTTGTTTCATGGAAGATAGCCATGTGTTAAACAGGCTCTTGGCTACATACTATGGTTAATGTATAGTATAAGCTTCCATGGGTAACTGTATGTTGACCTCAAGGGACTGAATTAGATAACAAATAAATAAATAAAAAAGCAACTGCAGTTTGGTTGCTCAGGGTCTTCCAGTCTCTGACATTGTTATATATCAACTCGGTACACTTTGTACACTGTTTCATATTTTATAAGACAACTTCCACCCTGGTGTCTGTATCAAGCTACCTACTCTTTAATTAAGTTACTGTAAAAACAAGTTAGAGAAAAATACAAAGTTTAAAATTGAGAGTAGAAATGTCAACAGTATTAAATTCAGTCAAATAGACAAAGCTGACTAGACAGAGCAAATCACTTTAAAATGATCCACAAGTGATTAACATTACTTTTGTCTCAATCAGGCTCTGTGTTCTTTAAATCCACATCCTTAATCTGTACAGTATTTAGCTACACATGACAAAACAAGATGTCTTCTGCTCTGCCTAAAGCTGCTTGCCATCTTGAAAGCTTTTATAAAAAACACTGGAGAAGCATTAATGCTTATTTTCAAAATGTGTCACCTAGAAGTAGATATTTCAGTATCAATAATTACATCTTATAAGTTAATAAATAGCAGCTCTTCTAGATGATTTCTAATTGTAGTATGAACTGGAAATTCTATTCCTGTTTACTCAAATCACTTAGGGCTAAAGACTTAAAGTGTTACATTAGTACCTTATTCTGCAAATCATTTCACTGATTACTTGTAGATACATATTCCATGGAGTATGCTCATCAACATTGTTACTGAATCAGAGAAAATAGGATGAGAAAGGGCTTAAAGGTCACTCATTCCATTTTCTTGTCTCAAGCCATGATCAACCATACTTAGAAAACTCTGATGGTTGAAGGAGATTTTACTCTCTGTAAAATCCCTTTCAGCAATCCTTATTTTGATACTTAGAAAATATTTCCCTTATGTTTAAACTAATTTTCTTCTACTTCTGTTTAAGCCCACTGCTTCTAATTGAGCAATGCTTGTGGAGCTCTTTTCTTCTACTCATTTGTTGAAGACAAGTTATCATCCCTCCTTTAAGGATCCTTTTTTTCCTAAAGAAGGCAGTCTGAGTGCCTTCAATAGGTCAAGTTTTCTGACCAAACCCCAAGTACATCAGTAGGTCTGAATTTCTCCGAGCAACCTCATCAAGCCCCCAACCCTTGGCCCAGCACTATGCAAGTGTCGAGCCCAGTGCTTGGTGAGGCTTGGTGAGGGTGGGTGTGTGTCCTGCCCTGTCCCCTGCCCATCCTGCTCTCTTCACTTGACTTCCCAGTGGACCTTGGACATTTTGTACTTGTATGATGCTCACCAAACTTTCACTGGGGAGTGTGACTGCACAGACCTGACCCTGCTTGAGTATTGCAGGACTGCACCCAGGTCTGCCAGACCACCAGCCTATGTCTGATATGGTCACCTTCATTGCCCAACTTGGCTTCCCTTGTTCTACAGCTCTGTTCCTGCTACTTCTTTGTAGAAACATTTTGTTTCCCTCCCTTTAGAACTGTCTTGAATTTTTGGGTTTTCTTCATCTTTTTTTTTGCTGATTTGTAAAGATCATTTTGTATTCTAGTCCTTCCCTCAAATCTTAGTGCAGCCCCTCCTGGCTTGGTGCTGATTAGTAATTAAATAAGTATACACTTCATGCTTTTGAAATAATTAAGGGAAATATCGAGTGGTGGCAGACTGAAGACAGACCTTGTGAAATTCCACTTACATCATCCTTCCAGCTTGGCAGTGAACCTAATAGCTACTTTCCCCAGTATGATATCCTTCCCTTCCAGCTGTGCCATATTTCTTTAGCTTGTTTAAGAGAGACCTGCTGAAGTTTAGCCAAATGATCTCTGTTCCTTTTCTTTTTTCAGGAAAGCACTTAACTTCTCACAGAAGGAAGCTGAAAAACTATGGCATGATTTGTTCTCGGCTGTTCTTTATCTCCTTATAAACATGTGCTAGCTGTATATATGTAGTTCAATTATTTATTCCAGTATTTTCACAGGAACTGAAGGTCAGCTGCTAGGTTGCTCCTTACACCCATTAAAAATAGACAATACATTTTCCTTTTCCAGGCTTCTGAAGCCAAACTAGTCCTTATGAGTTCACAAAGTTGCTGACCCTGAGACTGTTTGAGTCAGTACCATAAAGTGATTTTCATCAAGCTCAGACAGTTCAAACTTATCTACCTGCTCTCTAATTGGCTCATGTCACTGCTCTTCTGGCCCGAGATTTTACCCCTCGTTGTTCACAGTGACGTAACGAGCTGCCTGATGAACACTGTTATTGTCAGTGAAGGCTGAAGCAGAAAATGCAGTAAATGCTTTGACTCTTCTTTGTATCACCTGTCAATAGCTATCTCTCCTTGGTAAGGGTACCAGATCAACTCTGCTTGATCTCCTTCTTCCCTGGTAACATATTTCACTTACAGAGGATTCTTGTTTTCTTGTTGCCCTTGCTAGAACATTTGCTACATTTTTCCTTGTTAAATATAAGTTTCTAAATCTGCTTTTAGACACCTAATAGGAGCAGACTGCTTTTTTCAAGGATGCTAACTGGGTTATTTGAGTATCTGAAGATTCTTTCAGGTGCTGAAATGCAGATTTACATCTCCAACTTTAAACTTTGAAGTCTGAAGTTGCTGGCTTATGTTAAGTATCATACCCATTAACCTGCTTTCACTAGCAAAATAGGAGATGGGGGAAAGGAAATACTACATCCAATTTAAAGACAAATACTATATCCAATTTAGCAGACCTTCAATTTTTTTCAGAAATTGCTATTTTCTGAATTCATTTGAAAAGCATAAGCTCTTTCTTTTAATGCTTTTGTTAATTCTTTGAATAAAACAGCAATTTGTTTTCCTTTCACACATGTAACAGTCAGGATCTTGTTTCTTGATTTAAAATTAAAGCAATTACTTACAGCATTATATTATATTTTCTGTAATAGAAAAGCCTTAAAACTACCTCCCCGTAACCAGTGCCTCAGTGATTTCTACAAAGTGGTTATCAATGGTGCCTAGCTTCATTTCTACTGCAAAATAGAAGAATCTTGTTAATATTAATATATCCTACTCTTTCAGGCATTCTGAACAGCTTAAAATTATCTTTTCCCCTTTAAAATAGTGAGCAAAAGAATTATCTTAGGCCTACAGCTACAAACTAGGTTTCCAACAGAAGTAACTCCACATGGCTCCTGTTCATGAGCACTTCATGACCAGAAAAAATCAACTTCTGCCTTGTCCACACACACGTTTCTCTAAGCTGCCTGAATGCAAGAGTACTCTGTTAGAAGAGTTAATTAAGAAAATTACTGAATCCACAGACTGCAAACTCTATTGTGCATACATTATCCTATCCATCTGTGAAGACATATGAGATTTGCTGTATGGGTGGAGTTTTTCATTATGTGTCAGAGTAGTAACAGGCTTAATGACAATGTCTTATTTAAGCTTTTTATATTACTTCACAGAATTCACAGAATACACAGAATTCTTATCAGGATTTTTATAGTTGCAATGGTTATATTTAACTTGTTTCTCTGGAGTCAGCTTTTTCCATTGGTAGATAATGCCAGTTTGTTTTCTTCCTCCCCTAGACCAGACAGACTGTGCCTCTGTGTCACATTGTGCCAGAGGGTTTCATGTAGAGGTATCTGTGACACAACATCTGGATGCAATCATCAAATGTCTTACAATGTTATAAAAGACATATGGAGTTTTTTTCTCCTCTTAACTCATGCTTCAGAGGTAAAGAGCAATTCTGGTTTATGTTCCAAACATACTGGCAGAAACAGGCACCCAGTCTTCTTAACTTCAGCCTGAAACATAAAGTAAAGAAACTGATAAGAGGACTCTCTAATGAAATGCACTGGGTTCAGCTTACATCCTCCTCTGATTTCTGCACAGGGTAATCACTGTGTACAACTACTTTCTTCCTATTATTCTAGGGGAATCAAAAAGAAAAAGAAGAAAAAAAAACCAGCCAACCAACCAACCAAAAAACAAAATGAGGTGTAAAGAAGAAAAATACCTACCAATAAAGTAAAATATACCACCATTATGCTAGTATAGGTATGCATAATAAAACTGATATATATTCAACATAAGCAAGGAATTGAAGTGTCTCACATCTATTTTAGCACACTAAAAATAATTGAGCATTTAATTGCAAGAATGAAACAGAAATTGTTCATTAAAATATGTTTAAGGATTTGAAATTCTATTTCTCAAACAGTAATCATTATACTAAAATAAGAATTATTGTTCTGTATATTACTATTTCACTAGTAAAATTTTTCCATTCTGGAGTTTTGGGTTAATTGTGGATGGGAGGAGCTGAAAAAGTGATAATTGTTTAAAGATATTGCTTGAAGGCTTGTTGAATGTTGTTTGAAGAATTATTGATATTGGCCATTTCTGACACTTTCCACTGGGGCTTTTCTGCACTTTCAGGCAAAGACATGATATTGCTTCTATTTCAGTCATACTCATTTTTCACATTGGATAACATTCTCAGCTTAGTATTCCTAAGCAATTTGAAATAGCCACGCTCTGTGAGAGAAAGTGAGAAGCTACTGGGAGCTCTCACTGATGTGGCCCATTTTGTACCACTGCTGTGGGTGAGCCAATAGACTTAGGCTGAGATGCACCTACTTTTTCTACAGCTATTTGTCATTATTTACCTTCCACATGCACTACCAGTAACACCAGTAACTCAGTGGGTCCCACTGAGTCTACATATTGGTTCTGCTTTGTAGCTGACATGTACCAGATGTAATTGAGGTTCAGGGGATAAATTATTTCACAGGGAAGGAAGGGACTTTTGACAAGGCTGGGGGATGAATTTCAGCCACTGTAAATAAGAGACTCTGTAAGCACTTTAAGATCACATTATTACTATGATTATCATTAAATCCATCAAGTGTTTCCAGAAGCTTCAGTCTCTTATCTTTTTAATGGCAATGGTGACAAAATGTGTAGGTGAAGAAATGTTCCTATGCAGGAGAGGCACGACAATTTAGAGGCTCTCAATGTCCTTCAGACAAAACTCTAGATGCAATGTTTTCAAATTATAAGTATTCCAGAGTGCACCTGTAATAAATAGATCCTGGCTTGTACAGCTTTTTGAACATGAAATTGTCTGGAAATCAATAGGTTTCTCTGTGATGAAAAAATGATCAGTATCAATAACAACTTCATTTCACCCACAAGCTTGCTGCTAGTTTAACTCAACATGAGTAGCCAGTCTTCAGGAGTTCATAATTCAGACATATGCACATCCTAATCTTCCTGCAGAGAAGATATCAATCTCACATAACTGAGTGTATGGAAGAATTAGGGCCAGGGAGAAGGGAGAAATCCAGGTGTGCTTCACACCTGGAGAGTGGCAATCTCTCTCAGGAATCCTGACATTTTAGAGCATGTACCATGGATCCAGATGGACCTAAGCTCCCTTTTCAAGAAGAAGTTTGGAACACAAGGGAGTTTTTTCTGATCCTCATGACTCAAGAAGGGAGAAATCCAGGTGTGCTTCACACCTGGAGAGTGGCAATCTCTCTCAGGAATCCTGACATTTTAGAGCATGTACCATGGATCCAGATGGACCTAAGCTCCCTTTTCAAGAAGAAGTTTGGAACACAAGGGAGTTTTTTCTGATCCTCATGACTCAGTGGAAGTGTCTCGCTGACAATTTTGTCTGACTTTATTTTCTAATCTCTAAATAATCAAGTTTACCTTGTCATTGAATTTTGCCAAACCACCATTGCATTTACTATGAAAGTTTAAAATTGCTGGTTTATATCAATAAACATATGAAGAGCATCACTCTATCCACAGCACTTATTAATTTGTTATCCTACCAGTTGTTGTTAAATGCACCATTTTCCTGAGAACCTTTGGTTCTTAACCTGGCTTAAGGCATTTTCCAGTTGAACTGCAGCTGATCTTGCATACCAGCTGTTTGATTTCTCTCCAAGTAGATCCCTTAATGCCAAATTTAAGTTTCTATATCATTATGTCCCAACATCAGCAGATCTGTGTGTTCTACCAATTATAATGCAGTTTCTTATCCACATGCAGGAGAACCAGCAGTAAAAAAGGAAGTGGTGTTTTCTGACAATTTGGCAGGTAAACAAATCTTTGCAAAAGTGGAGATAAGCATTCCCGCTTTTGTCTCTGACCCAACTCCTGGGGGTAGTGCTACTTTTCAGCGAAGGAAAATGTATATTCCTGAAACTCAAAACCCTTTAAAAAATACAAATTTGCTCAGCAGCTGATCTACAAATGAAGAAAGGACCTATCAGTGATTAAACCAAGGTGGAGATGTTCTCCATACATTCAGCTCCAAGGAGTCAGCCCTCTGAGTATGTCAACATCCTTTCCACATGTATCCCACTTTCTGTATCCCGTACTATCACTTTGCTTGCTTTCACTGATAACACAGACATGTTAACTTTTGCAACTCCTTTTCCTCCATTCCCTTTAACAGAAGAAATGGTGCATTTTACCCTGTCCAGTGCAAGATTTCCCATTGACTCAGTAACAAGCAGTGTTCCTCAAAGTTTGCTGCTGTGTTCCAAAATTTTGGATATATTTACAAGCAGTCCTGAGGGTGGCTAGACAGACTTTATTTGCTTTTTCAGGACTCAGTGTTCAGATCATACTACTCCTTAAAGGGAGTATTCCAGGTCTTCTGGCTACATCTGTCTCTCTGCTGGGCTTGTAGAGGGGGCTGCATAAAATTATGCATTTAGATGAGTGTGTGTGTAAGGCTTTATGATAGAAATATTACATCAAAACTTATGCAGGGCTTTTCTGTAGAGCTGGAAAGGGTTACTGACCACTTTTAAATGCTTTTCTTTTTTCCAAATTATAAGTGGAAAGTGCAGGTCCTAAAAATTCATTCATTGTTTGTCTTCTCTGAAAAGAAGGAAATAGATTTTAAAAGCAATGGCATTGATTCTTCATTAGAGTGTAAGATTATGAGATCTTAGCCATGAATAGCTAAGGGTCATTACAGCACATATTGGATTTATAGTCAATAAAATAATTACTTGATTCAACCTTAGGTACTAGGTCAATTAATTATATTTAAAAAATATTTCTGGCTTCAAGGATTGTTTTATTTATATTGCATAGCAAAGTAATGATATAATTAGGAGGAAATTATGACTGTGGCAATGTAAATTTCCATTCAAATAAAAAGTAGAATTAATGTGTATTTCAGTCAGGATCATTTATATACATTTTTGTGCACCAAGCTAAACTAATCAAGTCTAACTTCTCTGTGTTGTAGGGAGAAATTCATATTGTCTAAATCAGATCAGGATCCAAGCAGTTAATTGAGTTACTAATGGCATGTAATTAACTGGCAATCAGTGAACTATACATTCAGGATCAATATCAGCAAATCAATGCATAAACCATTGTCCTGGTTAGGGTATACTGGGCACCTACATAATGTTAATATACAGAGACTGTTTTTTAAACATCCTTTTATAACCAATTCAGAAATGTATAATCACACATGCATGCATTTATGTACACAGTTATGTAGACAGTTCACTCACCCAGACCCCTCACAGGCCATGCTGTTCCCACCATCCCTCTCTTTGGTGGAGTGCAGTCACCACTTGCATCCCCTCTCATGGGTGATGAGGGTGCTCGTCTGGATGTGTGCCTGGGCTGCTCCAGGCATTGGGGTTTGCATGGAGCAGCATGTCTGTGAGACCACAGACACTCACTCAGGGGTCCCTGCTTCCCACCCCTGTCTGCTCCTCACTGGGGATACCATTTTCCCTGGAGTCACAGCAGAGGGAGGATGTTTAGCATGGTTTGGGCAGGGGGCTGCTGTCACAAGGTGACTTCTGGCAACACCAAAGCAGGTTTAAACCACTGCTCTGTTACAGTGACTCTTATTTTCATACTAACAACTGTGGCATCAGCTCCAGGTAGATTATATTTCCATTTACACATGACAAGTCTGGTATATAGAAGTAAGTGTTTAATTTTGTGCATTTCTGTGCTGTTGATGGAATGACAGTTCCTTCTATCCTTTCATTTATTTATTTGTTTGTTTGTTTATTTGTTTATTTATAAAAAGACCAAACTTTCACACACTGCGTTCAAAAAGATATCTTGTTCTGAATTTTTTCATAGCTGGTTTTCTCTGTTTCTTAAAAAAAGAAAAAGTTCTTTGCCTTATAGGTGTTTTTTACTAAACCAAAATAAAACTAGCTGCCTCAGCTTTGTTGAGGACTGGCAAACTGCTTTCTAGCCTCAGCACTGATCAACATGGTGTGGATTTATCTTTGCAGACTGGCTTCAGGCTGACATAACCAGTTCCCTTAGTATAACCTGCTGATGGCACTGAATGATAGAAACAGAAGACTTGCATAGCAAAAAGTGAAGAACTCGAAAGAATTTTATTTGCTTAACATCTTGAAACATGGATTGATTTTCACCTGACTTCAGTAAAAATATAAAACAGAGAAGTTGGCACAGATGCTGGGATTCCCCCTTTATCAGGGTACACTGAAATAACAAAAAACAGCAAAGGAAACTTGCAAAACCAGGAATGTGAAAATTAAGGAAAAATTACTATAGTTTTGCATATCATATATTATTAAGTTTTATGTTTAAGAATGTATGGACTTTGAATGAAGATTTTTCACCTTTGCAGGCATTTCAGGTGACTGTATTTTGAGAAGATTGCCTACTGTCTGAAAAGGAATAGCAGCATCCTGAAGCATTTTTCTGAGTGGCAGCATGTGAGAGATTTCTCTGCTCTACCTAGGTGCTATATTTAATTAAATTTGGAGGAACTTCATAGGTCTGAAATGTTTACTTTCCCCATAGAGCTCAATCAACAGGATTAAACTTCATAAAGGAATTGGAGGGACAGACAAGCAGAAACTTGCATACACACAAAGTCTGTGATGGTTTTTAACATGTTAGCTTTAAAAAAAAAGATAAAGGGGAAAATGCTTTGAGGATTTTGCAAGTAGACATATTTTTTTTTCTTCATCATTGTTTGAAGAAACAAAACAAAAATAAATCCAAATATAAAATTTGAATTGAAAAATGGGGGAGTTCATGCTGCTTGGTATTTTTATCAGAAACAGACACATCAGCTCTATTTTTAATGATCTAGAGCACTAAGTATTGGAGGATTTAAAGCATTTTAAATTTTATTTAAAATTATTCTGCAGGTACCTTTTGTACTACCAGCATTTTCATTTCAAGCAATCTCCCATCATATTGAAAAAAATCCTCTGTGATTTGAAAGAAATAAAATTATGGTAGTTATGCAATATGTAAATAGAGATTTAGATTAACCAACCCAAGACTGTGTAAAAATTAATGAAGAATTTGAATATGAAGTTAAAATCCATAAATATGATATAGCATTATGTCTCTACTAAGGCAAAAATATAATTATTAAGACTCCGCAAGTGCTATGCATATATTAAGAATCATTGTTCTATGGAATTTCATAGTTACTGGGAGAGGACATCCAGAAAACACAGAACTCTTTTATACAATACCTACTTTCTCACAGTCTTTTTTTTATTTCCTCCCTTATCTCATCTAAATTGGCAGCAATATTATTCTTAAGGACCAGGATTCCTCCAGGTTGTAACAACCTTCTCACGAAGCCAGTGGATACTAAGCTGCAGTTAGTCAGGTCTGCCCATGATTCAAAAAAGAAACTCCAATCACTGACCCATCTGAACTAATTAAGCAAGTAGTTAAGTGTTGCACCCTCACTTAATGCAGTGATATTGCTTAGTTATCATTGAAAAAGGATTTTCTTCTGTAGAGGCATAAAAGCTGATTGCTTAGAATAGACTTTTTTTTTTTTTTTTTTCAGACAAGATGCATTGCATACTTTTTAGGCAGAAACTCTTCAGCTGTTTACTTCAAAAAATTAGGTTATTTTTCCACTACTGAAACTGTTGTCATCAGCTAAAAGTGTATGTTAGTGTATTCTTTCCATTTGTTTCCAGATAATTTCAATGTATATTGCAGCACATTTGACTTGTACGTTTCATCCCCAGCAGCTTATTGACCCTTCCTTTTGTTTTGCTGAGACATCAGAAATAATTTTAAACTCTTCACTTTGTGCAAGTGCCACTGAACCCAAAATGAAATAACACCAGTGAAATGTCAGAAATGGGTAGTGTCAAACTATCAATCAGATGAAAATCATGACAACATTAATTCTAGCTAAGCTCTAAGGATCATCTAGGAAGAATAATTCAGTGCTACAGCCCTTCAAATTTAGAAAGAATTTAGCAGACATTTAGTGCTTTGTGTTGATTTTGTATTTAATAATAACAATGTTATAATTTACGTAAATATCAAATTTGGACAACTTTATTCATCGTGTCCTATACAACTTAAACATCTGACTGATAACATCAGATACCCAAATTCCTAAATAATGTAACAAATAGACTTTTTTTTTTTCGTGACATGAAGAAAAAAATTACAAAAAATATGTTCAAACTGTCCTATCATCTTCTTAATACTGAATTCTGCTGGGCAGCCTGATTACTAGGCTTTTTCTGATTTTTCTGGAACTTCTCACTAGTAAGAAGAAAGTAACTCAATCAATCCAAAGCTGAAGGCAGAGTTAAAAACTGATTTCTGTTGTGTCAGAAAGAGCTATACAGACCACAATTACATATGGACAGTGCAAAGCAATAAAGGATGAGTCTGGGTTGCTAGGGTCACTGTCAAGCATCTCTCATCTTCACCCTCAAAAATCTTAGGGCCCTTGGTGTCTGATTAGCTAAACAAGCCATTGTCTTCAGTTTTACTTTTTCTGCTCTGATAATTCCTCAAACTCTTCTTCACATTTCTTTCACTGAGTTTTTATTTCTTGATAATGAATCATACACAATCAGGCAAAGAAAAAGCCTTGGCTGTGATCTCCTTGAACACTTGCCTATCATACTAAATACTCTTTGATTGATATAAGTTTTCAGACTGATTATGCAAACAGGCCATCAACTAAAAGCATTATCTTCACTCAACAAATGTTGCTCATGATGCTAATTCTTGTTAGTAGCAACTAAATTTCTCATAATTTTTTGTATTATTAATTGTCTTAGCACAGACTTTATTTCAGTCTTTTGGATCTCTGCATGCTCTCAGTGCTGTTTCTGCTCATGTTTTGCACTACCTGTAATAATGCCATATGCTCAGTTAAACTGCACATTTTTATGCCAAAACCATTAAAACAGATAACAGCTAAGTTTAATATCAAAACTTGAGAAAAACAAAAAACTTCACTTTTTTATTTCTGAATAACTGCTATGCTATAATTTCCCCTTTAGTCTGTTTCTATTCCTCCATTCAATTTCTTCTACTGTAATCCAATTTACCAAGTAATCTATTATACAGCACCAATTTCCTATGCTTTGCTGAAAATACAAGGGACATTTTAAAATTTTTTGTCTAGAAAATCAATTATTTTTTACAAGCAAAAGTTGTCATGTCAGACTGTCAGTTCCTCTGCATTGCATTTTTCCCCTTTTTACATATTTCAATTCTTCTAATTATTCTTTCCCACAAAACTTGCTAGTTTTCGATGTGACTAAGGGTAGGTCAGCACCTTAGTACCAATCTGAATTACTGCCCTTTGTAAATATTTATCATATATGTGCTTCTCAAATCAACAGTTTATATACTCAGCATAAGGAATATTGGTACCAATTTTACAATTTATCCAGTATATCACTTATTTCAGAATTCTGCAATGGTGTTTATCTATTTTACAATTCAAGCATGAGATTTAGTTTTGCTTGGGTATAGTAATTCAGATTATAATTTTCTTTTTACATATTTTTATCAATTGTGCAACATTTGCTTACCTTCCTTTGTTTCACATCTTTCTTTTCAATGAAAAACAAGGTATTTGTTTAAAGATTAGATCATATATAATTTTTAAAATTTCTTCTTTCTTTTCTACATATTTCAAAAATCATTTTTAATCATGTTCACATTCTGAACTCAGGGTGGACTAAGCTTGATTTTTGACAGCTTGCGTTTTGCCCTTATTTTATTTGAATCACCTTCTGATTTTTATTACTTTTGTGGTGTTAATTAGCCTTTTCTCATTCAGGATAGATGCTCAGTTAATGCATAATAACTTTTCTGACATTGATATTTATCTAAATCTTTGCATATTCCTTCTCTGTTTTCTCCCTGATCATGGCCTAAAATTTTCAGATGATTTTATTCCTCCCCTTTTATTTTTTTGTTAAAGATACTTGACGCTTCTAGTAAATTCCAGCTTTGACCTTGTTTTGCTAACTGATATTCTTGATTTTTTAAATACTTACTGATTTGAAATAAGAAAGAGAGAAGAGAGGAAATATATCCACTGATTAAGAAAAGAGAAATTTATATCCAAGAAAGAGATTGTTTCATGCGTCCATGCCAATTCAAATCCAATAATGCTGAAGACAAGCTTAAGGCTCATTTAAATGCTATTTTCCACTTCATGTGTGTGAGGCTGTTTGTCTATTCCTCTTAGAACAGTTTGCAAAATTAATTGATTGACAACCATAATTCTCTACAGGGTAGACAATTATTACCCTCAATTAGAGATGGGCAAACAAACATCCAGGTTAAGTGACACATCCAAAGTTCATCTTTGGGGTGCAACTTCACACCCCTGAGTGACATTGGTGTAGATTATGCTGCATTTCCAGCCCATTTACTGTTACTTTGGAGAAGGAAGTCTCCAGGTACACCTCACTAGAACCTACCTCACTACCTATAGGGGGCTAAAAAAAAAGAGGGAGAGTGACTTTTTATATGAGCAGATAGTGACAGGACATGGGGAATGGTTTTAGTCTAGAAGAGGAGATATTTATATGAGATATGAAAAAAAATTCATTGTCAGGGTGGTGAGGCACTCGAACAAGTTCCTTAAAGAATCTGGGGATGCCAGTGGATCCCTGAGATGTTCAAGGGCACGTTGGATGGGGCTTTGAGCATCCAGGGATAGTGGAAGGTGTCACATGGCAGGGGGTTTGGAGCTATAATGTTATACTAAATAATGTTTACAGTCCCTTCCCACTCAAGTCATTCTGTGATTCTGTGATTTGCATGCATCTTTACTACTACCCACCTATACCTATCTTGCATTTAAATTTACCTGCTCCAAATGGACCCTGATCAACAATTATTATCACAACAATAGCATGAACTTTCAACAGAGACCTTTGCAAAGTCAACAAAGAAAGCTCCATGGTGACTGAAAATCAATAGGGCAGAGAGAAGAATAAAAATTATTTTTGTAATGACTCTTTTGAAACGAGTATTCGAGTTGCATGAGAACTCATGACTCAAATAGTGTTGCATGGTCTTATGAATAGTAATGAAATCAAATCCTAAACAGAGGTATTAGATTTTAATTGAGCTATTCTTTAAAAGACTTTTTTCACAGTGTCAAGGTCATATTCTCACAGATAAGAAGTTTATTATACAAGAACAGTGATAATAGGCACTGGAGACACATTGAGTATAAGCTGCATGCTGCACAAAAAAAGAGAAATATACTAAAAGCAGTAATTGAAGTATACACAGAAGACATTCTCATTTATAAGTAATTTAAATTATTTAGGCATGCAAGAGGTTGCTAAGTAGAGGGCGTATATTTTTTTCCACATAACTTTTATTACTCTTCAAAACTTATTTTAAAATGAAGTTTAAGTGCAATTCAATTTTAAAATATATTTTGAATTTTCCTTGAGGATGGAGGCGTTATTACAAATTCAATCCTAATGCATTATCTAAGCACATTATCTAAGTTTTGAATAGGACAAACATCTTGGTTTGGAGGACTTCCGAAGGCTTCTCTGGAAACTGCAAAGCCTATAAGTATGACCTAAACTTTAAATATATTAGTAATATCATCTTCTTAAGAATGTTTTAATCATTTACTACTGAAGCCTGTGAGATTTAAACAAGTGCATAAATGTTTTTGTATTTGTGCATTTGCTTTCCTATTTCTTTACGGGATACTTGGACTCGTTGGTTTATGTCACCCTGTGGCGTACCTTAGACACTTAGTGACTGCCTTCCCCAGAATTTTTCCCCCATATAGCTGATATCTTTAATATTGCATCTGATGACTTTTTAGGTTTCATAGCAGAGCATTTTTTCAATGTTGTGTTTGTCAGCCATTGTAGCTCACGATGGTCCATTCCACAGGGAAAAGATCAAATCATATGGGTCTGGGGCAAACAGTTTCTAAATTAGCTGTGAGGCCTGCAGAATAGTGCACAAAAATAGGGTTTTGTTTGTTAAACTGGCCATATCAAATGAGCAGATACCTTTTCCTGAAATGGAATACAGTTTTGAATCCTTCTTGAAAATCTTCCACCTGAATTCACACCAAAACACCTGACTCCCAACTTGTAATGCTTCACAGATAATGTACTTTAAAAAAATGTGTGTGTCACATTCCTTTCTGATTCATTGGTATAATTTACATTGCAGAGAGGGTGCCATTGTCTTTTTTTCTCCTTTAACCTTCCAATAATCTTATTTTGTTTATTTCATGCATAAGCAGGACTAATAATTATAACACAATGTGCCCATACAAAAAGGACAGATAATATTCATTGAACAAAATTAGAAAATATTCATGTGCCCATATGTCTCACAGAAATTGCTATCCCATTAGCTATTAGCTTTCTGTTAGTCAGAATTGGAGTCAATTTACTCCTGACATGTCCATGTACACAACCTAAGTTCTATAATAGCTTATCCATAATTTTCTATTCAGGAATAATTTCAAGCACAACAACTGAGTATTACAAAATCTGTGTCAAGATTTCACTTCTTGCAGTCTCACGTCTTCCCTGTTGACATGCATTGGTAATCATAATTGACATCAGCATTTGTAGAAAAACTGGTCTCATCTCATTGTGTGTCTCATTCTGCTACTTGAAGAATTCTGCATGCATCTACTGCATTTTTTTTAGCTCAGTAATACATTTGGAAATGTCTCTATGTCAGTTCTCATTTAAAAGTTAAGTATCAATAGACCTTTAACCCAGATCTATTTCTAGCATTCAAGCAGAAATCTCCTTCTCTGAATTCTGAGTTTTTCTGGAAGTATCAGAAGTCCATGTTAGAACTTCAGAATAGTTTTTCCTCTTATATCTCACATTTTATATATTAATTACTTTAAAATGTGGATATTAAATTAATTCATATATACATAGACTTAAACAGAATCTAATTCTGCAGACATTAGTCTGATGACTTTTGTTTTTCACACACTAGAATAGTTAGGTATTTGGATTACATAAGGAATCCAAGAATTAATTCTTATTCAAGAAGTACATTAGGATTAACATCCCTTTCTACTCTTTTTCTGTTTTCACTAAATATATAATTTTCTTCTTGACAATCTGAATAGTTCATTAAATTCTGAAGCAATATAAATATTGTCTAAACATGCTGAAGGCCCTACTTTCATTTGCAAGGAGTTCTTATCTATTACTTCATGACTATGTAGGATTTCTCTGAGCTATGAGACAAAGATAATCTCCAAGGAGTTCCTTCAAGTTCCATGGAATTTTAGGTGGCAGTCAGAAGGATTCCCATGCACTGAAATCCCCATTGCACTGAAAAAATCTGATATTTATTTCATACTGTAATTTTTAGCAATTAGCATTAGTTTGGCTTTTTTTTTTTACCTCCCATCCTGTATTGCAGCAGATTCAATTATCACGGGAATTAGGAAACTTTACAAAACTTTTACAATTACATATTCAGTATTTGCTTTTAACCTAACCAGAATTTCTAGTGGTTTCAGTGCCCTGACATCTAAAATGCCATGGTTTACACCAAGCCTAGAAGTGAATGTATCATGTCCACAATGACTTATATACTATGTGGTATTAAGGATTAATTTTAAGCAAATACTAATTATTGAATGTGATTTCTTTTTTCTTCATTTTAGCCTGGGACACAATGTAATATAAATACTGCTAAGAGATATTTTACATTCACTGGTTGTAAAAGAACATTTTCTTTTCTCTGCAATGTTATCTATTCATGACATATCAACCATCTTCTTTTATGCTTATTAATGTGGTATGTTTAAAGTCACTGATGTTTGGATGGATGGAATTTATAGGAAATGTAGCATAACCAGTTTTCACAGCCAGAAGAGTTTAAAACCTACAATGGTCGATGTGGCAGAAGAAACATGACAGAAAGCATTTCTGCTTACACAACCAAGGAAAAATCTCTCTATTAAGTATGAATCTGTTCATCTGAGTAAGGTGTTCAGCATTGTATTTAGGCCAGATGATAGATAAATAATACACATTTCAATGAAAGACCTAAGTACTGAAATAATCATCTAATAGAAATTAAATCCCTACATATGTTTTTGACTAAGAATAAGTAGTTGACAATCACATAAAAGCTTTGATAAAGAAAAATTTATATACTTTACCTTATGTCTTTTCTAAATTCATTAAAGTTTAGGTAGATGAATGAAAAACTTTGATTTGGTGTTCAGAAGACATAATAATTTGCATTTGATCTTAACACCCAAGCAAATTAAACCATGGAGTTATATTGGATGAATAATGACATTCATCTTTCAAAAACAAAATTTCTGGTTTCATTGCTGAACACAGTGTTTCTTTCCTATATGTCAAAAATGCTAATATATCCTCCAAGGTTTATTAAGATAATCACTAGGACTTTTTGGGCATCTCTCCTCTTTTTTTTTTCCCCTTATATTTTTTAAAAATAAAGAGGCTGCTTTCTAAAATTACCGTCAATCAGCTTCATGTGTGTTAAAGAGGAAACATTTCTGAGGAGCAATTCTCTGACTTTTAATTTCATGCCCTTTGTTTTAAGAACTTGTTACAACTCAGCAGATTACCTGTATCCTAATTGCTCTCTGTACTACTTTGAGAGTGAGAGAGTCTTTCAGAGAATGGTTCAGATTAGGGACATACACTTTGTACTTGTGAAAGGTTACACAGCTCCACCATCTCAGAACCTGCCCTGAATGCCAGGAGCCAAAGAGGAAGAGAGCAAGAGGAGAGGAAGAGATTGCAGAGCTGCTGGTGCACTCAGAGCCCCAAGGCTACATCCATGTTATGGACAGAAAGTTTGGAAAGTTTGGAAAGGCACCTGGTGTTGAACCCTTGTGATTTCAGTGCTAAAGCATAGAGCTCACAGAGTCATGGAATTATAGAATGATTTGGTTTGAAAGGCACCATAAAACTCACCTACTTCCAGCCCCACTGCTTTTGATGCAGCTCAGGATACAGTTGGCTTTCAGGGCTACAGGCACCCACTGACAGGTCATGCTGAGCTTCTTCTCAACCAACATCCTCAAGTCCTTCTCCTCAAGGGCTGCTCTCCATCCATTTTCCAGCCTGTATTTGTGCTTGAGATTGCCTCAGCCATGCACTTGGCCTTTTTGAACTTGATGGAGTTCACACGGTTCATCAACTCTTTCCAGGTCCCTGTGGATGGCATATGCCTTCCCTCCAGCGTGTCACCTGCACCACACAGCTTGGAGATATACTGCAAATGAAAAATGCTTTGCTTCCCACATCTCTTTGAGGTCAGATTTAGGTTGTGTTCACATGCATATATAATGGAGTCTTGTGGATATGATATGCTGAGTTTTTTACCTACATGCCTTTCATGTTTCCTGTCATCTGTTGAAGAATTGCAGGCAAATTAACCCTCAATCAACATGATTGACAATATGTAGATATTACTTTGTTCTCTGTGACAGAAAAAATAGCCTACAAATCCGTCATTCCCCTCAGTGTTATCTTTTTCCTTTAAAGCTATTGTCCATATAGGTGGTAGTCTTCATTTACATGTTTGTTGCAAACAAATGTCAAATTAACCTGTCGAATAAGGATTTTGCAAGAGCTGTTTGAGGCAAGCAGTCAACATTTGGCTTGTGTGATTGATTAACTACTCCAGGATTTTCAGAAATGATGAGAACTTAATGCTTAACAACCAGAAATGGGAATGAATTTTTAAAGTAACTAAGAATGATAAATAAAAGGTTTTCTATGCTTTTACTCTTTTGAAAGCAGTTCAGGATTTTAGTGTCTGGGCCTTATTATGGAAGAGTTAATGGCCATTTTTTTCCACAGCTTTCAGAATGCACTTACTGCTGCTATGATCCATTTCTGAAACAAAGATTGCAGCCTCTGTTATGTGTATACCACACTGAAAATTAGAGCTTCATTTAGATACCTATAGAGTCCATGAGTGTGTTGAAACTGTGACCTTAAACGTGACATTTAGGGAAAATTTACAGGAAGTTCAAGCCAGAGCTCATTTCATTCTGCCAGTCCTGTGATAGAATTTGTATAAGACAGCAGAGATCTTAGCAGTTTTTGTGAGATGTAGTTGTCCAAGGAGCACAGGAGAGACAGAGATTATAACTTGCACAAGAGAGATTGAGATTATAAATAGATTATAACCAGGACTATAAAAAAAGAAAGCACTGTAAATTTTTCCTTTTTTCCTTTTCCTTTTTTCCTTTCCTGTTTCCTTTCTTTTTACTTTCCTCTTCCTCTCTTTTCCTATTCTCTGTTTTCCCTTTTATTTTTTTTAATCTTACCTTTCAATGGTATGTGCAAGAGCATTACCAAAATGTCTGATTCCATCCCTGAATGAATAAGAAAGGAATCAGAAGTTTTTCAATTTCATATATTTCTTCATTCATTTACTCGAAGTAATTGCATTAGAGTGCACTTAATTCTTTTTTTCTTCAAGTTGTCTTTCAACACTGTATTTTTATAGTGATTGAATGTATGTAAATATATGCAGCTGTATGAATAAATGTTATAAATGAACATTTTCCTTCTCTGAAGTCTGTTTCTTGAGAAAATAAAGGAACATTTCCAGGAAATACATGGGCATTTTTACAGTCATCCACTGCAGTCATCAAATAATACAGTTGGGACAGATTTTTACCTCTTCACCTGTACTTTGCAGACCAGTCACAGCACTGCCAAGTCCACCACTAAACCATGGCCATCTGCACATCTTTTAAACATCTACAGGGATGGTGACTCAACCACTTCTTGGGAAGACTGTTACAATGCTTGAAAAGCCTTTCAATGAGGAAATTTTTCCTAATATGTAATCTAGAGTTGCCCTGATGCCACTTGAGACCTTTTGTCTTATTGCTTGTTACTCCAAAGAAATAAACAACCTCCACCTCACTACAGCCTCCTTTCGTGTAGTTGCAGAGATCAATATGCAGCCTTCTGCTCTCCAGGCTAAACAACCCCAGCTGCCTCAGCTGCTCCTCATAGAATTTGTCTTTCAGACCCTTTTTCAGCTTTGTTCCCTGGACTTGCTCCAGCAGCTCAATCTTGAAATGAGGGGCTCAGAACTGGACACATCACTCGAGATGCTTCCTCACCAGTATCTGTCCTGTTGGCCTTCCCCATGATTCTTACCCAAAAACATTCAACCCTCTTGTCACCATCATTAACCTCTGGGCAACCAAACCACTTTCTGACATTCAGAGCTACCCCACCACCTCTCTTTCCTTTACCATCCCTTCTGAAGAGATCATAGCCATCCACTGCAGAGCTACAAACTCTTTTCCATTTGATGACATAAGAACAGGGAATGTGTCTTAAGTGCTCTTTCTCTTTCCTGGCTGAGTTGAGGTACACAGAGAAATAAGCATGCTGATCCTCAGTTTTGAAGTATTACATGGTGAACATCCATGTTCATGCTGATAGTTGTTTTGCATATTGTCCTTTACTTCCTCCACAACAGCTGCTCATTTTCCTGCAGGCTTTATGGAGAAATACATACTTGTTATTTCTCTGCCAAAACACTCCTTCTTTCCTCTTCCAGTTCTCAGCCCACAGAAAGCTTTCTTAAAGGTCATGCAGGCACATGTGATATCAATGTTTTTGTGAATACATGCTTGTATGAATATTCATGGCACTTTCACATTTGACAACTGTTCCAACAAACAGAGTTTCTGTCATATGAATGCTTTAAAAAAAATAAATGTGGTCATAACTAACAAGGAGGTATTCTTGTATTTGGGGAGAAATATTTACAGTTACAAAAGTGTTTTTGCTGCGCAGCAACTAGTACAAAGGAATTTGTCATGTGGTGAAGACTGAAGGCAATGAGTAAACAGTCCATGAAGCTTTACCAGCCAAACATTCTTAGATTACTGAGCATATACTATATTGGGATTAACCTTAAGAGGAGCATAATTTGCCTGTACAGCAGCTCAGATATTTCAAGCCTGTATCACTTCAGTTTTTTTGGTTTTTTTTTTTCACCAGGAGCAATGTCTGCAATAAAATTACATAAATCAAAATCCTTTTAAAAATTGATCCCTCTATTGTTTTCCTTATTTTCATAAGGTCATGAGAAGAGAATCTAGAAGAAAGTTATGCTTATGACGTGAAACTTCCTTTTCAAATATTGTGTGTTACAGGAAATGACCATTGTAGCAGTGGGGGTTTTGTTTAGTCTCCCTGCCTGTAATTTGGGGATGTTTGGTCTCTCCCTGCCTGTAGCAGTGGGAGTTTGAAGATAATATGTTTGGTCTCTGTCTGGGATTGTTTGCTACCTGACCTCCCATGGGCAGTTATGATAATTCCAGATTTTGCCTTGTCTGTCATAGCTTGTTGCACCCTCTTGTCCAGAAAGTTCACTGTCAATTATGATATTTCCCTTTCTGCCATTGGCATGTGGCTCTCCCATTGTTTACACTTATTTCCCGGGACCCCTCCTATGATCTCCACCCGGGTATGCCCCTCCATAAAAGCTGAGTTTTTTCTCTGTTCCTTGCTTTTTGTCTCTGCCACCCCTTCGGGCAGCCGGCTCCCGCGCCTTGCCACCACCTAAGCGGCGCGGCAGCTCGCAGCCACAGGAGGCTGTCCCCGCTCCTGTGCAGGAAAGGAATAAAGCAGCTCGGAGAAGCAAGCAAAGAACCCTTCCTTCTTCCTTTACCCCAGATCCCTCGGCATTGGTCCGTGTTTTATCGGCAGCTCCTGCTGGTTTGGGGCCACAGCCAGCAGCCTATGCCATCCCGCCCAGGCGGCGGAGACGGAACGCAGCCGCTGCTGGCGTGCCTTTGCCGATCGCCCCCACCGCGATCGGCACACAACATCAGACCATGAAAAAACCTAGATCAACAGGAGGCAGAGAGAAAAAATCAGATCAAAAGAGTTCAATTTCTTCCCTACAAGTACGTAAGATCCATAAGACTTTCAGGTGAATTTCTCTGTAGGGTTCCACAGACTTCAGACAAAGAAAGACACAGTGTGAATACCTGCATTTTCTGTTATTTTGCCATACTTTTGTAGAAGTTAACTAGCATTGTACTTGTGCTAGTATAGTCTGGCATATGAAATCTTCACAAATATTAATTACAATGTTATTTTTTAAAAATTAATAAGCTAGAGACTCAAATAACAGACATTCATATTAGGCCACCAGAAAGTCTTGCAGAAAAGGCATAAGCTCAAAGCCAAGAGACAGGTTTGGACATTTAGATGTTTTTCCACGGCAGAAACCAATGACTGCACTATTATCTCTTTTTCCCCCTCCTACTCTTTGTCCATAATTGCTTACGAGGGAAGTTTGCTGAACAATTGTATGGCATATTAGGGTCTAAGTCTCATTATGTAAATATTATGCAGATTTCTAAAGAACCAAATGCAGTTGCAAAGTAGAGAGGAATACAAGGTTAAATGACTGCTTTCAAGTTATGGGAGCATCTGTACATCTTTATATGGCAATTTTAAAAAGACAAGTTGGAAGATAAAATCTATAAGCTTTCCTTTCTCAAGTATAACTCTACCAATTAGTTTGTGTCTGAGAAGAAATTTCTTTCTTAATTACTATTTTTTTTCCAAATATTGTTTTCATAATTTCACTTTATTTACTCTTATCTTTCTCCTTTGGATCTTCCTTCCACTCACCACAGTCTCATCAGAGTCATAAGTTTTATTATGTTTTCTTTTCCAATATGACTAACTCACATTCTCCTTCTGAGAACGTATTTATTACTCATTTACAACTGCAAAATACAAGCCAGTCTGTTGGATTTCAACAATTTAAATCAAGGGCAAAAGAGTCTTTAGTGTGCTCTCCTCTCAAACATATTTGAAAATGAACTGTTTCATGAGTTAGAAGGTAAATTTCTCTACATTCTCAGAAACCTTTTTACAGGTGAATTTATTCCAAAAAAAAAAAAAAAAAAAAGACCAAAACCTAATTTAAATTTAATAGAGAAGCATTTTAACATTTATATTTATTAAGCAGCCAAAAAGATGAAACAAAAACTTCAATTTCATCATCATGGGCTGAGAAAAGAGAAATGGTCTTCATGAGTGAGGAAGACCATTTTACACTAACTGGTAGAATGCTACAAGTGGCTACTTTTATTGCATTCAAAAGAATGACATGATGTGAAAGTTCTGGTAACATAAGAATATGTATGTGCTAAATAACAGAGATATTAATATTCTTTTACAGTAATTTGTCTGTGCTGCAAAAAGCAATAAGTAGCTGTCTTTAATCCAAGTACAGCTTTTCTCTTTCTCAAAGCTAAGTAAGAGTTAATTAATCTTCTGGATGGCATGAAAAACTCAAAACCCTTATCTTTTCTGAGGCAAGTCTGCCTTATTTTGTATTTCTCTTCTCCTTTTTATAGCATGCAATATTTGCATGCTTCTCTCCCCAGGTGAAGTCTTCACCTTGGGTAGTGGCAGCATCCGAATTTCACAGCAATCAAGGCTGAAGTCACCAACAGGAATTGAATTCCTTGTAATTAGTAAGCTGTTCTCATGCAGTGTCGTGAGGGTAGGGAAGAGATATCTGAAGTATATAGAAGAAAGCAACATTTTACAGAGTCAGTGCTGGTAAAAATATTTACAAGGAAGATAAATTCTTCCATGGTAGACAGAGTTATATATACCAATCAGAATATGATTTTCTATAAAGTGACAGTTGCTTATTTAGGACCCATTTAGCAAAATATTTAAGTGAGTGCTTAAATCAAACCCTTTTCTTGAGTGAATGCTCTTCGCATGTGCGTGCTTAATTTATGTTTAATTAGGTTACTTTTTTTTCATTTCTGATTTCAGTAAGTTTTCAAGGTCCTTTGACTGACACTGAAACAAACTGACATTGGATGTCTTGTCGGTGTATTGATGAATGAAGAAATAAACAAAAGGAACAAATTTTTGTACTACTTGTCCATACAGACATGCACCTACTGAGCACATTTCAACTCCATGTTTCAAGATAATCTGTGATTATCCTTGTAGGAAACAGTCAATGAAATGTGAATTATTGTGTGACTATTAAAAGATTGTTTAGAACTCCTTTTTCGTAAGTGTCAATAACTTGTGAATTGTGCATGCAGGACCCATAGAATCCATACCATCCTCTCTTGTTCTACTTTCCAGTTAAGTGTTAAAGGTGGGTATCTTGCAATTTCATTGACTAGATTTGATTGGTACAGTGTTCTCTTGTAGTTTAACCAAAAGAGAGAGAGCAGACCAGTATATTAGAACTACCAGAAACACCTCTGCCTAAATGGAGGTGTCAGCAGCCGTTTGAAGTTAAAATGTTGCCTCAAGGAATATTAGTCAGGACACAATGGCAGTGTAAACTTTTTCAAATAGAGTTGCTCCTTTTTAACATCCCTCCCACTCACATGGAAGCAGCTTGAACTGAACAGTCAGACTTTTTCTGTTGGGATCATATTTGTAATTATTCAAGTCAGTATCAAATTGAAGGACTGTCATCTTTTGGTTCTGTTCAACATGCACCTGTTGTATGTCAACATTATTTATTCAGACCAGACTTCCTGGTTCCCAGGTTTCTTAGATGAAACAGCTCATTGTTGAAAATTGGATTTTTCTGTCCATGTGGAATTGTTCAGTGCTACCCTTAAATAAAAGCATGTGTATTTTTTCAGTAGTACAATATTTGTTCATGTAGTGAAGAACGTGATTCCAGCAAGTAAGCAAGAGGAATGAAATAGTTGAATGTGTAGAACATATAAACTTTAATACTGAATAAGCAGAACTTGAGTTACTTTCACAATTACTGTAGCCCACTTACTAGGCTTCTTCTAGTAACAATAAAATAAATGTTTTCTAAAGGGAAGAAATACTGTGTTTCATGGTCTCTGAAAATCACCACACAAGATATTATTGTTCTAGCTGTCAGTTCTCAACATCTGTTGTACAGTTTAAGGACTATCACAATACATACCTAAAGCCATACTCTTTGTCAGAAAGGAGAAAAAGGTAAAAGTTTTTGTTCTCTTATGCTCTGTTTTTATTAAAACACATTTAGCTTAGATAAAATGCTATTCAACAAATGCAAGGCAGTGATTTTGTTGCTTTGGCATATAATTTATTCAGCTCATTCTTGTAGTATTCAGACACCATGAACAGAATACATTATTCAACAAATACCAACAATTACTCCTTGAATAATTTAGTTGATGAATATTTTATTCTTGTGTTAAAACCAGATCCATGTGAGGGAGCTAATACTTGTGCACAGCCTGCTGGACCTTTATGGAAAGCTGATAGAAACCAAACAGCTGATTTAGAACTTGTCTTGTAGTTTTGGGGTACAGTGAAAGGTAAAACACATGATGGATTCTAAACCTTGCAGAAAAATAAGTGAATGGATATCCAGGCAATAATGTTTAATTACTGCCTGGTTTGATTGTAGTAAGCAATGAACAATCACAAAGTAAAGAATGACTGACATCACATGTGTTAATTATAGCAGGCAGCTAAGGAACAAACATGAGTAAAAATGCAGCTCATTTGAAAAACAGATGAACTGAGGGGAAAAGACCCAAAATGAGACCACAAGAAACCTCAAAATGTCGGGACTTAATGGACTCAAGTTTTGGGATGTCTTCTTAAATAAAATACATAAAGATCTCCATTATATAACTGCAGCTACATCTTCTTCTATTCAGTGTGTGACTAGGTCTTCTTGCCTCTGTCCAGATATCCCCTTCCATGAGTCAGAAAATTCCTATGTATTCACATGAACAACATTCTCTAGATCTGGCAAAACATTTTCTAGATGTAGATGAACAGCACGAATCACAATCAGCTGATGCATTTGTCTGTCCTGGAACAGCCAAAAAATTTTATACCGCACCACAGTAGAAGCACATGTGCTTTTTAGGAGGATCCCTCTCACCATGTAACCTCACTGGAACCACAATCCCATCTGGGAGGATCTGATACATCTGGGAACACACCTTCCAGATAGTAGGGCATATATTCATGTAGGAATCAAATAATCAGGCACTTTAGAGGCTTTCAGCATGATCTCCCCATGTTGTATGACCCATCAGCTATAATCTCACTCAGTGGGTCTCTATGTCAGTGAAAGGCCTGAACACAAGTAATCTGGAAATTAATTAACCTGGAAATTAAAATGGAATTTTAAAATCCATTTTTTTAAAATCCCAGTCCTATGGCATCATCACAAAATCAATCCTTTTTTTCCCATGGACTATCATGTGAATAGGTTGCATTCTTGCAGACATTCTATGTACTGCTGGCTTGGTATTTACTGATGGATAGCTTATCAGGTATCTTCCTTGAGAGTGCAGTGACTGCTACCTTAAAATGTTCACTAAATGCAGACCTTCATCAAGGTGAGGCTGTCTTCTGTTTAGACAAAATTATTAGAAATGTTTGCTTTTGAGATCATAATATCTTCTGTATCAGTCCTCCTGCAAGTACATAATTAACCTGTCAGCCCACCCTGCAGTAATAAGTGTGATGGACGGGAAATATATTAGGGAAGAACCCGTGTGTGGTATGCTTGCAAGCCTTTATCCTTCAAATATTTTTCCTTTAATTAGCACTCAGTTAAAGTCAGACCTTAATGAATTAGCATATAACTGTTACCAGTATACATTATTTTTTCATTCTGAACTGCTTACTCAGATGAGGTATAAAAGACCACCTATGGGTATACTGGGAGGGGAGGGGGGAAAAGGAGGTTGTGGGGTGGGAAAGCAACTTAAGATAGATTGATACTCTTTGAAAAGTCCTGAACTTACAGTGTTTACGAAGCCTTTCTTAATAAATAAGATGCAGCATGAACTACTAAGTAAAAAATTTTGAAGGAGAAAAATTGACAAAAAACATTGTATCAAAAATGATAACATCGGAAAAAGAAAGTGCTTATGAAAGTAGCCTATGTATATGGAAAATAAACTAAAGTTCTAGCTGTGACAGACTCTGTCACAGCTACTGGAAGGAAGAACAAGTATTAGGTGAAATTGATGATCTAAAGGTAGCTGAATGATGTGAGAGTTTGTATCTCCTGCTTTTTTAAGCACTGCAGCATTCAATCTCAAATTTAGATTAGATATCAGAAAAAGTTCTTTACTGTGAGGGTGGTGAGCCACTGGAAAAGGTTGCCCAAAGTCTTTCTTGGGCTCTATTCCTCTCTCTTTTCCCTTTTCATTATTATTATTATTATTATTATTATTATTATTATTATTATTATTATTAAGGTTTTTCTTTCAACCCATGAGTTTTACCTCTTTTTTTTTTTGGATTACTCATTTCACTGAGGAAAGGGTGTGAGTAAGCAGCTGCATTTGCTGGGTGAGGTTAAAACATGACATTTTCTAAAAAGGAATGCTCTCATCTAATTATTGGGGAAAAAATATATAGTGAAAAAAACCCAGAGAATCAAATTTAAGATTTTAGTTTGTTAGTGAGAGATCTGTATATGCTGCTGTAGGCAATGTCTTCTAGTGATAGTGAGTATAGTAGACATAAATAAAGAGAGACAAGGTCAATTCATATGGGGGTTGAGCCACACTAGGATGGCTACCCTACCATAGAATAGACCAGATGAATATGCACAATTCTACACACTGCATTGCAACAATATGAACTTTTGTATTAAAAAAACCCAAAAAACCAAAAAAACCCCAAAAAAACCCCCACAAAAAAAACCCACAAAAAACAAACAAACAAACAAACAAACAAAAAACAAACAAACAAACAAAAAGAAACAACTTTGTTAACTTTTCCAGTGAATGTGGAAAATATGTCTCTCTGACATATGCCTTTCAGGAGACTCTGAGGTCTCCTGATGGCATCATCAGCTTTACTTCTAGCAAGACGTTGCAACTTGCAGAGCAGTTCTTGAAATTCTGTCCCTTCTACAAGGAATGGTGGATGATCCTCTGGGTTGTTGTACATTTTAGTACACCAGCTGGGGTGACCATTCCTTGTAAGGCTGTGTTAGTGCTGCCATGCCAGTCCAGGCTACCTTTTATTCTTTCACCTACATTTCAAAAAAGGTGGTAATTGTTTAGTCTTCTCCTCCAAAAAAAAGGATAAAAATAAATAGTTCTTTTAAATACAGATGTTTTGGCTATTCCTGACAATATTTTCCTGATCAAGCAAAAAATAAATATATCTCAAGAGCTTTCTAGAGAATATACGTCATATTTTGGAACACTTACTTGGCCTTGGGTAGATGTTATGGTGTTTTTTGAATGAGATTTTATATCACATAAATACATGATACTTCATCCACTTAAAAATTGTGCTAGGTAAAAAAGATATACCTAAAGCCTTCATCTTCAACATCGCATGTTTAGCAGTTATTGTCATCTCTTTTCATATCTCCTTTCTAGACTGTAACTGAGAAGTTTCACTAAACTGGGAGGAAAAGTATTAAAAAACTCTCCCTTCTGCACAGACTGTCAGAACAGAGTCTGTCAGAGAAACACATCATTCACATCACACAGAGACTGAAAACCCTGAGACTGGAATTCATGGCTGGGTTCCCAGGTGGAGCTGGGCAATGTAGACCAGTCTAGGCTTTCACAAGTACTGTAAAAATGACCTTCCTAAATCTCAGCTGTGCTGTTATTGCAGTATAAGAAAAAGAAGAGGCTGAGAAAGGCAGAGAAAGTCAAAGGATTCTGGACAGGGACTTCAACAAAACCGTGCCTCTGCAAGGATTTTTATTGGACCTGTTCTTCACTTTATGTATCTCTACAACAGAACCTGCTAAGTTCAAGGAGCTTTGAGGACTAAAAACCATTATCTAGAACTGATGTCGTAATCTTCTCAAAGGGTTTGTCTGGAAGAATAATGATTGAAAGGAGATGAGCATCTCATGTATATTTGTCACAATTAAAAAATTCTTGAGTTACAGGAAATATAAATTTAGTACATTCTAATCAAAGCTACAAAGCAGAGAAGGGAGAAAATAATGGTTTATTTTTAGCTATTCCTATTACTAAAATTTGCATTTAAAATTACAGAAGGGGCAGTCAAGTGGTTGTCTTTTTAAGACTTCCCCAGACATGACAGGCTACAGCAAATGGATGGATGACTCATGTGCCTTCATATGACACCCATTATTTTATACATAATGTTTGTCCTCCAAGGTGATTTTATATTTCTTTTTATTAATCCTTATTAATATTAAAGAGAGAATAGTAAAATACTTTCTTTTTTTTTTTTTTTCCTGGAATGCTTAAATGCTATAGCTAATCATTTCCCCACAATTATCATAAAACAGCAGTGACATTTTCAGCTCTTCAAAATTATGCAAATTATTGAGTGGGTAAGTACAGTAGCTCTTTTCTCTATTAGAGCACTGCTGTTTAAAGTGGTATTGCATGTCAAGGAGGGCAAGGTGTGAGTAGTTTGATTAGCATTATCCACCCTCCACCAGCATCTCTCTCTGCTTCACGCATCTACACGGTACAGACACCCACTGTCCTTTATTAAATCACAATTGCATTTGCAAATTCATGGAGATGGGCTAAAAAAGAAGAAGGACCCAAAGGAAAGTGGGCAATCCAGATCTGCCTTGTTTTGTGTTCCATAGCACCATCGTTCAGTGTACAGGTAGGCAATCTCCACATTACTTTGTGTAAGAAAAGAAAAAAAATATAGGAGATGAAGATTTGCATTTCTAAATCTAGACTGGATTTTGAACCCAGACATTCATTTTGTTCTTCATAAGCCAAACTCTACATCTTCTTCAAAGTTATATGGCCATGGAATTACTCAGCTGAGGGATAGCAAAACTGAATGAAAAAACAAGAATGGATCACAGTCTTTTCCTGTTCAGTTCAGCTTTGGAATAGTGACAATTCATTTCTATTCACCTGGAGATCAGTTTCCAACATGACTGATAAAAAGCATTTCCACTGTTTTCCAGCTTAGTAGGCTTAGTGCAGTAGTTCTTCCCAAATCCCCCCAAAAAGCAAAAACTTGCTTCCTGCTGTTCTCTTCTGTAGTGTCTTAGTTACCCAGCCTATGAACACTCAGAGCAAAGCTGCTGCTCTAGACTGCTCCACGTCATCCCAGTAATGCTCACCCTGCTTGGGCTCTCCCATCTGTTTTCTGGAGTGTTTGTGTGTGTTTGTTTGTTTAGGAACCATCTGCTGTCTCGTACCTTCCTCCTCAGCTCCAGCCCTGGAGGAACAGTCTAACTCTCGAGCTCACAGCCCAGCTTTGGTGTTCCAGGCAGTTGTGTGGACCCTGGTGCCCAAAGCCCTGCATGGACTGGTTTGCCCACAGCAGAGAGTGCAGCTTTCTTGAGAGGTTCCAGCATGAGGAATGGAAGTAGTGTTGGCATGAGAATGTGCCTTAGGGAACCAGCCCTGCACATTAGCAGCATTCTTTGTCTCAAGCCAGTTCTGTTCCTGGCTTTGGAGTTATTGGAGGATGTCTCACTGACATTCAGTATGCAACACAAACATACTTTTAAATTACATGTTATCAGAGATGGCATTTCTATCTCAATTTTTTTATAGGATCCACGACTATTAGTCCATTCAAGAGACCTTTTAGGTGGCTGTAAGTCTACATACAAGTAACAGCAGGAAACCAAAGGAAGTCAAACATGAAAGAAGTGAGTTCTTCATTTTTAAAAAATTAAATACTGGTTGCTTTTCATGTCCTTCTAAGCCAATTAAGTGGAAACATGACTCCCCTGAACAATCTACACATGAAGGCTCAATGCACATTGCTACTCTCTCTTTCAGTGTTTCACTGAGATTTTAAATTCTAATAGCTAAACAGTCTCATTTCCTTTCTAGCATTTAGACAGAGGGGTTTTTTACAGCTTTTAAATAGAAGAAATAAAGCCAACTATATTCTTATCTCCTATTTTCAATTTAGCTTCAGAAATTAAAATTTCTACCATATAATTGGACCAAAATTATCTACAGCTTTCCAGTGCTTTTCATTCTGTATACCCATGCTTCAAATAGAAATTCAAGGCTATGATCAAGTACAAATCACCTATTGTCATTGAATAGAGCATTATAAATCATTGATGTATTTCCTCCCTTTTAGCTGTTTTTTCCAAATGGTTTCATGGTCACAATGGACACCTATGAAGTCTGTTAAAAAATAACAAAACAAAAAAAAAAAAAAAAAACAAAAAAGAAGCATCTCTCCTTAAAAAGTGATGCTGTAGTATTTTTTGCCAGTTCTTTGCCAGTCCCAGTCGCAAACACAGGCTGGACAGTGAGTAGATTGAGATCAGACCTGGAGAAAACAGCTTGGGGATGTTGGGTGATGAGAAGCTGAACATGCCCTGGTAATGTGTGCTTGCAGCCTGGATGCCAACAGTGCCCTGAGCTGCACCAGGAGCAGATTGAGGGAGGTGATTCTGCCCCTCTGCCCTCATGAGACTCCACCTGGAGTACTACATCCATCTCTGGGACCCCCAGCAGCAGGGGGGACATAGACCTGCTTGAGTGAGTCCAGAGGAAACCAAGAAGATGATCAAGGGGCTGGAGCACCTCCCCAGTGGAGACAGGCTGAGAGAGCTGGGGTTGCTCAGGCTGGAGAAGAGAAGGATCCAGAGAGACTTAATAGCACCTAAAGGGGATTTAAGAGAGCTGAAAAGTGACTTTTTACCAGTACTGACAGGCAAGGGACAATGGCTACAAGCTGATAGAGAGTAGATTTAGATTTGGTCATGGAAGAAAGCCTTAACTGTGAGGGTTGTGAGGCCCTGGCACAGATTGCCCAATGTTATGGATGTCCCACTCCTGGAAGTGTTTAAGGCCAGCTCAGGATGGGCCCTGAGCAATTTGGTCTAGTGAAATCCCTTCCCATGGTAGGGGGCCTGGAACAGGATGACATTAAAGGTCATTTCCAACCCAAGCTGATCTGTAAGTCATGCAAGTAGTATCTAATCTACAACATAAAGCTCTTCTTGCATATAAAAAAGTGCAAGTTCATTCAGGAATAATTAATATAAAGAGAAAATTATTTTGCACATTTTTATAGAAACATACTGTACATGTTAAGAGTCTTGGGATGTTCTTTCCTTTCATTTTTCTTTCTTCTTTGTTGAAAATTAAATTCTGTTATAGAACTGCCAAGCCAAACATTGATATATGCTTAAGGGAGAATATAGGGGCCTTATTTGCATCTTCTTTTGTGTGCCCTCTGTTATCCCAATAATTTTCTGAAATAGTAGTTAATCTCTGCCTTGCAGCCATCTCCTGACCTCCCCACCTCCAAAGCCTTGGCTGCAGAACTTGAGCTCGATAGTGAGATACAGAGGAGATAGGCAGCAACATCTGAAATCCACAAAAGAGCATCAAGGCAGGTTTATGTAAGTGAATGAAACAGTGCCAGATGGTTTAGTCATCAGACACCAGGTGGTTTAGTCATCCATACTTTTAACTTAGCAACCAGCTTTTGTCCAGGTCTAGGTTAGCATTATCCCATGGAGTTCCCAGGGGTGCTCAGGGGGTCAGAAAAAAGCAAGGGCAACCCCCATTAGACAGCTGAGACACAACCTCCTAGTTTTGGAAGATGAGAGTTTAGTAGGATAGTTGGGACTAGATGGTGTCAGTTGGACTCGGGGTCAAAATAGTGTTGCCCTCACTATTAAATTTACTGGTATAAATGTTGCCCCAGGCTCCTGTCTATTTCCAGAGACAGAAATAAATTCTGTAAAGGCTTGTCTTTTCCTTATGATAAGGACACAACACTGCTGTTGATGACATTTTTGTTATATGTGAAATTGGCAGGATGTAAACAAATGGGAAAACAACAGAAGGGATTGTCCAGGCTCCATCACTTGAACAGCTGGTTCAAAGAAAAAAAATTGCTGTGAATAAAGAACTTTTGAAACCGGTGATATGGAAGCTTGCCTAGCCTTTGCAGACTGTTCTTTGAGCCCCATGCAGGTAAAACTGTCATGTTTCAAACAATAAAAGCAAAAAATATGCCTTTTTTTTTTTTTTCTTCCCTCCAGTCTCCATCACCAGGAGTATGCACTCCATGGAGCAGGACAGGCATAGAATGCTTGTGCTTTCACCACACCCTGATGCTACATCTCTCTCTGTCCATTGACTGTGCTGGAAGCAAGGTTACATCAACTCTCTGTGCAGGCACCAAGAAAAATAAAAAATACAAGTAGCCCTGTTACTAATACCAGATATGCTTTAAGACATCTTGGTACAGCTAAAAAGCTCTTCAGTGAATGGAAGGAGAACAAAAAAGACCTGAAAATATATCTCAGAAAACATTGAGTTCAGGGCCCAGAAAAAGTTCAAGACACAAACCCCAAACTTTTAGAGAACAGTAAGGACTTTGGGGGCAGGAGAGGGTGGGGACTGCTAGAAATATTCTCTACGCTTAAGCAAAAGGCTATAATTGTTCTTTTGTGTCTTGTGACAAAAGCATTTATCCCAGAAATATGCTGGTTCAGATATTTCTGAAATAATTTAATTTTTCATGATTACTTAGAAATAGGCAGAAATGTTCTCACACATTTAATTTCTTTTTGGGGGGCTGATATTGTCTGGAATTTATATCTAAGTTCTCAGTTTGAAAGGTAGTTGTGTTGTCTTCAGGAAAGCAGAGTGTATAGCACTTGGATTTAACTTAGATTCAAAGAATACTGCAGACAAAAAGGAAAATTTCAATTTTCTACGGGAACCATGTTCTAAGCAAACCCTCCCTTTTTGCTCCCAAAAGAACAGGAAAAAAAGTACTTCACCAGATCATCTTTTCACTATGTTCCTTTAGTTAGTTTTAGTTTCTGTCTGTCAGAAGCACATAAACGTCATGAAGAAAAATCAAGGAAAACTCTAAACTCCATTCAGGGTTTTTCAAAAATGTTTATCTTTTTAAAGTTCCATTATACCCTTTATGGCTTTCATACAAATCACTTTTGACTGAAATGCTAAATTACTATTTTTTAAAAATCAAATTCTCCTCAGACTCAGTGAGTTAGAGACTGAAATCTAAAAGCCTTGGAGAAAAAATATTTAAAATAAGAAGAAATGGAAAAAGAGGTTAATATCATTTTCTGTGAGTCAAGTTTGTTTTGCTGACTTTTCCCCCATCCTGAATTTTTAAAACATGAGGACACTAAAGTATTTGTCTTAAAGTATAGTATTGCCTTGATAAAATTATTGGGATTTTCTTTTCTTCTTTTTTGTGATGTCCTACATGGTTTTAACCCATAGCCATCTTCAGACATGTCATCATTGGTTAAATTTCTTCATGGCTTTGCCAACAGCTACAGCCTCTTGTGAGGACATTGGGCAGACTCTATAAAGAGGATACAAAAGACTGAGGTTATGTCCCAACCCAGCCCAGAGACATTAACAGCAACCCAACACAGAAAGCTGGAGAGAGGTAGGTTTTTTCTTCCTAATGAAGGACTGAAAAGTGATCTTACTCGTGCTACCATTACACCATTACAACTCAGTGGGCTTCAGTGGAAATCCTCCTGAATTATTTCAGATAGATTAAACTTAACTCTCTAAATGTTATATTTACTGAATTGCTGGACATCCAACAGTTTTAAAGCACCTTGGGAACATTAGTTAAGCTCCAGAATCTCTCCTTCCATGGTTTCCCAAGTGGAAAATAAATTAATATGGTTTATGGACATTTAAATCATCATCCAGGAATATTTTCCAAATTTGTGCAAAATCACACAGCAAATCACCATCCAGGTCAGATACAGAACCCATTCTCTTGGACTTTGGTACAACACATTTTATCCTCTTTTAGAATAATAGATTTAAACTCTTATAGATTATTACTTTTATCTTAAACACTCTCTTACCTCAAATGGCTGCTGAGTTCTCAGCTGGGCCATTTAACATAAGTGCCTGCTCTAGTTATTCAGTCCATTAAAACAGAAATCAGACTACATTACCCAGAACACACTTAAGCCTCCTGCTCAGTCATAGAGGCAGTCTGCCAATAAATAAGCTCTCTACAGTGTCCCCTACTAAAATAATTTAGGAGTTCTATGTTAAAATATACGAATACATATGTTTATACAAACCCAACAGCCAATATCTGAATTACAAGGTAATTTAGTTAGACAAGCACTTGCTTATGCATGTTGGGTTGGATATTTCATTACCCATGACTAATTCCTGGGATGCTGTTAGCAAGCTTCCTAACTTCTTTCTCTGTCGGCTTAGTTCTCTGCTTTGAAAACACAGATATTATTTTCTTTGGCTGTAGGACATTTGTGCTTTTTGAATTTATCTGGCCATGGGAAGCACAGGAAGTTTGTGTGTGTGGTTCTTGGACACATAAAGAGAGTTAAATCACACATGAGCAAGGTAGGCAATTCCCTAAACTAATAGGTAGGAGAAAAGACGAGCGAAAAAATCCCTAATGCCTGCTTTACTAAATTCCTAAGAAGCTAGGTTACTTTTATCATTGCCACCACTGGAGAAAGTTCAGAGCTGTGAGAGAAGGTAGGTGATGTGGGAAATTATGTGCTTAAAGTTACATAGGTGGCTCCTCAAGGCAAAGTCACAGTTCTACCTTCCCTGTGGAGGCAGAAGAACCAGCAAAAACTGATTCTGAGGTATTCTTACCCATTTCTTCCTTCCACTACTTTACCTCCATCTGCTGCCATGGCATAAACACGGCAGTCCCAGGTCTTTGTCCTGAGAGCAGCAAAACAAAGGTTTGCCTGTATCACCTTGAACTGACTCCAAGCACATCTTTGCTTAGTAAATTCAGGAGTTAGTCAGGTAACATGTGAATTATGAGTCCACAGTCCTGCAGGTAATTGAATGCCCTCAACACTCATATACAAAATGTTTGACTTTACAAGACCTGAGCTCTATAAAAATAAACATAATCAAATTCAGACATCATTTGCTTGCAAATTACTGGCAGATTTGTACCATTTATGGTCAGTCCATTATGACACAGCTCTACAAATTGAATTTGATACAGAAAATGTTAAGAAGGAAGGATCTTTGGCTTCAATTTATCCAGAACAAATGGGCAAATGGAAAAAAATCAAATCTGAATTTGTAGCTACAAGGCAATTTGGACAAATGTTAGGCTATACTGTCCTATCTGTGGAGCAAAACATGATCCAAACTATCTAACTAACTCAATGCATTGAGATTATATAATTTGATGATAGCATCTAGAACTGTGGCAGCACAAGCAATCTGGTGTTCAGGATATTCCTGAATTTTGGTTAAAAGCCTTTTCCTTTTTTTTAGCTCAAATATATTTGTTGGTTTATATTGCACATTTCTGGTGTAAAAATGAAAAAACTGTCCTAGATGGGAGGAAAGATGCCTGTGGTAGAATTGATTTGCCAATTGCCTTGATTACTGTAGAAATGTTCGGCACTTTTTCCTCCTCAGGGAGATTTTATCTTGAAAAACTATGCCAACAGACAGACACACTCATACAAGTTAATCTGTATTTTATAACGGGTAGGATTTAAAAATGCCCTGTGAAAAATGTGGTGTTTGGACTGTGTTGTCTCTGTCTGGATGCCAGGTACTCACCAAAGCCTCTCTGTCACTTTTCTCTGCAAATAAGCAGGAGACAGAAAATATTATGAAGGGTTTGAGATAAGAATGGGGAGAGAGATAATCCACTGATTACCATACTGGGCAAAACACATTTGACTTAGGAAAATCAATTGAATTTATTACCAATCAAAATAAGAGCAGGGTAATGAGAAGTAAATCTTAAAAACAACTCTCTCTCACCCCTTCCTCCTTCCCAGCTCCACCTGTTTCCCCAGAGGTGCAGGGAGACAGGGAATGGGGGTTAGGGTCAGTTCATCACATATTGTTCCTGCTGCTGCTCAGGGAGAGGAGACCTTCCCTTGCTTCAACATGGGATCCCTCCCACAAATGCAGCTCTCCATGAACTTCTCCAGTGTCTGCTCTTCTCATGGTCTACAGTTCTTTATGAACTGCTCCAGCAAGGGTTCCTTTCTGCAGGGTGCAGTCCTTCCAGAACCACCTGCTCCAGCAGGTGGATCCCCCACAGGGTCACAAGTCCTGACAAGAAACCTGCTCCAACATGGGCTCCTCTCTCTACAGGTCTGCAGCTCCCTGCCCTGGGGTCAACGCCTCCTTTGGGCATCCACCTGCTCCAGGGTGGGGCCCTGCATGGAATGAAGGTGGATCTCTGCTCCATAGGCTGAAAGGGCACAGCTGCTTCACCATGGGTGCACCATGGGCTGCAGGGGAATCTCTGCTTCAGCTCCTGTTCCTCTTCTCCACTGACCTTGGTGTCTGCATAGATCCTCTCACACATTCTCACTCCTCTCTTCTGAGCACAATTACAGCAACACAGTAACTTTTTTTGCCTTCTTAAATATGTTATCACAGAGGTGTTATCACCATTGCTGATTGGCCCAGCCTTGGCCAGAAGAGGGTCCAATTTCAAACCAGCTGGCACTGGCTCTGGGGGACAAGTGGGAAGTTTGTGGCAGCTGCTCACAGAAACCACCCCTGCAACCACCCCCATTCCCAAAACCTGGCCATGCAAACCCAATACACTACAATAGCAATTTAGTTAGTGGGAGAGGTTGTAGCTTCAGAATAATTTGCCTTCTCTAGAATAAAAAACCCCACCTCTTTCATCTTTTCCTCATTTGAGTGATGCCCGTTAGTTTTCTTCACGGCCCTTTGTTGGACTCTCTCCAGTAGTTCCACATCTTTCCATAGAGAAGCAGAAATTCACACAGTTGGTTCTCATGAAGAGCACATATCACATTTGAAAACTGACATAGGTCTTCAGATCTGTTGTATGGAATTCGTCTCATCCAACTTTATGGATAGGATCGTGCTTTGACTACTGACACCTAAATTCAAGTCCACAAGGAACAGTCTAAATGCATTCTGGGAGGTGGAATTCAATAGCTTAAATACCTAGGACCTAGAAGACCCCACCTATCTCCATCTGTCACTAGTTCTAGAAGAGGATGTTTCCTCTAATTCCCTTTTCATATCTGCCAGTCTGGTGTGGATGCCTTAAATTCTTCAGGGTTGTCTCTGATGTAGCTGTGTGGCTATTAACTGTGGTGGGATTATAATGCCTGCAGATCACTAAAAGTAAGTGATTTAATCTCAATCTTTTCACCACTGAAATCAACAGTAAAGACATCTTCACTTATGGTAGTTACTCGAGCAATCCTGTAGGGGCTTTTTATAGTCATTGGAGAAAATCTGGCCATTCTAGGATATAATTTTTCTGGTATTTGCCAGGAAGTGACTCCCTCCTCCTTTAAAAGGACATTTTCATATTTTGTTGGAGAGATCCTGCTTCACATTTCAACACCTGCAATGTGCATGTGGTCTTCCACTTTACAAAACCATGGCAGACTGGCTTTGCTCTTCACAGGGTTTGCTCAGCTGAACATTTCACCGGGGCTTGTAAAAGCCCAGCACCTGCTGCTCGATGCTGCAGCTTGAAAATCTTCTCCACTGAGTCTTTCCCAGTGAATTGTAGAAGGCTGTTGCCATCCGCTGGCACTCACAGGAAGATGTTTGAAGGAAGGTCAGCTCCCAGTTGTTCAAGTAGGGCAAGTCAAAGCAAGGTGAAGGAAGGTCATCCAAAGTAATGGAGACAACCACCGACTGGCAGTCAGCAGCAGTATAACCCTGCTCCAATCAGTATTGTCTTTGTGCTGAAGAGCTTTAATGAGAAAAAAGGATTATTAACTCTCAAGTGTTGCAATGACAGCTTGTTCTTCCCCTGTGGATGCATGGTATGCTCACATGGCATTGCACAGCACAGAACAATATACACTTAGCTAGGTGCTAAGTACAACATCTCCTTACAATTCACTTTGCCCACATCCTGACTGAAGGGTGGGCAAGAACAGAGTGTTTCTAGCACACTGGGAGGTCATCATTAACCCCTCTGTGCCTATTACTATGATTTACAGCAATGGATGAGTACAAGCATCAGCAAAACTTCCATGGATAAATTATAGTCCATAATAAAACTGTACAGAATGCAATCATTAGAATTCTGGGACTGGTTTCAAAATATTTAATTGTTAAAGTTTCCAAAGTTGACCTAGAAAATTTCCCTCTCCCCTTGCCATCCTTCCTGTGATCAAACATTCTCAGTCATCACAAACTGCATACATCACATGCATTTTCCCACAACATCTCATACGAAAGACAAAATCTCCTTGCAATTTTAACCTCAAATAAAACCAACCAAAACAAATTTCTATTTTCATTGCCACCAAATTTAACTCTGACAAGAGAAGCTGACAAAACAGGAAGACCCTTCAGACCTCCATTGTAATCCTTTCCTTTCTGACCCTTTCCAGCTCTATTTAGCTTTCACTTCCTTCATCTCTTAGATATGATTTATTAGTCATTTTTGCAGCAGCCTTGTCCTCTTCACAGCAGAGTGCCATTTTCACAGAGCTGTCCTTCTGTGGGAGTAGGAATCCTTGTCACAGACCTGCAAATAACTTCACTACTTGATATTAAGAAGTTCTGTTAAAGAGATACAAAATCCTTTTCTTTAGAGAGAGTAGTTTTAATCTTGTTCAATTTTTTCTCACAGTATCCCCTAACCTTTTCACAACTTGTGAAAAGTGATGTGATGGGGTGGGAAAAGGGACACCTATAAGCCAAATTTCCAGATGAGCACATTTCACAGTTTCCTTTTCAGTTGTAGCCACTGGTCTTCATCACACCTGAGTTCTAGCATCCTGGTCATTATTTCGCCTGTCAGTCAAGAAGAGGGATACAAGTACAATTTGCTTTCCCTGACAAGTGTGGAAAAGACTCCAGTGGAGCATGCACCTGACAGGAGACTACAGATTTTGGGTTAAGTGAAGACATCATCGTACTGGACATCAGAATGTATTGTCAAGATTGCTCATTTATTAGCTAAAGAGAAGTGTGTTATAGCTGTGGATATGTTTAGATACAAAAGGAAGGAAGATGGGTGTGGAAGTTACCTTTACTTAATTTCCAGCGATAGTACTGGTGGGAAATGTCTTTCAGTATTCTTCATTGTTTTTTTACAAATTCTGGTCACTGATACACTGACAGTTTTGTGTGACACTTAGTGCTCTATTTCTACCAACTGAGAACCTGCAACTTTCTCCTTTCCTCCACAAAATTTACCACACAAATATTCATATTTAAAACTTTTTCTAGTTCTATCTCACATTATTATCACAAAAAAATTCAAGACCTGGATATACTCAGAGACATTCAAGAAGTTCCTGTCTTTGTACTTGTTCAGTGTCTTTTTTGACACTGGTACCATTGGACAGACACAAAGAATGCAATATATTAAAAAAGTATAAATAAATTTGACCTACTCAGGTTCAAAACTAGGGTCCTGTAAACACCCATTTGTCTTTTTCCTGACTTCTAAAAATATCTGAATTCCCTGATCATGTACTTCTTCTGCATGTGCCTTGATGTTTTGGTGGGAACTGAGAAACTAATTCGATGTGAAAGTTCAGTCCTCTAAAGTACCTTAATGTTTTCAAATCTGTGATTGGATTCTTCTCACGTAGAATATCTAGAAATAAACCACCTTCTTATTTAACTTAACTCTCTTTGCTATTGATGGAGTCTAGTACCTCTGCAGGCAGTTCCCTTCATCCAAAGACATCCCTCATGAATCAGTCTGTGACAATATCTGTCCTCCACTGGATGGAGAGAGAAATAGAGGGATGAATTTAGGAAGAAGTTCTGTGCAACATAGTGTTTCTCACACATTAGTGATGCAAGGCATAGTAATCTTCTCAAGCTCCTGTCCTGTACCATTTACCTCCTTTCACATGCACTGAAAGAACGGATTTTTTTTAAAAAAAAGTGTTAAATCCATGTTGATGATAAACCAAATGTCTTCCTAAACCATAGACTTGGACTTTCATAACTAATTTGTAAATGTTTCCATGAGGTAACTCTTGCTAATGCACACACTACCCTATTGATCAGAACATTTGGCAAGGAGTCTAGAAGTCCTAGGAATCATATTTTTCTCTAGTAGGTTATTTCTGATATCTTTACCTTACAGTGTCCAAAATCCAAATTACAAAGTTTCCTGCTTGTCCAGAGTGGGGGCATTTCTGCCACTATAAAAAAATAATATTTAAAAAATATTCTTTTATGAATAGAAAGGACAAGGTTTCTATGTGAGGACCAATTTTGCATGTTTGTTTTTTTCAGGGGGACTAGCATTTGATCTTTCTGTTTGTGTCACCTACTTTCCTCAAGATTAATAAGGTGGCCCAATTAATGCTCCATTCGCAGAACCAGACATCTTGAAGTTAAAAATACCAAGATTTACAGGACTGTAACTGATCTCTTTAGGCTTACCCTGCTTAAAATAGTCCATTTGTAATTTGCCAATGTGGAGCCAAGTTTTTAAACACTTCTCCAATATTGGGGTTCATCAGCTGAACGATGAAGGAAGTCTGCATCAGGCCCAGTGTAACTCTCTAGTTTGCAAAGAAAGTACTGTTTTTAATGAACACTAATTATAGTTGGGGAGAGATAAGCTGTGGATTCAACAGAGGGGAAAAAGGCTAATGCTTTTAAAATGTAGCCTGATTAATGAGGCTGTCATAGAACTTATTTATAGGTATGCTGTACAAAGTATCATAATCTCTGGAAAGATTTGCAGCAAATTAAAGCCATCAGAGTTAGAAATCATGAAACTGATTTGACTCCAAAGGATATTCCATATAGACCAATCAGAGGATTATAGCTGAGGCAGAGAAGTTGTGAAGAGCAAGCGTTCTTAAATTGTTCTGGGGTGTGGGTCACGTTTCAATCCCCTGATTCCTGCTTTCAGGCCCTACTAAGTTACCTATGGAATATTTCACAACTAGATAAAGGCCTTGTGTAACAGCAGCAATTGTCTTCTCTGAATAGCGGCATTCAGAAAATATTTAATATAGCTTTAGCTGGTTTTAATGTAAGGTAGCAGATGGAAATGCAGAGGATCCTGTGCTTTGCTAAGCAGTTCTCTGTGGACCTCCAGCAGGTGCTTCATGAATCACTAATGGTGCATGGTCTGCAGTTGGGAGCTATTGATTTGAAGAAATCCCAAGTAAGTAAACAGATAGACCTTGTACTATATGGTGAAGGTCAGTAAACATAAGAAATAAAATTTTCCCTACAGCAATGTGCATGGAGAATTTGGTATCCTGAAAGTTTAAAAAAAAATTTAAAAAACGCGTATTTGTGATGTTATATTTAGAGTAAAGGAAGTACACTGACAGAAAAAGAGGCTCAGGTATAGAGGTGCAAGACACAGATCATCTGGGAATTAGCAGAGAAATGAATCCAGGCTCTTTTTTTTTTAAGAATGACAAGTCCCTTTAATGTAAACAGTCTTTAAATCTTGACTCCAAAGCATTAGGAAAGTCATCCACACTAAGACAAATGGAGAGGGGGGCAGATAAGGTTGTTTTAGTTGAAATCTGCATCATAAACAATAGCCTACAAATATTAATGCATACTTCTGAACTTTTAAGAGGCAGAAAGGAAAAAAAAAAAGTGTAATATGGCAGACTGGTGCATGAAGTTGACTGTCTGGATATGTTGCCAGACCTGAAAAAGGAGGAAAATCACCAATTATTACAATAATTCTGAATTCAATACAAATTCAAAAGAGAAAACACTTAGAAATTATTGATTTCCCAGCCTACCATAATGTCTTTGGACATCAATATATTGTTTGATGATACCAGTGTTTGCCTTTTGTTCCTTTCATAGTTCTATAGATGTTAACTTGCAGGCAGCTTCGCTGGCACAAGAACATAATAGCCTATAGGATTTTGGCTATACTGAGAACTGGATAATTTTGATGACTTATAAAATCCTTTAGCCTAGAAGTGCTTTATTTTCAAGCTCTGCTATAATTAGTTACAAAGGTTATTTGAGTGAGACGTGAGGCGAGACTGGAAGGTTGTTGTTAATTCAATTAACAATTGAAATCAATTTCACCTTCTTTTTCTCTTGATGTAATATTTTCCTTTAAATCTATAGTGAAGAATCAGATTATTTCAGACAGTAGTTTACCAATAAGGACTTGTTCAGTAGTTTCAGTATTGCGTTCAGGAACCATGAAGGGATTCAGCTGATACCAGCCTTTGGTTGAATAGTTCTCTATGTGTCTCTCAGGCTGTGTCTCCACCTACATTACACATTCCAAGCATGGCCAGCTTCTTCAGTTTGAAGGAAGGCACAGTTGACCTACATAAACTTCTCAGGCTTTACCTGAATTTTGAGCAAAGGCAGCATGTCCCACCAGCTCTGTTCAGACTCCCAGATCTGAACAGCCTCATGCATTACTGATACTCCATAGTTTGCAAGATCAAAAGAATAGGGATGTACCTCCAGAAAACCTGGTCTGGTTTTATAGTCTATGAATTCTAAAACAAAGGTCTCAAGAAGGAACCACAGTGTATCCCATGCTCTTAAGTGGGGTGGGTGGAAGAAGCATTCCAGCAGAAGAGTAACAGACTCAACGTTTAAGAACTGTGCCAAAGAATTGAAATTTGTTTAGGGATGACACAGACACGGTAGCTACTAACAGAGAAAAGGAGTCCTTACCCACTTGCTCCCCTCTGACACACAATTCACAAATGTCACAAGTATTCATACTCCAGATTCTGAAATGATTATGCTTTTCTGTTCATTTGCTTGAGTGAAACTTGACATACACAAAAAGACCCGAGATGGATTTGTGTGAACATTTCAGGTATGTATACAGACAATGAGGAAATAGCAGAAAAAATGTTAAAGCTGAAAAATATGCCTTTAACAATCGCTTAAGTCCTGACTGGAAAAGAGAGTTGCTGAAAGCATATCAGTGATTAGTCTCTTGACCTTTCTTCAACTTGAAGTCATCAGCTATTGTTCGTCACTGATAATAATAATAACCTTTATTTTATGAGGTGACTGACAGACAATCCTTAGAGACTGCAGTCTTTCACAAGAGCAACCTGCTTAAAAAATGTCATATTTAGTAGGCTCAATACAGTGAAATTAATTCAGAATTTTTGTATCAAATATTAGAAACATGAAACACTGTCTATGCAAAAAAAAAAAAAAAAAAAAA
>VZRH01008150.1:744985-776742 GCA_013397555.1 Urocynchramus pylzowi
AAAAAAGGAAAAAAGAAAGAAAAAAAGAACATTCAAATAATTTTCAAAGGAAGAAACTGTAGCACAACTTTGGGCAGAAGAATGGCAGAATATTAAAATTTATTTCCCCTTTACCCCAATTTGGTTTTCAGTAAGAATGTAGGAAATGTCTCAAAGTGTTCTTTTCCTTTTTTCATTGTGAAAGGCTAAGAGGAGGGAAATCCAAGACTGTATGAACTGACACAGGGCTATCTTTGACAATGGCCAGTCCTGAATCCTCAGATATGAACACTATTATACTTTATTTAGGAGGAGAGGTATCTTCCTAATCACAGCCAGCAATCGTCTCACGACCTGAAGCTGCAGTGGCTGCCCTCTTCACATTTTCGTACTTCCAAGTGTAATTGCATATGTTACTCTAGACCAGACTTGAATGAAAATCCCTTTCAGGAAAACCCCAGGAGGTGGAGCCAATAATAGGGTAGGTGGCTCTCATTCCTCAGTGTCATTATTGAACCAATTGGACAATACAGTGTGAGGGGTCACAATGAGCAGTGCACTCTTCTGAACGAATTGTAAAGCCAAAGCCCTGAATAACTCTGGGTGTTAGACAGTGGTTTGTTTTTTTTCAAGAGTGAAGACCTTGCTCCATCAAGACCTAACCTGAATATTTTACTTTGTCTCCTGTTAGTTCAGTCAGTCCCTTAGCCTGTGTTAGTAGTATATAGGAGGTCTATGTGTGCTCCTACACCATTCTCCTTCCTCACTGGAAGGAGTTGCAATTCACCAGTGAGATTTTCATTTGACAGAAGAATTTAATCCAACCTGTTAAAAAATTACTATCATAATTTTCCTGGAGGGCTGCAGAGTATTTGTCCTTAAACTCTGTGTGCTTTTCATGTTCACTGCATTTACCACCATTACCTGAAGAACAGAAGAGCCAGCATGACTACTGGGAAGGTCAGGAATTATTTTGAGACTCATCTGAGGAAACAGCTCCTTTTCCTAACAATAACAGTATCTCAGGGAAAATGGTTTGAATTATATGAATCCAGTAAGGAACTAAAATTGAGTTATTAGTTCTTGACATTTTCTTAGATATTAGTCAATTATCATGAACCATTCACTGAACAAAGATCATAAAGGGATAGAAAAACCTGATAAATAAATCCCATGGGAATTTAAAAACTGAAAATCTCAGCCTAAATTTTTAGTTTGGATTTTGAGTTGGGGGAAAATCTGTACCAGCTGAAAGGGCTCAAAATGAGATAGCCGTGTCTGGGTAGTATGAAATATATTAACATATGTGACTGCTATAAAAATGTCAGCGCTGTAATCCTAAATCCACCAAGCCAAAGGAAGATTCAACAATCAAATGCCCCATATCATGTGGCTTATGTCAGTCTCCTTAGACTATGACAGTTAAGGTGGTCACTGGACAGATCATCACCACTCAGGGACTTCCACCACTATCTTCCACCACTATCTTCCACCACTATATTTCTGCAAGCTAGTTCTTGGTGTCTTACTTCCCTTGTGTGCAAAGATGGAGGCAGTTTTTTTCTTGGAAGCTGTTTTGAGAGCTACTAATGAAAGAAGTAGACAATTTTGTTGTTATTGTTGATGTGGTTTTGACTACAATCTGAACAGAAACACTTTTCATTCATGTGTAATTTACTTTGAAGAGTCAGCCTCTGTTTCTAGTTATGAATGATACGATAATATCAGACATCCTGACTGTAATGTTTTTACTGTAGAGAAAAATCCATTTAAAAAATCCATTTATAATGTTGCTGAAATATATAACTCCTTTTCTTCCCCAACTCCTAAGCTTTGAATACACATGGGAACTTGAGAGATCCGATCTAAATTGAGTGGATCAGCAAAATGTGGTAGAGTCAATGAAGTTATGTGGGTTTATATTGTTTGAGAGTATGGCCCAAAGTGATAAGGACTGTCAGGAGAAAAACTCCACATAGTATCTCCCCCTTGAAACACATGCTTTTAAAACTGCTGTAAAATATTATTATTTCTGCTAAATATGTAATATATGAAGGACATGTCAACTTTTCATGCTTGTATAAAGATTATGCAGTTTTAAATGCCTTTTCCAGTCAGACCTAATCTACTCAGCCCAAAGACAAGTTGTTACAGTTTTATAATATACAGCACATTTTTGTGTTTCTCTGTGTGTGTATTTGCATGTATGTGAACAAGAGAGAAATGCACTTACAACTGTGGAAAGCCACTAATTAAGCAAATTAAAGCACTTTTTTTTCATTAAAACCTCAGATATTTTCTTTCTGGCTTTTATTGTTTATTGGAAACAGTCCTTTCTCTGACACTACCCACAATGGATTTTGCAAATTTTGTGGCTTATGTTGACTGTTTTGCAATTTATACTAGTGTGTAAAATATTCCCAGCACATACACTTAATCAAAACAAGCCCAATTAAGCTCAGTACTCCAGATTCCACCTCATTAGCTTTCTGTTCCTAAAATATAACAGATGTGATTGCTGCGGGCCATGAGTTAAAGAGGAATTTTTCAGCTAAGCATTTGCAATACAACCTAAAGTTATATGAAGATTTAATTATTACTTTCATTTTCATGACTAACTGTAAAAGCTCATTTTTCACTTAATAGTAATGGTATTCCACTCCTGCTTTTTACCCACTGTTACAGAGAAAAGTATCTAAAGGAGGAAGAAGGGAGAGGTCAGGGGTCTTATTTTTACTCTTGGCATGACTTCACAAATTTGCAGGGCTTTTACCCATTCTAAACTACTGGAATTCAGAAAGGAGTCAGGATCTCAGCTTGCAGAATATCACTTCTGCCTACAACCTCTGTGCAGCCGTGTGAATGATATTGCAGCATGTTTACTTGGCATGCTTCAAAAAGATAGAAAGGCTTAGCATGCAGCAATAGATGTCTAGTGCTCCCCTCAAGCACTTCTTAGTACTTCTTAGCTGTATTTTAACTGTTTAGAACTACTAGCTTCTACATAATATCCAGTATAAGGAACAATATTATCCCTTTTCAATAGTCGAAAGGCCAAAGAGGATTATTACAAGACTGACAGCAGGGATATGAAGGAAAGCTCTGCCAGTTGTCAGTAGCTGCATTTCTTTGTCAATACCCCAGTGTCAAGCTGCTGAATGTCTTCCACACTTTGTCTTTGTTATGGGAACTCAAGCATCTGGTGGGTCAGAAATAATCTAGCCAAACCAAAGCATATCCAAGAATAATCCAGATGGGACAATCTGACTTGTCCATGGCACAATTCACCATGGAGGTTTCCAAATGAGCTTTCAGCTTCCAATAAATTTAACTTCTTTACAGATTCTGTACTGATGCATAACTGACACCATCCTCTTCTCTGATTTCCCAGAATACTTAAGAGTCTTGTAGGTAAGACCCATTTTCTCAAGCTGTTCAATTTTTCAGCTATACTGGCTGACCAAGACCAAGATCTGTGCAGAGCAAGATCCTGGTCCATTGAAGCCAATTGTGCATAAAACTGTGCACATAATACACATTCAATCTTGCAAAAATGAACATAAACCAGTTGCATTAATATCAGTAGCAATACCACAGGCCCTAAAAAGGCCTTTAAGTACCTTTTTTTTGCATAAATTATTATGCAGGGTACAAGGCAGGACTAATGATTAAAATGACGCAAATTACCCAATTCTCTACTCTTTCCATATTTCTGTGTAGGAAGATTTTTTTTAAAGTGTGTGGTTGCTATCTCAGCAGGGTGGGTATCTGAGATAGCCTAATTGAAGTCAACAGAGCTACATGTTGACATAAAACTAGTATACTTAATAGGAGGTTAATGCTCAAAAGAAAGGGGAAGCCAAGCTTTGTCTTGAAAGATTTTCTCATGGCTGAGATCTCCTCTGGTTTGTACATTTCCACTGCATTATTCTTTCTTTTCTTCTCCTCAAAAGATTCATTAAAAAACAAAACAAACAAACAAAAATAACCCCACCATGTTCTCTTTGTAGTTTATACTGAAGACATAGCTTTTCTGTTTGTTAAAATGTGGAAAAAGGTGAATAATGAAAATTTCCAGCTATTAGTCCCTAAGGTCTTTATTTATGGATCCCTGGCACAAATACACTGTAGATAACAGTCCAATTTAATATTTATGATGTGCTAGGTTTCTCTGAATATATAAATTTGGCAATTATCATGGGAGTTATCCCTTATTTATCTCCTTTTGACTTTTAATTAGTAGGATCGCATTTAATCATTAACAATCTTCTTTTCCAAAAAACACCCTACCTGCTAATTCCTTGATAAATGTGTCCCCATTGTGTCACTATTTTCATTAGAAGATCTTTCTTAGTTGTTCCATTGACATGCTTTCATTTAGAAATACTAGATCTGCACATGTCTTGAAGTGACATATCACTGACTGGACATATCACCCTGCAACCACTATACTGTTATGTACCTGTCAGACCAGGCATTAGGGCACTCACTAAGGTGATCAATGGCCCCTCAAATCATAGCACCTTTTCCAAAAAACAAAGAAAAACACTTTATGTGTGTGAGTGGATAGGGGAGTACAAAACCTGGCACAGTCTATTTAATTAAACATAATAATACTCAGTGTAAAGATTATGCCTCTTTCTTTGACAATATAAAACAGTGGCACAGAAATTATACCTTTGTTAAAAAGTTCTAACATTAATCAAGTCGCTTCCATGGAGAGATGAAACTACAAGCTCTAACATGTTAACATTCAGCAATGTGTTACTAATAGCATCATTAACACATACCATATATAGCTGCACGGAGTGCCTTAGTCTGAGCTAGTGCCAAGTCCCAGTTTGTCAAGTTGGGACACAGGAATGGCAAAATAATTTCATTCACTCCACCACCTAATTAAGATGGAGCTAAAAGAATGGAAGTTGAGAGCCTTAGCAGGTCTGCCATTCCTCTGGGGTGGCTTTGTAGGGAATAGTAAAAATACTTAATATAGTCACTGTTGCATGTTAAATGATTGTTAGGGAAGTGGAAGTGGTACAGATTGAATCAGTGAAGGGTGAACACTGCCATCATTGTGCAGAATGCACTCCTCCTCTCCACCTCATCTCTGCTCCCATGTTTGCCCATAATGCTATAAAATATTATTTCTTTTTAATACTGGGACTCTTGACATTTACTTTAAAACCAAGCTACCCTCCTACAATGTGCTGTTATCTGGTGTATATTATACAACTTTGCCCTGAGAATGTGAAGGGGGAATTAGGACCTGCTCATCTATTTAGGTTTCCTAGCAATTTCCATTATGAAGGAAGCTTGTGGTCTTCCCATTTGAGGAACATTTTCGATACACATCTTAGCAGCAGTTCTTAGCAAAGCAGTGAATGCAATGTCCAGCTTCTCACAAACTTGCTCACTGGCTTATTTTTTAATCTTAAATTGATGTGATTATTCTCTCCCAAAATCTGACCTGTAGAAATATATTTATACTAGACTTTGACCAACAGCATGTTACTCTACTAGCTGCAGCAAGCTTGTAATTACAGCAGCACTATTTTACTAGGTCCCAACCCTGCATACAAGCCCTTAGAGTGCTGGTGCTAGGAGTCAGCTGCAAGATATCCTGTATCCAGCCAGGAAGAGAGAGAATCAAGTCTGTATAGTGACAGTGAAGTTCACTCTGTACCAAGAATAATCAACCCTTTCATAAGTCTATACGTGGCTGCTGCTCAGAATTCTGCCCCCAGTTAAGAAAATATTTGAGCCATTTGCTTTCTGATATTGTCCCCTTAGTAGAGGCTTACTTCACAATGTGCTAAATTAATCTGGTTTCAAAAAAGCTGAGGTATATATATGTTAAACTAATCACCAAAAAATTAAACTCAATTCACAGTAAGACTCTTTCATATCCCCTTTATCCTGCGTATTTCATGTTGTTCAGTTCTAAGTGGGTCTTTCTTATTATTTTTTTAATTAATGTAAGACTTGATTAATATTAGCAAAAATAAAATTTTTGAAGGATACTTCATTCTGTTGATAAGGTCCTTTCAGGCCACTGGCACTTCACACAACAGCAGGGAGACCTGGCTCTTTTCATTTGGCGTTGATTCTCTCATTTTGTTGTTTGAAGAATTTTGTTGCTCCTCCCACATCCTTCTTATTCGTTCCCCCATTTCTAATTATGCATTTTTCTGGTTTAAATCCAATAAAATCAAAACAAAAATTGAAGCTTAGTAAATAATGTTTATAGGCTAAACTTCAGAAGGCAAGGTACATGCTCAGTATCTTTTTTGTTTCTTTAGCTCCCATAAGATTTCCCAGTTAGTTTTGATGGTATTGTTTCTCAGTGCAGTAGCTGACTGAGAGTCACTTGCCACATAATTTCTTGTAGTCAGGAAACTGGAAAGTTTGCAACAGAGTAGTGTATTTTGAAACAGCAGCCATTAATGTCGAAGTCAGAGCTGGTAATATTTGAAAGCTTGTGCTCACCTATGTATCCTTAGGGATGTAAAAGAGAAAAAGAGATTTTCTGTAAATCCATTCCTAATTTGTGATGCTTATCATCAAAAAACATATTGCCAGATCAAAAGGACAGATCCTAAGCTGGTGCAAATTGGCCAAGCAGCACTGTCAGCAGGGATACTGGATTTATAACAGCTGAGTATTTGGCCTATTTGTAGTTTAGTATGAGAGTTATCTGACTGAGAGTATAGAAGTTATAACAAAAACCACCAAGTAGTAGTCTTTCAGAAAGCCACCACACATTTTTCAGAAACTGAAAATTCACAAATTTTTTGGTGTCTTTGGACTAGTTTCTTTTTCAGTTCAGATTTCATATTACCCATATATTATTTCTTTATAAAAATGAAATGCACTTCATCTCTTTCTATACACCAAATAAAATAAATTTAACTGTCATTTAGTCAAAGAGAGTCATTCTGCTATAAAAGAGTAATCTGTCTCTCACTTTTTCAGACTTAAGAAGTATGAAAAGAAGCTGCATTTAAAAATAGGCCAGACAATGTTAAGAATATATTGTTGAGAACAATCAGACAGTGGGAAAGGAGAGAATAGCCTGACCCATCAGCTTTCCTTCCATCCCCAGCTGTTATAATTCTCCAAGTGCTGAGAACACAAAATTTAGTAGTTTCAGTGTGGAAAAGTTGCTTTGTTTTTTGCTGTATCTCTAATGCAGCAATATATATACACGTATATTTGTATGCATGAGATTTACATTATAGACAGACAAAAGCAACTAGAGGGTGGATTCTCACTAACAATTAGAGGTACTGGTTGCACAGGAGGAGGTAACCTGTTGGATGTACATTGATGTGAAATAAAAGACTTGCATGCAGAGAATGCGGATGATATGATTGTGGTTTAACAAAAAAAGAGACTGGAAATGGTAGGAATGGAGAATAGAGCTGCTTTTGGTAGTGCAAAGGACTGGCAGGTGTTTAGATTTAGAAAGTGTCATCCTGACATTGTGGAGACTGAATAGGAAAAGTGACTCATACTACCAACCTCTGAATATCTTGATCAAGTAAGCCATAATTACTGCTGGAAAAGAATGATATAAAAAGGAATTGAAAATAACAATTTCCTGTAAGAAGGAGAAAGCAAACAAAGTATAACAATGTCACAAATTTGGATTATCGTCAGCACAGAAGCAGCAATAAAACGTCTGAGAGTGAAAGACATCACAGACTGGATCCAATTTAATGCTTAAATGCCTAAAAGCTTCAGCAATGCAACCCCCAGTGCTAATGACATGGCTCTGTGACATCCAGCACTTCTGGTGGGCATGCAGGTACCCACTGCAGTGAATAGGGGCTCTCAACAGCCTCAAAATAATGACCTCTGTACAGAGGCAACACAAAGACACTTATTCACCAGCCAGTTGGAAAATATCAGTTTCTGCTCCCAGGGCCAATCCTGTGACAAAATAAAGTGATGATTGGACACAAAAATATTCCAACACTCCAGCCTTCTTTCTCTGAGGCAGCACTACTCAGCACTGAGGTGCAGAGTTATACCACTATTCTCTTTCCCCTCTCAGGCCAGGGACCCTTGCAATCATTTAAACACACAGACACAGCTTCAAAGAGGAAAACAGAGCAAAAATTTCTTCACTTTTTTGTGAACATAAAACATTTCACAGGTAATACCCTTCATCAAGCAGAAAAATAAATTGAACCTGGGTGACCTACTTAATGACTGAATGCTTTAAAAATACCAGGCTAGTACCCAGCAGCAGATGAAGCAATGAACTGATTACAGGGGCTGGCCAGCAGTGGCAACACTTCCATTGCTTAAACAGAAATCTGCTCACCTGGATGAACATCTGGAAGTACTGAGCAATGTACCAAATCATCTCATTCAAAGATGTGTTGTTGAAAGAAACCCAGATTTCTGAAACATACATCAATTCTTTCCATACTACATTANTAACATCTGCAGTTCCACTTTGTGCAGGCCCAGCCTCTCAGAAGGTATGTTAAATAGAAGTGTTCTGCAGACAGTTGATGCATAGACTTGTTCAGAAGAGACAGGCTAGGAAAAATTCAGTTTCTGGTGCACTCCATCTTGCTTATATGTGGACAAATGAAAGTACTTCAGATTTGCAGACCTCCAGCATACTGGGAATAAAAAGACCACAAACTGAACTGTCTAGGGTTTAGGAGCTGGGGTTTAGGAGAGGTTTTTTCCTCTTTACAGGGAGGAAGTAAGCAAACATGAGGAGCAGGGAGAAGCATGCAGCTTCTTTCCTGAAGACCCATTTGACACACTGCTGTGCCTCTGAAATGCAAAGAGCTGAGAAAATGAAAAGGAGCAAGAAGCTTTGTTAAAACCCTTTCCACCTCCTTCCAGTCTTCCCTCATCATCTTGTGCAACTGCAGACACACTTCACTGTTGAAAGAGAAACATAAAGTTACATAAAAACACAGGCTGTGTTTTTTTTATTAGATAGCAAGCCTTGGGAAAAGCTAGCAGGACAAATAGAAGAAGGTTGGAACTCCTCTGGAGTCACTTAGTCTGTTTGACTGATCACACTGACCTGGAGGCTAAAACCTACAGCACAGCTCCCATTCTTACCACAGAGTTGCCTAGAGGAATATAGATAGTGGCTAAATACAATTTAGTTTCAATTTAGAAGAGGAAAAAGAAAAAAAAAATGATCTGTGCTTACCTGAATTAATATAGATACTCAGGATATGATTTCACGGCAAAGTAGCTTCATCAGCTACTTGTGCTAAAGGTTAATTAAGATTGTATTTGTCAATATACAAATATGGGTATGTACATTTCTGGGGATTCTTACCAACAGTAAGATTTCATGTGTTATTAAGTATTACTAAAATGGTGTTTTGGAATGTTTGGGTGTACATTTCTTGACTTCTATTTCCACTTTGTACTAGAAAATGAGATGATCTATGAATCTAGATCACATTTAATCTAAAAACATGCTGAAAGAATCTCGGTGCAACATTCACAGACATAAATGCAGTTGTCTCTAATTAATTCTATGAATCATGGAATGAAGGATTTCATATCCTTTACAATGTAGAGCTTAATATAAAAATAAGAATTTCTTGATGAAGTTGTACATATGGCAGAATAAATACAATGTTCCCTTTTCTGTCTAAAAATGTGGTATTTCCCATTTTTATTTCTGTGTGATATTTGAAGTAAAAGTCAAACTTGGGGATGATGAGTCCCAAAAATTAATTTATAGGTGAGGGTTATTTTCTACGTTAATATCTGAGGTACTCCTGAAATTTCTTTAGAAGTCAATCAACCTATTGATAATAGAAAAATATAGAGAGAAACAGTATATGCAGAATATACCACATAAACAATTTTGTCATCCTTACCTTTTCTATTTTCAGGTACAGAAAGTAGAGAAACTCAAGTCTCCTATATATATACTAAATGAAAAGAGCTTGAGTTTTATTTCACATAGGAAAATGGAATGGTCTGTTCTTTATTTTTATGAAGTGCAGAATGATAAGACCCTACTTTTAACCTTATGACATAATAAATCAATAAAGGACATGCAATGAAATAAATGGAACATAAAAGCACAGCAAAAAATGTGAAAGAGAATACTTTTCACAGCATGCTGTCATCCCTTGGAATTAACTTCAGCAGGAGATTATTAAGTCAAATATGAAAGATTTTTAAAGGGTTGAATAATTTTGTGAGTAATAACAAAAATTTGAATGTTAAAGTAATCTATTGTTATGCTTCTGAGGGTAAATTGATAGCTGCAGGAGTCAAGAAGATATCCTCTTCTCTGCCTTCCTTTTCACACAACTAGCTAAGTTCATTAAGGGCTTTTCTTCAACCTCCCTTCAAGCACCAGACACTGGTCACTTCTGAAGGCAGCAAAAAATGCAAGACTCAAAGAGGAGAAGAAATACAAAAGTTGTGTGATTCAGTACAATAAATCCTATGCTCCTTCTCATCATCTTTATCTGAACATATTTTATCTCCAACATCAAAGGGGATTGTTTCCTGTGTTCACCATCTCCATGGACACAGTATAGGTATTTGTAAACCTGTTGTTCCAAGTTCCTCATGATTTTAATTCTCACATCTCATCCACACTTTCAACTGGGAATTTAGTTTGTCTTTTGTTCACCTAGTAGTTTCCATGAATTTTCCAAGATTTGGCTCTGAAGGATGATGAAACAGGAAGGAAAAAAAAAGAAACAAAACAAAACAAAAAACCCAAAATCTTCTTGATTTTATTTTTGTGCTCCTATCACCAACAATTTTCCCCCAGATGAAGAGAATGACAATCTCTGTGATTCTATTCTCACCCTGCTTTTGAGATCTTCTTAGTGACCTGCAGAAATATCAGGTGGAGAGGCACAGGAACAAATCTGTATCCAGTGTAAAATTCTTTGGCAAAATTCTTCTCTCAAGTGAGGTTGCATTGGTCCCAACAGTTGTTCCATAATATATTTTTGAGACATTAATAAAAATTTTAGACTTCCTCTATAAATGTTTCACATTAAATTTTTTGTGAATAATTCAAAGGTAATTAGCAAAGAATTTAGATTTTTTTCTATGAAGCAAATAAACTCATATTCAAAAGTGACAAAAGTCACTTTTGAAGAGCAATCTGATATAACTTATATCTTTGGGTACTGCCCACCACAAACTCATTCCGGGGTTTACAGTTTCATGTTATTGATCCTGAGACTTTTGTTACGTACTGAGCCTGAAAGACTTGGTAAAAAGTAATGATTCAAGGCACAAGAGCAAAATAATTGCCAGGAATTTATTGTCATTCCTATTACAAATTTCTAAGTTCACAATAAAACATTGCAGTAATCTGTGAAAACACCATATAAAATGATGTAATAATAATGATAATAATAACAACAGCAACAACAATAATAAAGGTGCTTGCTCCTTTAAAAACACTTATTTCGTTTACTTTGATGAAGTAAGTCATCCAAAGTTTATATTCTATCCATGTAGGTTGCATTTAGTAAAGGCTTATGTAGAACTCTTCTGACAAAGAGCCATCCAGCTTGACTGCTCTGGGAACTAGAGCAGACCTACCAAGAGGCAGAAGAATGAGACATCAGAATAATTAGGAAATAAAATCTATCATTAAAAGAGCTACTGAAAAGTATTAAATTATTCAAAGCATATTCAGCATAGGAGAAACAGACACTGAAACTACTTGTTTATCCTAGGCACACCTCTGTCACCTCACCATTCATATCTTGAAAATTATTCTACCATTCAGTGTCTGTGTTAAGTATCATTTCCAAATTGCCAGAAGTGACTGTGCTCTGACCAGGAACACCTCTACTGCAAAAGCTGGAAAAAGGAGCAATATTTTTGTGGTTGTCCTGAGAGAATACCAGCTGCAGTTCTTTCTAGATCAGTAAATAAAATATATTCATCAAAATCTGGACCAGGATTAGTTTTTAGGATGAAGCAATAATGTAGTTCTGACACAGACTCCAGAAACCACATTTATTGCATAGTTACCATTTCAGAGAAATTTCAGAGGTGATTTGGTACACGTGAGCAAGTGTTCTGCCTGAGGAAACAGAAGTGGAAGATTATTTTCAGGTTCATGAAAACTATATTTCAACCCCTGATGAGGACATGAAGTCCCAAACACTGATCCTTCAGGCAGATTTGAACCAAAGTTTGTGAATATTTTTTTCAGTCTCACATTAATATAATCCAATGTTTCTATACCATAAAATCATTGAATAGCTTGGGTTGCAAGAGACTTAAGGATCATCTAGTTCCAATCCCCCTGCCACAGGCAGAGACACCTTCTACTAGAACAGGTTGCTCAAAGCCCCTTCCAACCTGGCCTTGGACACTTCCAGGGTTGGGGCATCCACAGCCTCTCTGCTGGAACCACATGATCCACATGTGTTCTGTGGTTTTAGTTGCTTTGATCCAGTGACCCTCTTTTGCACTATACTATTTGCTAAAATAGACATAGTCAACAGTATTTAAATGCCCTGCTCTTCACTCTCCCACATCTCCAGGAGAAAGGAACACCAGCTGTGCGAATTAATAATCCAGCAAAAAATTTCAGCAGAAACACTCATCTTCCCTGCTACCAGACACAGACCAAACTTTTTCATTCTCAAGCACCCACAACAAATATAAAGAGACTCATTGTTTTTTAAGCTTAACTGCATCTTTAATAAAAGAATAAAAATGAAGACTATACAAGTTGCAGCATTGTGGTCTACTCATATATCATCAGGGGACTGTCTGAAACATATTTTTGCTGTAATTGTATTTCATATGTTTTCTATTGCCTATCAAAAAAGAAGAAGAAAAAAAAGTATCTGTAAATTTATTTCTCTGGATATTTAACACTCACTTTTAGTTCCTCTGAGGGTAACAAGTGTGTGTTATCCCAAAACATCTGTTCAGCTTCCAAATGCAGTGCATGAGTTAATAATAAAATACATGGAAAATATTGAGTGGTCAGATGTCTAAATTAGGTAAGAGGGAACTACAAGGAGTGAGAAAAGATGAATCCTGATGCTCATGTCTTAAACATAGTTCCAAGCCATGTCCAGCAGGAACTAAAGAAGATTCTTTACTTAGGTGAGTCCCTTTATGAGTAGTGTGCCTGTAAACCTACGAGGAACATAATCCCATTTATCCAGCCCTGGAACAAGCAGTTAAAGATTGAACTAAGAACAGTCTAGGAACGTGTGACATGTGACATGTTCTTAGAGGACTCTAAATGCACCCACTGGCAGAGATCCTAATGTATTCAAATGAGGGACTCACAGATCTCACAAAATCTGAAAAAGTGTTTGATAGTATCTAAAGAATTACTTTTCCTCAAATGTTGCATGTACACAGCCACATATATCTTTGAATAATTGTGAAGGTTCCATGTCATTTCCCACCAGATGACCTGTCCTGAAGAATCTGATTTCAGTGATGAGTCCTGAGTGATTGGATGTGGTCATGGTACAGAGATCTCTTCTTTTAAGGCTGTAGATAGATTTCTGGGGTTGCTAGATCTTTTGAACTAGTTCTTCTTTTGGAGACTCCTGTGTCCTCAAAAATAGCAAAATTCTGAAAAAATGGGTCATCCTTTTTGGGATTTCTTGGGATGTCTCAAGAACACATGGATTGTTTCTATGCCATTATAGGAGCTGATTTTATGGGCTGAATCTACACCAGAGTGATGCACATTTCAGTTACAAAGTGAGACTGAGCTTAGGTCCACCGTCTCTCAGCTGAGGAAGGATTTTTAGCACACATGTGCAACAATCAGTTTTGCTGAGGGGTATTAAGGAATTGCCCCATTTTCTTTGTGAAGACCTCATTTCTTCATCTAATTGCATCTTAGAGAAATTACTGAGTTAGGAAGCAATTAGTGCTTAATACTATCATTTTTCAACTCTACCAAATCTAGGAGTTGTGATTCTTTCAGCCACTGAGAATATAAAGTAATGCAGTTTGAACAGTACACTGAATTGCAATAGTTATTATTACCATTATTTTTGTTATTGTATGCAAAAAAAAAAAAAGAAAGATATACTGTTGGGAAGGTCTTTGTGTTTTTATCTTGTAATTTATGATGGCTTTTTCCTGTTACAAAAAGGAACAAAAATGTTTCACACAGAACATGTTTTTAAATAAACAAGAAATTAGTTTCAAGGCAGTTACGCTTCCTGCTCTGTGAAATGACAACTGCATGTTGTTAAAGTGACACCTGTCAAATAAGGAGTTCAGAAAAGTAATAGAGTAACACAGAAACAGCAACTTTGGCAGGATTGATCTTACAATAAATTCTGTTTGAGGAATATTTTTTTTTAGTGAAGCTGTAATGTATGGTTACATATATAAAGCTCCCAATCCCAAACATTTTCTGCTTCCACATCATGCTAGGTAAAAACATGGTAATTGTACAGGAAGGCAGGACTGGAAAGGACCCACTGGCTTGGCAGAACACCCCTGGAAGGGTAGTGGTCCCACCAGCCTTAAAACTATTTCGTTGTATTGTCTCTATTATCATCAACAAACTTTAAATTAGTAAAAAGAACTAGGAGAAAAGACGAGATAAAGAAATCTGAAAATCATATTGTTAAAATTTAGTTGGGATAAAGTTTATGTGGAATGAGGCTCAAAAACGTTGTGGTGAATGATCCCCATTTTTATGATGGGATAGGTTTGTATAATCAGTTGCATCCTGTAGTGATTTCCCATCTTAGCACTGTAATGCAAGGTGAAAAAAATTATTGCAATAAGAACCTAAAGCTTTCTAGATCTGAACATTTTAAAATATTCAGAAGGAGAAGCAAGACATTTAGCAAGAAATGTTCACTTTCCTTTTAAGACTTCCTGATTAAATGTGATAATTGCATGTTCTGAAGTAGTATGAATAGAATTGTTGATTTCACATATTTTTCTTAGGTTCAACTAAAAAGTTAAGAGCTATAAAGGGGGAATATAGCTGAAACAAACTTCTTCTGCCTGGAATTATTTATTAAAGAAGAGATTTATCACAATTTTTCCCCCAATGTATGGTATTAGAGACTATTTTTTGAACTATTCTAATTAAATTCAATTTGGGGATACTGGTACTTCTCTAATTGTTTCTGAGACATATGCATTAGCAACAGAGAATGTTTCGTTGTCATGGCAACAGGACTATGATAATGACTTCAGACATAGAATGGAATTATGTCACAAGGGTGGTTTGGGAACAGCTGCTTCTGTGCAAGTTTGGTTAGAAGGAACTGAGACGTGTTTTGGCTGCAAAGAAACACTTGATGCACTGTAGGTGCATATAAAGAGCCCACCCCACTCTCTAGGTGTTTTGATGTTTAACTACAGTAAAAGTAATTTTATTATGGATATCTCATTCTTATTATTCTGTGTAATTTGTGTAATATCCTTTCCCACACATTGAGCTTGGTATTTCACTCAGTGTCATAAGGGTGAGGACCTCTGTCTGCTCTCTTTTTCCTATGCATGATCAAGAAATAAAGGTAGATGAAGGAGCCCACTGTGATCCTTCCATAGTCTTCAAGTACTAAAGCATAAACAAGAGACTTAAAAGCAGACTTGTCATATTAAAATTCAGGACAATGATATACTTAATCAGATGGGGTGGCCTGTTGAGTAGATTGCCTCAGGATGTTTTGTATGAAGATGTGCTCCATCTGCACTGAGCAAAACTCCTGACCTTAATTTTTTTTGATCCCTTTTGAGTTTTTTTTCCCTGAGTTTTGTTGGCTCTCCATTATGAATTCACAGCCTAGGAAAAAAGTTAACTCAGCGTAAGATAGAAGGATTTCCTGTTCATTAATTATATGCTATTAACTTGAAAACTTTGGCTGTGGCTTAGAAGGCAAATAGCTGTCCAGATTGCAGCACTTAGGTTCACAGCATGGCACAGGTCTCGTAAAGGTGATTCGGGATAGTTTTTAGAAAACAGGACATCAGATGGTAAAGTTAATCTCCAAAACAGCTCCCTTAGTGCTAATGTAGGCAAGGCAAGAGAATGTAAGTGTTCAGATACTTTAGAAGCCAAAAAAATGCAAGGAAAACTCATTCTGGCTTCTACAGCTCCATATCCAGGTGTTGAGTATGAACCGAGTATTTCAAAGTTACTTGAGAAAAGAAAAAAGAAAACAATGAGAGTGTAAAAAGAGAAACACAGTGTTAGGTATTTTAATAAATGTAATACAGTGAAATGTACAACTGAAATGCTTTTAAAGAAACGTTTTTTATCCCAGTCTGGAGTTCACTGTGACCCCTTTATTCAGCTTGGCCAGAGGGAGCTGGTGAAATAAGGGATAGGAACAAAGGTTCTGCCTGGAAAATAAAAACTTAAATGACAAAAATGACAAACGTGGAAAGCGCAGAGTACGGTGGGCAGGATCCAAAGACCTGTGGGCATGGCAAATGCAGCCAGGTGCTGGGGCATCCAAGGGCAAAGGTCCAATCACAAACATGAACTCAGAACATGACCTTATACGTACCAGGTACCAACTGAGAGCAAGAACCAGAAACGTAACCAAATACAGGATGGTTCTATGGAATTAGCATACTTCTAATTCCCATGACCCCACTGCTCCCACCGTGGCCTGGCTCCCCTGGTGTCTCTCCTCAGTGTACTGTTTCCCACAGCCTGTTTGATGCTTTCTGTAAATGCTCCTAAGGCCAATATCCCAGCTGGACACAATTCCAAAATTATTTAAATGTAAAAACAATCTTTCCATGAGCAAGTTACACCATATATTTTCATTTCCTATGGAGTTTTTTCCGGTACTATTTAGGAAGATATAACTTTGACATAAAATTTATCTGACGGTTGAAGTTCTAAATGCAGTCCTTCTATGTGTATTCCCTGCTGTTTGACAAGGGCTGAGGTCATAGTGCAGACAGCTGTACGTTCTCTCTCAAGTATTTAGATGTCTGTTTTCACAATATGTCTAGGAACAGAGCATCTTTGAAATTACTGTGTCTATGTCAAAGTTCATTGAACTTGGTGGACAGGTTAAAAAATTATGGACAACCAGAAGGAAGGGAGAGATAGACATACCAAATGATCACAAATTTTATTTCTCTAAGAAATCTCACTGGTAAAGTCAAAACAAAGCAAACAAAAATCCAATAGCTTGCTGGAGATATCTGAGAAACTGTTAGAACTTTTACAAATCAAACAACACAGGATTAACACTTTGAGGTTAATTTTAAGTGAATGGCATAAATTCAAGCCTGTTTATTTTTTTAATAGAAAGAAAAAAACATGTTTCAGCAACCTACCACTTTTGATGACTTTATAGCACAGATGGCAGGACTGCAGCTTAGGAACACCTGCCGTCACTGAGAGTTTGGCTTGAAGGGGTGAGGCAATAATTTTTTTCTGGGTTGATAGATTTCTGTTCTAAAGCATGTTTTCTGACATGCTTTCAGATACTTCAATGTTTATCTGTCTGTACTGATGACTCTGGTGTGTTTTACAGAGAGGGATCTCCAATTCCTAACTTGACCTAGTGTATCATCTTTCCTCCTAAAGCACTAGTTTTGGTGGGGAAGCAGTGGTTCTCATATGGGCATTAAAGCAGTTGTAGATGATGTTGTTTCAGAGGTGCTTTGGCAAATTTACAGTATTGTTACTTCCTAATTGTGACACAGGCCAAACAGACTGTGGATGAAGCAAAGTAGAGAATTTCTCTACGCCCCAGTAATTTTAATTAATTTATATATATTTTAATCCCTTCTTTGAAGTAAATATGAGTTATCAAACCAGCTGTCTGAAAGAAGAATTTTATAGGAATGCTTATGGTCATGCTCCACAATCTGGATTTTAACTTTGCTTGGGCTATAGAAGATCCAGGCTCAAATTTGTTTTCATTTCATTAAAATGAGGTATCCCATCTTTTTGAAATTGATAACAGATTTCCATATAATTCTTTCTATCATTATTTGTATCCAAAACACCACATTACAGTTTATCTCTGATAACAAAATCTTCACAGAATAAAACAGAACTGAGATGAGAAAGGAGATGGGGAATGATGATGAATATTTTCAATTACTGCATATAGCTTTTGTGAAAGCATCAGGCACATTTCTGTTGTGTGGAGAGTTTAGTTTGAAACACTTGAAAAATGCATCAAGTACAATCCATTTTTCGCTGTTAAAACAATCAAACTGTTTAGACCACTGATAACGTATTTGTCTGTCAGCAGCTGCCAACGTGTACAGCTAGTCAAATAAGCCCTGACAAAATAAAGCTACACAGAAGCATGCAATTCATTGAGCTCAACTGTCTTATTTCAAACATCTTGGGTTTAACTGACTGCAGAGATGGGTTTCCAGGGAACCATTTTAACTCCTGGTAGATGGGCCATAGGGACAGGCATCTCACAAACTGTGAAAAACTCAAATTGGATTAATACAGCTGCTCAAGAGCCAAGTCCTCTACCACCAACCAGTGAAGATGACAGTCTCATCATCTTAATGGCATGGATTATTTGGAAAATTGACAGGAACACCAATTGCACTAAGCAGCTACAGTATCCAAGAGCTAACTCTAGACACATAGAGCAAAGATATGCTTTTGATTTAATGTGGATAGCAAACAAACTATAACATTCACTTAAATTTTCCCACATCTAAAAAAACTCTGCTTCTGAGCAAGCTCTACACTTTGATTTGACCTTGCTCCTTTCCCAGCCCTCCCTAAAACATACTTTGCCTGAGAGGAGAGTCCACACTGAGTATTCCCTCAGGGATGTCCAAATGACCCAAAGTTATCTGTGCTGTTTCTATAATAATCAGTGCTTAAAACAGATTGCATTTCCTTAGAGTTACACTCACCACTTCCTTGTCCTTCCTCACCTTGATCAGAAGCATGACAAGGATCACACAGTCCATCCTAATGGCAATTCCCAAAGTGTGGTCTGTACAGAATTCAGAAGAGCAATGCTTGTGAATTGTCGTTGGTGTTGGTGCTCTGGTGTGAGCACCTCCCCCACAGGCTGTGGGTGGATCTCTGGATCCCCTGTGGATCCCCAGGGGCTGCAGGTGGATCTCTGCATTCCTCATGGACCCACAGGCTGCAGGGGCACAGTTGCTTCACTATGGTCTCACGATGGCCTGCAGAGGAATCTCAGCTCCAGCACCTGGAGCACCTCCTTCCTGTCCTTCTCCACTGACCTTGGTGTCTCCATGTTGTTTCCTCCACATATTGTCACTTCCTCCTCTTCTCTGTCTAGAGAAAATACATACCAAACTTTTTTTTATTTTCTTCTTAAATATGTTATCACAGGGGTGCTACCAACCTCTCTAGTAGGCCCAGTTTTGGCCAACAGCAGGTCCATCTTCAGAGCCATCAGGAATGGCTCTGTTGGACATGGTGGAAGCTTCCAGCAGCTTCTCACAGCAGCCACCTCTGTGGCCCCTCTGCTACCAAAAAAACAGGCTGTGCCATTAACTGTATTGGGCCCAGGAATACTAGCCTAGAAGTATACAGAGAATTGGAAGTAGTAGTCTAGAAGTAAGAATTAAAGTATATTTTCAAATTCAGAAAATATTAAGATAAAACAGGCTTAGAGTATCTCCAACAAAAAATAATACTGTGAAATAGAATAACATTTAAAAGACATGGCAAATATGTCTGTTTTCCCAAAGTAGCTCAAGTGTAGACCAAAATTTGGCTTCTTCCGGTTCCTTTAGTAGAATGGCATAGACCAGAAAGTCATTAGCTGGAGACACACAAGCAAAATGCAGCCAACACCATGCCAATTATGACAATGGACAATGTCCTCTTAATGAAAAAATTCTTCTTATGGTGTATCAGAGTTCATACCAGTAGATTTAAAAGCATAAGCACCAACTAGTCATACTTTTTAAAATGTGAAACCAATGCAGTTTTTCTTTAAAATGTCTGTTTCTCAGACCAGACACGAGTCAATTCAAAATAAAATACACATTCTCAAAAAAAAAATTGTAAAGTCAGGTAATACCCATAAAAAAGGGAAAATTGGTCTCCTTTTGTGTTTTTTTATCCCATCTGTTTGTGTCAATATGTTGTCTTTCATTTATTCTTATATTTTTCATAGTAGAGACAAGTTTGCTTCCTTATTGATCCTTATGCATTCAGCATAGAGCACAATGGGGTTCCAGTCAACAATCAAAATTTTGAAGCACTATGGTTAGAATAATACTTCTAGAATAATACATAAAGAGGCATAGTTTATGAAAATGAAGTGAAGAGAGAATGAATAAGATAATTACATAATTGAAAAGCACCACGGAAGGATTGATTTTACAACTATTTGTTAATAATCTTAACAAATTTGCACAGATTCTATCCACATAACATGCTAAGTAATGGTACAGCTAGAAGAATGGTAAAAGTAAAGACCATGTTCTCTGACTTTTTTTCATTTACACTATAAGACAAAATTGATAAATGTGATCAGATGTGTCAGGACTTGGAAGAGAAAAAAATAGATATTTTAAAAAACTAAGCTGCTTTCTTTTACGCTGCAAGAATGTTGAACATAATTTGAATACTTCAAGAACAAAGAAGGTAGGAGGAAAATGAACCTACAACAGTGCAAACCTTCAGCAGGTTGTGCAAAGACTCTTTCATAGAGTATAATACAATAAATTAAAAAAATATTTGGAGTGGTGTCTTGGTAAAATTGATTGCAAAGTTGCATGGAGATATGTCTACTGTATCTGAAATACAAACTAAAATGCTGGATGAGCTAGCTATAGAGCTTATCAACAGCAAATCTTCAACAACACTTTGTCATATTTCCTCTTTTCTAAATGCCCATTCCCACTGACTGAAAAGCACAGATACAGAAAGAAAAAGATTTATTAATTAAATAAAGGAGAATTACTTCAATTTTTTAAACCTTTGACAATTTTATTAGTCTATTAAATAATGTTTAATCCATATTTAATTTCATAAAGTATTGAAAATAATTGCACAAATATTGCAGAGATGATAGCAGATAACTGGGTCCTTCCTGCACTAGAGTCAAAAAAACTCCCTGTGATGCTACAGGTTTGGAGCAGTTTGGAGAAGAGTAGAAGAAATAAGCAAAGAATTGGAGAAACATGATGACAGCAAATTTGCAGATGACACTAAGCTGAAGGAAGTGATGCTTCCAGGGGACTTGGACAAGCTCAATAAGCAGGACCCACATGCACCTAAGGAGATTCAACAAGTCCCAAGTCCAGGCTGCTGCACCAGAGTTGGGGCAGTCCCAGACATCAGTAGAGACTGAGTAATGAACTCATTGAGATCAGCCCTGTGGAGAAGGATTTGGGAGATTCTGGTGGAGAAAATTCTGGGCATGACGTGGCAATGTGCAGCTGCAGACAAGAAGGCCAACTGCATCTGGGGCTGCATCAGCAGCAGCATGGCCAGCACATCAGAGAAGGGACTCTGCTTTGCCCTTGTATAGCACCTGGAGTGCTACATCCAGCTCTGGAGCCCTCCAAAACAGGAGGACAACAAAACAGACATGGATCTCTTAGAGCAGAGCCAGAGAAGGTCACAAAGGTGATCAGAGGGCTGCAGCACCTCTGCTATGAAGACAGACTGAGAAAGTTCATCCTGGAGAACAGAAGCTTGAGGACATCTCATCATTTAAAGGCAGTTTAAAAGATGGAGAGCAACTTTTTGCAGAGGCAAATAGTGATAGGACAAGAGGGAACAGTTTTAATCTAAAAGAAGAGAGATTTAGGCTACAGGTTAGATGGAAATTCTTTACTTTGGGGTGATGAATCACTGGAGGAGGTAGTGCAGAGAAGTCATGGCTGCACCATCCCTGGAAGTGTTTAAGGCCAGGCTGGATGTGGCCCTGAGCAAACTGATCTAGTGGGTGGCAATCTTGCCCATGGTGAGGGGTTGGAACTAGGTGATTTTTAAGGTCCCCTCCCAAGTCATTCTATTATATGCTTCTATGAATGTTAGCATTGTGCCAGGTAATAACAAGTTCATGTGTGAAAGGCTTCAGGTTGAAAAGAAGAGTGAAATAAAAGGTCGAAGAGCTCTCTAGGTGTTCTGGAAGAGAAACATACAATAGAAGTAAATTATGTGAGAAGACAAGTGAACTGAGAAGACCTTGAGTGCTATTCCAAAGAGTAAATCTATCAAGTGTACAATATTAGACCAAGAGCTAAAGAAAATTCAAGGGAAAATGTGTAGAAAATAGGATGAAGATTAAAAAAAAAAAAAAAAAAAACAAGCTAGAGAAGGGGGGTTTTGTTGGGGGTTTGTTGTTGTTGTTGTTGTTGTTGTTTTTTTTTGTTTTTACACAGACTTCTATTTGCTCATGAGACATTGCAGCAGCACAGAGGATAGGCAAAGTGCAAGTCCAAAAGATGAAGTACATAGTCAGTCATATTAAAGTGCTTGTAAACAAGCTGTCTGGGGAACAGTCTGAATACAACTCTACAAATTTATCAGTGCAGTGTAAGATATAAAGACTACAGAAAGGAGAAAAATGTAATTTTAGACAAGATGAGGTCTTCTAAGAGAACTAGACCATGAAAAGATTATGCTCTTTTTCAATCAATATTTTAAAATATCTAAATAGGTTCACTTTAAAGAAAGAAGGAGAAAGTGCTTAATTTAATTTTTTTTTATATTACACTATTGACTTTAAAATAGAAAACAAATAAATATAGTCAGTCATGTCAGAAACTTAAAAAGTCCTTTGGAATTGAAAGTGCATAATCATAATACCAATTCTTTGTGATGCTTTGGCACTATGCAGGAATCACAGTTGCATTAGAAGCATGGAAAGCTGGACCTGTCATAAGCCAGTGTCTTTTACTCAATCAGCATTGCCAGGCACTTGAAAATACTGGACAATTAATTAATTAAATTTCCAGATTCATCAATGCCTTGGTCTAATTTAGATTCACATTAAGATTCTTTTTCTTGTGAAAATCTGTGTGGATTATAACTACTCTTTCCAATCACAGTAGTAATTAGGAAAAATCATGACCAGATGAAACTGTGAACATAAGGACTTAATATAGATGTTTGTTACTTACTAGGTTTTCTGATGACATTGATAACAGCAGTAGGTAGTATATTGATATTTTTGAACAGGAAATATCCTGCTGCAACTTTCATATCTGCTAATCATGAGAATGTCACATCATGCTTTCTGTGAGCTCTGCTCACACACTAAGTATTTTGCCCACTCTATATCCCCACCACTGTTCAGAAGTGGAATGATTTTGTCCAGTGTGATAGAAGACTAAATAAAATCATAGATCTTATCAAAGCAGTAAATATCTCCAGTACATATCTCCAGATCTTTCTATTCCCTGTAGCTTCTGGCTCCTACTCCTATCTTCCACAGGGAAACTGTCTCACTTTAATTGCACAACTAATAGTTAAAATTTGGAAACATATCCCTGAATACCAATTGTGTTCTTAGCTGCTCAAGCCTCAGCTTAGCTGCTACAGTCAGAGCCTGACTTTTTCATAAAAATCGTTTTAGAAAATTGGCATAATAGGAGATAGGAAGAACATTTCCAGTCACAATTTAGTTCAAATGAAAACAAATACAGCAAAATTTTGTAAACAGTAAAAGCACCCAAAAACTCCTTAGGTAATTAGGAATGAAGCAACACATGCTGACCTCAAGAGCAGTTTTCCCGAGCAAACTGAGAATCAGCAGAATGTTGCCACCCAGTTATAAAACATTTTTATTCTATTTATCCTTAAAATGTCATCATGCAGATTCTTTGAAGGATGGAACATGAAGAAAATAAGTAATGTCTAAGAAGCATAAACTATTTCCCAATCTTTTCCTATATACTCTTCCTGAAAATGTCACTACCACGCTGAGTCTACTAATAGGATCATTAGCTCATCAAATCAGGCTTAGAGGCTAAAACTGAGAGAAGTGAGACACACTCACAAAATATCTCTGAAGAAATAGCTAATTAGGTGGAAGATGACATGGTGTGGGCTCTGAAAAAGGTCAAACTAAAAGTAAGGCTTATAGAGTTGAATCTTAACAACCAAAATATACTTTTGAAATACGAGGAAAAAGGAATGCAATGGGCACTCACAGCCAATAGCCTCTCACATGTGAAGTGGCACCTGAAGAACCAGATATGAGACATAGGGATTCTCACCCTCGCCCAGTCTATCATATATCTCTCCAGGGGTGCACTTTTCCATGTTGGAGTTACCTGCCTGGCATACAACCAGCATTAACCACTGTCTCTGAGGCCCTTTCCCAAACTTTATAATTTTGTGATAACTCTAGCTGCTGTCAAGTGGAGCTAAAAATACAAACTTGAAGTTTCTCTCTGGAAGCATGAGAAAAAAAATCAACAAACCAGCCAAAGAGGAAGAGGAAGGAAATTTGGGGTAGTTAATAGAAAATGGACATTATACAATGGGATTGAGAAGGTACATACTGTCCTCAGGGTTAATATTCTGGGCTAGAATTAATCCTACTCTATCCACCTCACCCTATTTCCAGTTGCAAATCATTTCAAGTTTACAATGCATCAGAAAATGGACTTATGTTTATGCATAATACATTCAAGATAATAATACAGTCATTCACAGAATCGTGAAAATATTTGTTAATGAGGAATGAAATAAAATATTCCAAACATAGGAATTATTTCAGTACAGATGAGATAGCAATTTCAATAAAGATAAGATGAGACAGGAGATTCAAGGAGGTCTATTTTTACTCACCATGAAATGGGTAGATGGGGACAGGAACCCAGCAGGAGGAAGGACTCATTTTCTTTTTAAAGCAAAGATGCAGAGGCTGTACAGGAAGCCTTGGATTTTAATTGCCTCCTCAAGGCTAAGATGAGGGAATAGGAGAATGAAGGTCCCTGATCTTACCCATTCAAGAAAAAGTCAAATGGGGTAAAAAGAGAAAGACAGAAAGACAGGTATGTCAGTAATACTAGTTTCCATGAGTCATTGAAATAAAGAATGGAGACCTGTGAGAGGCTGAGATCAAAATGTGGCCAGAAAGGTTCTTTTGGAACATTTCCAACTTCCAGAAATCAAGAAAGATATATTTAACATAAAAATTATCTCTTTTTATTCTCAGGTTTGTCAGACTTTAGAGTTGTATGGGTTGAGCAGGAATCCTAGAAGATACAAGTGAAATTTTCACAGTCGAGAATGTGGACAATAGTTTCTTGGAATTGCCATCTGAAGAGGGTAAAAATAGTAAGTCAAAGCCTCATATGTTTGGGGCTTACCCATAAGATAGCAGAAGATTCCATGCTTAATTTAAACTAAATAAAGTCACAAACACTGAGGAGAGCCTAGTGCAACCTAACACATTTCCTCACTTACATGAAGAAATGAGAAGAGACAGGAACATTGTATGTATAAAAGAGATAGAAACTGCCAGAAAACTTCCAATTCAATCCCATGCTGACATTAGCAAAAAGCAACAAACTCAAGTAGACAATATAACAACCAGTTTATGATTGCACCTCTGTTGGAGCAGCTGGCAACAGAGCCACTGCAGTTAGTAGAGAAGCTGGAAAATGTCTAAGGCTTGAAAAAGGCAAAAGCACAATACTCACATGCTGTCACACAAGTGGAAAACTGTGGGTAAATATAAAAAAGAATCTGCAAGGAAGTGGCAGGGCTTGCAAGCAGCAATTGACCTTGTCAGCAAAAGTAGTCATGAGTACCTGTGGCAGGACAGGTGAATTCCCAAGGCAAGCAGGAGATCTACATACATATAAATAACATCTGGGTACATTAGTATGATTGCAAGTGATATGGTATACTGGCAAAACAAGCAACTTAGCAATGCTGTCTGTATTCCTGGAAAGAGAAGTCATTATGCTGATATGCAATAAGTAGACTAATAACTGAATATCTGCAGGATAGGCACCTATTTCTGAATTAGTTGCACAGAATATATTTGCTGGACCGGAAGAGTACTTGTAAGATTGATGCCATCTCATGACAAAACAGACAACTCAAAATGGCCTTCATACCAACCAGCCAACCAATATATATTCCTTTCCTGAAAAGGCACCTTAAATTAAGTCCTTTTTAAACTATCCTAAACTCTTTGAAAGCCTAAGAAGAAATATTTAAGCTTCCTAGAACACATTCAATTGGCCAAACACAGTAGTCTGGTACCATCTGAGACCCTTGCAACAATACAATTAATGGAACCTAGACAGCTTTTCAGCTCACCCTGAAGAGGTGTAGGTCTTGATTCAGCTGGCTTCACAAAAATATCTAACATCATTTGAGGTACACTAGATTATATGGAACATCTCCTGGCTGCTCACAGATGCAGCAGAGAATCCAGGGGAGTTCCATGTCCTTTTAGATCTCTGAGGGCTAGACAGTGCTTGGTGGAACACCTCAGCTATCAGCAAATATTAGTCTATGAGTAACCAAAGCAAAATTCCTGAGCACAAAAAACTTACAAATTGTAACTGAACTCTGAAGACCAGGAGTTCAACTAGTGTGGTACAGTTATGTGTGCAAAACAGGATGGCACCATCCAAATTACCTTTTGTAAATAATGTCTGATTTGTGCTATGTTTCAAAGCATGCCTGGGAATTATTCAGGTGAGGACTCTTGGAAATAATCTGAAACTAGATAAAAGGAAAATTTAATATTGTGAATGATTAACATCCAATATCTGAGCCACCATCTTCTCTCTGTTTAATTTGCTCATATAGATGTATCTAGAGGCAGCCGGATAACAGGAGATTAAATATTAGTATCATGAAGATATACATATATGTACATACTTTGTGAAAAAATAGATTTAAATATCTTAATAAAAGTCTAGTTTCATTGCATAAATCATGTTAGCCCCTCCTATAACTGTTTCTAGATGAATTATTAAAAGAAGAAAAAAGAAAAAGAAGCAGCAAGCAACATGCATAATATGTTTCCTTAATTTTGATAAGAAGGTCATGGTCATGGTCATGATTACATGTCTTCATCATGCAAAAATGCTTCCAAAGAGCCAGATAAATGAAGTGGGTTTTTGGTTTTGTTTTTGGTTTTGATTTTGTTTTTTTTGTTTTGGTTTTGATAAAAATTATGAACTATTATCAGGTAGAATTTGACAATTTGGCAGGGCATGTGACTTTGGGTGTTTCTCATCACTTAATACACAATTTATCAGAAAAGGAACATCAATCAGTTGTCCTCTCAAGTGAAATACTAGAAGTTGAGCTGCTGCTTGAGTGTAATTGAAAAGAAAGCTTTTCCAGTAATGTGGAAAAGTTAATCTTTCTTTATTCAGCAGAGAGTTCAATACACAAACAAAAAACAGACACTTTTGAAGAGAAAACTGATTGCACTTAAATCCAGAGTACAAACCTTCCAGACAACATATACCAATAAAAACAGATTATATGAGTCAAAAAGATGCTTACAATAGCGATTTCCTTTTCTAAGTTTTCACTTAAGAAACTGACATCAAAGGAGTATTTGGAGTTCAAAAAACTTCAGCTGCCCATTGACTCTGACAGAGATTACAATATCATCCACTTCTCAATCACAGCAAGTGCTGACAATCTGAAAAGCATACTGCATTCCTTTGTGATGTGAGCCTATAAAAGAGTTTGATGATATGGAAGACAAATTGTTCTTGGAGATGATTCCTCATTGGATATCACGTAACTGTTCAAAAATGCTGTTGATGCAACCTTGAAATTAAAATCACAGGTTTTGTAAAGCTTAAAAATCTGGAGCCTTTAGTTAATGTGGTAAATTCAGAGCCAGATCACAATTAAAATGTATTGGAGGACTAGTATATGATAAAACCCACAAAAGTAGCAGAGAGAAATGAGACTTGAGCAGACTCATTATTTCTAGAGACAGAACACAAACCTATTCTTGACAATTATATACCTATTCAGTAAGCCACAATGAAGACAACAAATCATTCTTTTTCAGGAAATCCAATTTTCCTTGATAACCAATTAAAATGAAAAATATTGAATGCATGGCAGTGACCTCATGAGTCTGCTGTAGCCTCCCGTGACTGCATTATTCTGCAACTCTAGACCACATATTTACTACATCCTGACATGACAAGAAAGAGGGAAACTTAGGGAAAAAAAAAAAAGAAACAAAAACTTATGCAAACCATTAGAAAGATTTAATTTTATATCATCCCACCCTTATTGTACCCCAAGGTACATATTCATGTTATTAATTCAATCCCTGTAAAAGTGAGACTCGTCTTTCTTAAGTTTAGGTCTCTGAAGGCTTATTTTAAAATTAAAGTTAAGTGTCTAAGCTCTACTTGGAGAGATAAAAATTTATAGTAGCTCATTTGTTCCAACTATTTTACAATGGGATGGGCTGATTTGTGATGGCATTTAATTCTTATTTGTCACCATGAAGAGAAGCCTGATGACCTGCTTAGTCTAGATGCCTAGAGTATAAATGTGGCCAGAAGATTAAATTCATTCTTACTGTTAGTAAAAGAAGATCAAAAACCTTAAGTTTTATGTTGCATTTTCTTGTCTTTATTATGCAGAAAGAGCAAGAGTACTGTTTTCTTGAAAGCTGCTGCTCTTGGTGGTGCTGCCATATGCTCTCCAAGCATTACGCGGGTGGCTGGAACGCTTGCCCAGGAACCGGGAAACCTGAGCTTAGTCAGACATATCAGGGTAGTGTGGAAAACAACAGTTGTTCTGGATCATTGAACCTTTCCCCTCAGACTTTAAACATAGTCTAAACCCCCAAAATTCATGGGCCCAGAAGATCAAGCCATTTCTCTTCTTTTTCTTGGAAAGATTTTCTAAAGTAAAAATGTATAACCTAGGCTTGGATATTGGGACCAGAATCCTCTTTCTTTCTCTGATTTCACTAGTTGATGGATCACAAACATTAGAATTCTGCATTTGTATTCTCCTTTTAAAAGGAAGCAATGTTTTTGAAGAGGGCTCTAGAGAACTTCAATATAACATTTATATGAGCAGTGCTAATATTTCAGGGAATGTGCATGTGTCTGTGACAATAGAAAAGAACTTCTTCAAGTGGTGAATCTCTGTTTGGGCAGGTAGAGTGCAAAAGTGCTGCACTGGGGTTGTTGGGAAGCTTTCTGTTTGGTGAAATGATATCCAGTAATAACAAAGAGAAAAGTAGTCTTATTTCTCTATTTTGAAAATGTGAAATAAAGGTGAAGAGCAAAATGTGCATATTGCAGAAAGAAACAGAAGAAATCTATCACTTCAAGTGTACAGCACACTTGAACGAGAAGAAGAAGGAAAAGGGAAAAATAAAAGAGAAAAAAGAAAAAAGAAAGAAAAAAAGAGAAAATAAGCCCTGTGCTTTTTCATTTTCTCAGGATTAGAAGCAGTATCTTCAAGCTTGAGGGAAAAAAAACAATTTAGAAAGCATGGCAATTACAGGTTTAACTGTATAGCTATAGAATTTGCTACAGAAACAGAACACAAAACCTGGCTTGCCTTTCATCAACAAAAGTTCCTGGAGGAATGCTTCAATTAAATATCAATAAAAGGATTTTCTTAGTGTTTTGCCCTTTGCCAAAAGCATATTAGCTGTGTCAAAATATCATTGAAGGTAAAACATGATAACTTTAAAAATAACTTTTGCATCTATGTTTGAGAAAATTCATAAGTCTTCAGTCCAGTGTCAGCAAATAAATGCAGTACAAAATCTAGAGTAACATTTGTGATTTCAGTGTGTTTTGGAAAGGGGGATAGAACACAGCAATACTGAATGTCTCAAATTACAGAAGAATTATGTTTAGGCTGAGTACCACATGCTAATTTGTATAGTCAATTGTAATTACCATATTAAAGCTTTTACCAAAATTTAGTAATCTTAACAGTAGAAATACACAATAACAGTAATACAAAGGAAGAACCATAGTACTCTTTTCATATCCTCAAAGTCCTTGGCCTGGAAGAGCAAATGAGCAGCAGATGCTAAAGATAAATCTTGGGCAAAGTGACAAGGAATGACTGTTTATAACGTCTTTCTATAATTCAATTCACAAGCTGCAATTTACATATTCATTTAAATCTATGGTTGTACCATGCACAGAATGTTGGGATAGCTAATTCTTTTTGAGGGATCTTATAGTATCTTAACAAAATCTGTGGTGTGAAAACAGCCTAGGCTGCACATGTCATCTCAAGATAAACACATTCTAAACCAGGAAATCAACATGTCAGATGAATTTATGAACTAAACAATTTAACAAAACTGAAGTATCTTTTTCAGTGTCAAAGGCAAATTATTTCTTGTTCTGCATCCAGCCAGCTAACCAAATTTCCATCCATCTCAGTTTCTCAGAAGAGCCAATTAGTGTGAGAGGACAGGCCCTTGCACTGGAACTCGGTCATCAGTATAGAGGATAAATACTGAAATTACTTTAACTCAGGCCAACCAGCCTTTTCAAATAACAGGTGTATTTGAGAAGGCAGCCTGGGCCAGGAATCATTCTCATTAGGCACATTGGATGTGGCCGCCCTATTTCAGAGGCTAAGAGAGATTAGTAAAATGAACGTGCTGTAATTTTGCCATTTGACTTTAAGGCCAGAAAGAAAACCTTGGCACTGCTTTGTAATTAAAATAAACATAGCCACAAACCATAGCAATTTTTGTTTATATTCCCACTGTTTTCACCATTGAAAATGTATCAGCCTCTACAACTTTTTAGTGAATACTATTCACCTCATTATGTCTAGACTATAGAATGCTAGAGAAGTGGGAAAGCTTTCAAGGAATGATGAGTGAAAAGCTCCAGCATATGTCATATCTTCTTGACATCAATATCCATTTATTTCAGAAAGGAAAGAAATCTGTTATGAAAGTTATTTATGCATTATTAATGGTGGGCTTGAATCTGATCTAACCCAGAGAAGGTTTCCATAGTAGTCTCTCTTAAGAGGCACAGTCAAGTGATTGGAGTGTAAAAGTACAAAATGGTTGAAAATATATATATATATATATATATATATGGCAAAACTCAAAGTCAGTCTTAAAATTATTACATGGCTCCTTAGAGAGTAAACGACTCCATCAGTTCTGCCTTTCAAAGATCCAAAGACTTAAGAGGTGATAGAAGAGTGTACTTCATTGTATGGCCTGGGAATACACAATAAATATCCTTACATATTTTTGGCTGAAATGGTAAAAAGCCATTAAATTGCTTTGATTTCCTCCGACCCAAAAGAATGATGCACTGGTATTTGTATATCATGGAAAAATAGTCTTGTGGGTATGCAAGCAGATTTTCCTCAAGACATGAATTTAAAGTTCACAGCTAAAGCAGTTTGTAAGTTTTAATTAGTCTTTTCTGAGACAAATCAATGCATTAACTTCTGCTGGTAAGAGGAAATCCTTTTTTGATAACACACATTTCTCCCCCTTTCTTATTAACATCAAGAGAGCAAAAGAGAGAACAAGACACTAGGAAGCAAGTTTGTGTGAGTCCTGACTCTGAGGCAAAAACTATGCCTAAAAATAGTGCTAGGCCACTGCAGACAAAATAGTGGGGAAAAAAACCAGCAAAAAACCAACCAACCAACCAACCAACCAACCAACCAACCAACCAACCAACCAACCAACAAACCAAATGAACAAACTTCCACAAACAAAACAATCTAAATCCTAAAACAACAAACAATAAACCACATGCACCAAACCAAACCAAACCAAACCAAACCAAACCAAACCAAACCAAACCAAACCAAACCAAACCAAACCAAAAGAAAAACAAAACAAAACCAAAAAAAAAAAAAAAAA
>VZRH01008150.1:776776-809271 GCA_013397555.1 Urocynchramus pylzowi
AAAGAAAAAAAAAAAAAAACAACAAACAAAACAAAGAAAGAAAAAAAAAAAAAACAGGAACAAAACAATCCTACCAATCTCAACTCCTTCCTCCCCAAACCAACCAAACAAAAAAGCTTCAAAATAATCACCTTATCACAAGAAAAATAATAGCAGTAGGTAAAAAACCATAATAACTGAAATAAAGTCATGAAACTTTTTGTAACAGAATATTAATAAAATCCACTGAAGCACTTAGTTCTCTAAGTCACTTAGAGAACCTGATGAAATTCTCACCTCTGCCAAGAAAAGTGAAAAGATTTATTCAGGAGTTCTGGAAATGCTACTTGTGTTTTTATATCCTCAGAAAGAAATCAGATTTCTTTCTAAATTTTAAATAAGATTCAGGTTTTTTATTCCCTAGAGTCCCCAAATCCGTTTTTGTAACATTATCTTGGTCACTTCTCTCCCATCCCCTATTCATATGCTAGATCATTCTCATTTGAGAATAGCATCTTGCACTTGCTCCTACCAAATGGTGTATTTTTTTTCTGAGAGTTCTGTCTCCTGTATTAAGATAATTTTGGGCTTTATTTGCATATCCCAATATAGCGAAATTCCCTTTGACCTCAGTTACTGACAGATTTAATGCATCTACTCTTTATTCTAATGTTTATTCATAAAAATACTGATGAGTTCCACTGAAGATAGATCTTGGCAGGGACTATTTTGGTGCAGCCTAATGTTCTGCCTATGAACTATTGAAAACTGTTCTTTATATTCAGCTTTCAAATATCTTTGTACTTACACTACACTAATATGATGCAAATAATGTTTCCATATCAAACTTTTAAGAATGCTGCATGAGAGAAAACAAACCAAGACCAGTCCAAAAAAATGAAAATATATGGCAATGGAATAATATGAAAATGTTAACATGACTGCCTCTCCTCTTCCCATAAAGTCTGTTACCCTGCTATGAAAAAATAAAAACTAGATTACTTTGATACAAATTACTCTGGCTGTTATTCACCACTGTGTTATTACCCAGGTACCCAAAAATTGTCTGATTATCCTTGTGCAATATTTTTCTAGGAAACTAATAAAGCTTATTGACTGATCTCCATTTCTACAGTTCCTCTTTATGTCTTTTGAAACATGGATATTCTATTTGCTTTTTTCCCAAGCCTTACAGGCTCTAACAGAATTCCATGGGCTTCCAAAACTAACTGCTCAGAGGTCTGAAATTCCATCACCATCTCCTTCTGTCATGCAATTGTTGTCTAAGAAATATAAATAAACAGTAAGGCCATATTAGGCAAACTAAACTTTAGACAGATGGACACTATGAGACCAGAGAATTATCTTCATGTAGAGAAAGGAAAGAGAAAAAATGCGAGCTTTCAATCTGATTCAGGCATTTAGGTTGTACCTTGAAGGACATTTCAAGTGCATCCCTCAGACAATTTACTAGGACTTTTGCAATTTGTAAATTACAAAGACGATCAAAAGACGGATTGATCCCACTATTTTGGCATGATAGTGTAGGAAGATCCAGGAAAGAGTAACACTGGAGTTTTATTAAATGAATGCAAGGATTTCTTAAACTAACTCAACAAGAAGAAAAGAGAAAGCCAGAAATGTTGGACCTAACACCAACAACAAAATCTGTAAACTGGAATAGAGTTGCAATTTGTTTAACGTATACTTGACTGTGGAGTTGAAAGCAAGAGAGTTTTCAAAGTAAATTTTTATAAATATACACACATATATAGTTACACACATATTTTGACATGGGTTTTGTACCATAGTACTTATCTTCTAAAACACACAAGAAAATATGTTCAAGTTAATGAAGAAGAGAGATTAGAAAAATAGGCAAAGTCTTTCATGTAGACTTATTTTTGTTTAGTATTTTGAAAGGAGAGAAAAACTTGCAAATACTTGGAGTCCTTTTATAATTGTAATCTTATCCAGTAGATTGTCTACAATGTTAGTAGAATTTGAACCAAATTACCTGAATCCTAATGAGATTAATTTTACCATTGTATGACACTGAATATTTCCCAGTTTGTAAGAAAAGTTCAAAATATGGTCTATGTGAATCTTTATGCAGATTATATTTAATGTCAATTTTTATTTCCAGAGGGTTCTTAGTATTAATTTTATTTTACAATTAGAAATAAATATCACAATCACCAGAAGACAGTTCAAATAAAACAAAACAAAGAATGCAATTGCTACATTTACAGTTCAATTTTTATGATACATAATTGCCATATTCTTGTTAAAATGCCTTGGGGTAACTTAAAAGACCTCCTTAAGAATAAAAGTCATTAAGCAAGCTAATATATTTTTGAGCGTGGTACATAAGGTGACATACTAACAGGAACTCACAGAACAAAACCTTACAATAAAGAACCAGAAAAACTTATCCTTGAAAATGTCTTCATTGCACATTATAATGAAAATTTCAGTGCATCATTCTTTAATATTCAAGCTAAGCAAAAAGATCATTAGAAATGTATTGAAGGTCTTAGGTCACACCTGGCTGCAAAGTGAATGCTTAGGCAACTTATGAGCCTTGTAATGGAATGAGCAGAGGAGAGAAAGCTGGTTATAATTTGGATTTGTTTTTCCATTTCTCTATATTAGAACTGTGAATTAAATGAATACAGTTCCTAATATCCAAACTTGTCAACATCTCCACAGCCCTCTGTGTACTCTGAGGTGAAGCGGGCCGCAAGAATAGTCTTCTCTATGAAATCTGATATTTCCTTTGAAAAGAGCTATAAATATGTTACAAATCCTCGTGTGACTCTGTTGTGTGCTTTGGGAGGTGATAAGCCAGTAATTTCTGATTTCTTTTTAGTGTGATGTGTCTGAGAATGTGACAGTAAAAGGGGGTCTGTAACATTAGGGCAAGCACCTCTATATGGAGGCACTCAATGATTATTACAATCTCCTTTACTCTTTTCTTTTGTCTTATCCCTCCATGTTGCTTTTACTCATGTCTCTTCTCTTTCTCTTCTTTTCTTTTTGTTCAGAAAATAAGGAGTTCCTCAGCTTGTTGAGACCAAGAGCAGCACTCAAAAGGAAACTGCTTTGACGGGGTGCAACTTTTGCCAGAACAAAAGATAAATTGGTGTCCTTCAAGAAACTTCTGAAATGTGAACAATTTTGGTAAGTAAAATTCTAAGGGTCAGTTTATGGAGTCACCAAGATTTTTTTTTTTTTCTGTTTTTTTACAAGAAGTTAGAAAAGTTGGCTGGTTAGCAGAACCAGATGTCTTGAGCATAATTGCTACCAATGCAGTTCTTGCCTTGATGTGCTTACTAATGGTCCTTGTACTCTCTCACTGCATTGCCAACTCCAAAAGCTCCAAAATAACTAGATTTTCCAGTTTGCTTTTCCTTTGGGGCAAGACTTTGGGCTTGGGGAAATGATTTAATCTTCCCCTCATTATGATCTCTCTCTGATGACCCTGTGTGTAGGAGTTTGATTAGGTGAATTAAAGTTTGGCTAATAATTCCAAAGTCAGGAAGCTTTTGGAAATTCATTCCAAAATCCATTCACTGTGAAATTTCCCTCTTGTGAAGCTTAGTGAACTCACCAATATGTCACCCCTCCTCTAGGCCTGTCAGTGACACATTCCCTGTACTCACATGAGGAACTCACACCTGTACATAGCATTTCCCTCCTATCAGCTCCAAATGATGACTAGTTGTCACCACTCCCTCTCTTCTTATTTCTCAGTCCTGGGAAACAATGCCAGGAGTGACAACTGCTTTTTTTTTTTTTTTTTTCCCAGACTGAAATATCAGGAGTTGAAAGTAAAGGGGGTTAGAAGACAACAGCACCTCTATGGAAACAATCATATCTGCCAAAGATCACAGTGGGAAAACATTGATCTGAAAGCAGCTGGTTCCTAACTTCAGAAAATCTGAAAAAAGATTGGTAAAATTTAGCTAAAGTTCCAACAAGGAGTCTAGCAAAGCGGGAGGACTCTGCTCTAAAGGCACTTCGTGCGGGAAATGTACAAATTTTACTTAATAAGACATTAAATAGTTTTAGTTTAACATTTGCAGCGTTGTAGGAGGACAAAACTGAATTGAGTTTGGACACATAGGAGCACACACACATATATGTGCATACATATGATTATCTAATAAATGTGTCTCTGATATTCCTTCTCTAAATTATTCCTAGTCCCACTCTTATTGCTGAATTAGAATAAAAGTAAACTTTAAGATACAGGGTCCCCAGCTTAATTAGCTATGAAGTTGGTCATGCAGTCTTTAATGCAAAATGTCTCGGTTTCTGAGAAACTGAGAATTAAATGAATGAAAAAATTCCTTAAATTATATGAAAATGACATTAAAATCTTGGAAAGACCTTGAGCAACTAAAATACTTAAATATTATCTGATCACAGGGAAAGGCAGAACATGCTGAATTGTATTTAGACATTTATGTGGGTGGTAGAAGCTGTGTTCTGTTCCTATTTGTTGAAACAACATATTTACATCGCTATATAATTAGTCTTTTCCCTTGGGACATTTTGAGTAGGATATTTGGATCAACTAAACATACCCTTTACAGAATGAAAGGGATTATTTTGCCACTAAAACTAATGGGGAAATCTCTCTGTAAGGAAGAAACTTTTGATCTTTAACTCTAAGCTTTTGTGCCAATCTAGAACAATTTACTCTTCTAAATGGCCTTCAATAAGTACTACCTTGCAGAAAGATGTTATTTTTATTCTCTTGTAAGTTCCTGGAAAAAATACATTATTTGGGCTGGAAAAGGACCTACAGTTAATCCATTCTTATTATAGTTTAACTTCAGCAAAGTGAAATTCATGACTTTAAAATTAAGTTTCGCAAACTTTTAAATTCTTTTTTTTAATGTTACATGGTAAAAATTTCTAAAATTAGATTGATTGATTGATTTAAATAGTACACTGATTTAGGAATCAGTGTACTATTTAAATTTTTTGCTTTGCTTTAAACCTCAGGTGACTAATATAACTGGCTGTCTGATTACAAAGAATTATCATGGTTTACATATTTTAGAGCATATTTTGGGCCAAGCAGTAGAAGAACTGAAAAAAACCCCTTCATTTTCTGTCATTAAAATTCAGTGTCTTTCTGGATGTGGAAAAGATTGATGTCTAGTGAAATAATTATCCTCTATTGAAAGTCAGATTACAGTATAAAAGTGAAGAATGCAAGGTTCTGGCTAAAATCCAGTCCCATCTTCAGGTTTCCACTGAATTAATGTTTTAGATGGTTTTTTTCAGTCTCCTCTCTGGATGTACAACTAAGCAGTGGTTTATTTCCAGTTTTTGGAAAAAATATAAGAATTTTTATTAGCTATAAAAATAGAAATGACAAATAGACTCTCATCTGAGGCTTCCAAGCACTGATGAGATCATCCAGAGCAGGAAAGAATAGATGTGATAAATGTGACACACTTGGGCAACATTTTTTCTTTGACAGCAGCATATATATTGGTTCTTTGGGTCAAACTGAAGCAGTTCCTTTTGTTCTGGAACCTGAAGATTGCTGGTTCAGTGCCTCTTGTGAGTGTATGAGGCAGCTGGAGGGGAAGATCTGTAACAGACACTGATTCTGTGCTCACAACATATTCTAGGAAAGGGAGCAAAAAGCCAACCTGCACTGCAATACTGCAATTTCTTTGTCAACCATATATATATATTATATATATATATATATACACACACCCCCAAAATCTGTCTGTCTGTCTTTTATTATCTAGAATATTAAAGAGGTATCTGTTGTTCATTAATTTTAATCCTCTGACTGTTCCTAACGCGTGGACTACGCCTTGACACTATAGTAGTGTATGAGCACATTTCAGCTCATCTTTGCTATTGTTACTGTATTTTAAAAATAATTGTGCATATAATTACCCAGTTTTGCTCTTTTCTTCCTACATGATTATGCTATTATAAAATCCAATAAAAAATGGGTGAGCTGAAAAGGAAAGAGAAACCAATTTAAATTAAATTTCCAAATCAGATATCTAATACAGATAGACTACCTTTTTTTAAAATATAACACTGAACAAAAGAAACAGTAAAAATGCAAATATTGTTTCTCTTTATAATGAGATTTCTTTGCACACTAGTTCTTTGCCAAACCCTGGAGCTGCCGTAGGCATTGCAGTAGCTTACTTGCACTCCCTCTTTCTTTCTTATTGCTTTCTTTATTAAGCAGTGCTAAATGCTTTTGAATATTTAATGTTAAAATAGCCATATTATTTACCTCATTGGCTTTCAAGAGAATAAGGCATTTATTTCATGTGGTAATGATTTGCCATTTTACAAGACTAGTTTCCAAAGTTTTCAAAGCACTCTGTATCAGTAAATTTAATAGATTTTCTACCTTTCCATCTTCATTAAGCACTATTAATTTAATGTATACATTGGGTAAACAAGAGCAATGAGGCCACCTGAAGCCATACTGGACACAGAAAGGATATGCTTACATTAGGAAGTAATTTGGAGCAATTCAAGAGTGTGCTTCAGATAAATTTACTCTGGTGCCTTTATCCAAGCATACCCTCTGGATATTTCAAATCTCACTGACTGGATATTATTTCTTTCCCTCTGTTCTCCATTAGGGGACAGCAAACTTTATTCACCCATGTGGACAGAACTTTCTCATTTATTGCCTTCTGGCAGAAGTCTGCTTCCTACCTTCCAAAATAATTTTGCAAACCAAATCAAAACAAAGAAAATGGAGAAAGTTGAAATACCTTAAAACTGTGCATCCACTCTGAAACAGATCTCTAATGCTGGTTTGGAAGCAGCTAGAAGACATGTCCAAACCAGAACAGGATTAAAATACACCTGCCTAAAGCTCAGCCAGAAGCTGGTGATTTCCAGTTTGCAATTAGTGAATAGTAATGCAACAATTTGGAATAGGCTGTGATTACAGGTTAAAATTACAATGAATCAGCCAGTGAAATAAACTTCTAATGCAACTGAAGTGTTTTGAAGTTACTTCTCTCCACTCCACCTTTAAACTTCTGGGAAAAAAAAAGAAAGCCCAACATTTTTGCAGCAAAGTGTCCAACTGATATTTGTATGAATCATCTACTATTGCCTCTTTTCTCCTTAATCTTTTTATTGCTGGCCTGTCCTCAACTTGAACTCCTTTAAATAGGATCTTCGTCTGTCCTTCCTGAAAGCAAAGCACTTAACACATACAGTGTGCTACCATAAAGAAAATAACAAAATAGATGACATTTTGGATCTAGAGGCAGATATGGCTGTTGCCATTCATTCCACAGCCTGATTTATCGCTGCAATCTTTGTATTGCACAGTGCCATCAGTGGTTTTTTTTATATATACAGAGGTGGCAGAGAACTTTCAGAAAGGACTTTCATTAATAATTGAATCAAGATTGGTTTGCTGTATTGCATAAGGTCAGATGATTGATTAACATATGGATAGCAGCTGAAGAGGGGAAACATTTTCAAAACTTCTCAACATTTTCTCTGTAAATAACTATAACTCCCTTGCTGCTTTCCAGTTATGGAAGTTTCTGTCACCTACTTAGCAAACAGAAGCAGTGCCATGGTATTTAGATGACCTGGCTGCACCATAAATGCCAGTTAGAGGAAGCAATCAATTTCCAGTTAGTCCAGTGTCTGAAAATTATTTATCCAACTTTCTGATGAACATAAGGAAGTTCCAAGCAACAACTGCTTGACAGAAGAAAAAGGAGATTTATCTCAACTGAATGGGTAGGAAAAATTTAGTCAGCTCTTAACATATTATTTGCAATCTAATTTGTTTTTCAAAGAAGTAATGTTTATTTAACACAGTAGCATTTTACTACATGCAGTGCTAATGGAGGTTAAATAAAAGACACAAGGGCAACAAAATCCCTCACTTACTTTTCACACAAGGACAAATCTGCTATGTGAGAGAAATGCAGATTAATTTCTCAATCCTCATAGCACTTTTTGACACCAATGGCCATGGGTTACCTCTTAAGGATTTGAAGATTTGAAGATTTTACTAGGACTGACTGATTTAGATTTGGATAGGTTTAAATCATACTTGTCAGTGTGCTATCAATTTTTAACCACAGTCATTTTTCCCCAGACCTGTTAATATGCTAGGCAGTCCCAGGAAGCATAAAACTTTGACCCATGCTCTTCAGCATTTGCATATAGCACTTTCTGGAGGTGCTTTATTCTGTAATCAAAATTCTAACTACCTCCTCCACAGCATACAGATATGGGAATCCACAGACCCAGATAAAAGGCCCTTCAGACTGGCCATATTATTATCAGACATACATTCTTTTATGCTAACTTGTCTTTTCCTTCACAATTTAGATGAAACACAACTTCAGTTCACTACTAAACTTTGCAGACAACACTCTCTCTGGATGTGCAATGTGGTGGAATATGGTTTTTCCTTACAACCCACCAATTATTTTCATGTCTTTTCTGGACTTTGAGATCTCTTTGGGAGCTAGGATAGTCAGAAATAAAATAAGGCTAAGACTGATGTTGCCTCAGCATAACAAAAACTTTGTTTGAGGCTTTTCTGACAACCCATTTGGGAATGAATGCAGCCCCATCTTTTCAGAATTTCAAAACAGATTTCAAAACACAACCCCAAACTGTCTCAAGTTTTCAAGCTGAGACAACTTTGTAGAAATAATAGAAGCATTTCATTACCATTGCTCCAACATAGAATTTAATTTTTAAAATCTTGGTAAAACATACTTGCGGGCTTCAAAACTGGCAGACTTTCATTTAAAAACTCTTGCATTTATATGATCTTTTTCAGAAACACTAAATTTTATTCCCTGCAGCTAATCAGTGATACAAGGTCTGTTGAAGATACCCATTCTAAGCTCTGCAAAGGGTTGGTCAGTTTAAGACCTTAGCTTTAATAACTCTGTTGGAAGGAGAATTCTTTATTACTTGCAGGGACTTCAGTGAATTTTGGGTGGACTGACCTTGTCTGAAAACCAAGTGCCTACCTAGACACATGTCTCTGGATAGGAGGAGAAAAATACAATTAAAAACTTGTGGGTCAAGACAATGACAAGGAGATTATTCATCAATTATTGTAAAAGGCAAAATAATGTAGACTTGGGGAAAGTAATTTTCTGTCACTCAAGGTAGGATAATGAGAAATAAAACCAATTCCTACTCTTCAACTTCAGTCCCAACTTCTCTGCCTACTCCCCCTGAGGAGAAAGGAGGTGATATTTGGAGATATAATGTCTTCCCAAACCACCATGTGTTGGAGCCCAGCTTTCCTGGGATTGGTTGAACACCTGCCTGACCACAGGAAGGGGCAAATGAATTCCCTGTTTTGCTTTGCTTGTACACATGACTTTTGCTTTATCAATTAATCTGTCTTTGTCTCAATGCACAAGTTCTCACTTTTATCATCCTCTCCTCCATCCCACTAGGAGTGAGTAAGAAGCTCTGTGGGGCTGTGTTTCTGACCAGGATAAAACACCAAAAATCTGCTGCACTGTTAAACTCCCGAGACCAAGGAAATCTCTTGTGGTGCCTGCAGTTTCTCCCACTTCTGAACTTGGTTTCTGGAGGGCTGTTCCACATATTCTCACTCCTTTCTCAGGCTGCAGTTGCTCCTCTGCAGCTGTTTCCTCCTTCTTAAACTCTATATTCCAAAGGCGCTACCGCGTGATGGTCACTGATGGTTCTGACCTTGGCCAGCAGCAGGTAGATCTTGGAGCTGGCTGTCATTGGCTCTGGCAGGTATGTGGGAAGCTTCTGACACCTTCCCAGAGAAGTCACCCCTGTAGCTCCCTCACTACCAAAACCTTGCCACACAAACCCAATAGAGCCCTTCATCTGCATCTGTCAGATTTGCAGAAGAGAGACGCGAATGTTGGTGAAATATCTGTAACTCTGCACATATAATTGTACATGTGCAGTCAAGACTGGTAAGAGCAAACTGCAACCTCAGTCAAGACTTCTGCCATCAATTTTTCAAAGTCACTTGGGAAACTATTATAGAAAAAGAAAGCAAGAAAGATTCCTGCATGGGAACTTCATTTCGTCTGTAGAACTATACATTTATCCTGGGATATCTGACAGCATTTAGACTCTCCATTTGCCTTCCTGCTATCACTGCCCTCAGTTTTTCCTTTCCTCCATAAGTTCCTTTTTTTGGCAAAGAAATGCAATCAGAGAGTAAGAGAACTATGAAGAATTTAAATAATTAATTTTTTTAGACTGTGTCAATAATACCCTTACCATTCAGATGATTGTTTGATTTTATGTTTTAAAAAAATCTCTTAAAACAGATTCTGTATAATTCCCCTGCAGTCTGACCTAATGCTTGGCCATATTTGTACATTCTTTTCCTTTCCTTGAACCTTTGAAAACTAGCAGTAACTTTTCTCTTTGTTAAAATTAGAATTTTGTTTTTTAATTGAAGAACTCAAGTCCTTAATATTCTCTTTTCCATACTAAAAACCTGCATTTTCTGAATAACTTTTTAAGCAATATTTTCATGCACTCTGGGCACCTTTTTAATTTAAAAAAAATATATTCAAAAAGGTGGATTTTTTCCCTTTATTTTACATAATTTTTAAAATTTACTTTCATTGCCTACTTCATTCTTTCTTTCTAGAATTTATTATTTTATTAATTCCTATACAGATTTGTCTTGAATCCTGTTTCATAGTTTATATCTCACATATTTGAAACACAATATAATACAAAATAAAGGAGTCACCTCATTGCTCTTCTAAGCACCCAACACATCCAAATAATTATTTACACGAGTAATAATCAAAATTATCAATACAAGATGTTATTTCAACCTTAAAAATCACCCTTAGTTTGCCTAGTACCACAATTACCTTTACAATTAAAATTTAATAGTTTGCCACTCAAATTTATATTATTCATTATTGAAGGTTCTATCTTTACAAAATTCTTAGTGGTTCTTTGATATCCATTCCACAAAGCTTCCTGTTGTTAAAATTAGAGAAAATTGCTTTAATTTCTTTCATTTTTTGACTTTTTTTGTTGCTTTTTTAAAATTTAAACTCTGTGGTGCAAGAACTCTCTTACTGTGTCTGTAAAGTACATAGCAGAAGAAGAATTAATCCCACTTGAGGATTAATCCCTCTATTGTTGTGTTGCCAGGCACAAATATTTTAGCTGTAAAATCTCAAAAAAATTATTTCCCTTGCTACTGTCTGTAATATCTGTTTCAGGGAAGAAAAGAGGAAAACAAAATCCAACAAAAAGTAAAGGTAACTTGGCAACATGTTCTATCAATAGTCAAAAATCAAAATAATTATTCTGATAGAAGGCAAATGGTTTGGGGAAATAGCAAATGCATATGAAATATGGCTTGAAAGCTCTCCTGTGAGAGGCTAAAGAGGACACAAAACCCTTTAAGTGTGTGGGGGGAGCACTTTCTGTGCCATTAGAGCTTGATTAGATATTATAACAGATAATGTAAGATAAAATTAGACTCTGACAAGAAGCAATTGAACCCTGAGTTTTGACAGTCATCTGTTGGACACCTTACCACTTGTATCCTTAGGGCCTCTTAGATGACACATAAGGATTTTGTTCCAGTGGATAATTGTCATAAGTGCATAGTGAAATGTTATGCCTTTTCCCAGAGATGCACAGGTTAGCCCTAAGCACTGCCACAGGGGAGGATTTTGGGGGGCCTGATTTTGGGTGCTGTCCAGTACAGCAACTGTGGCCTTTGCTGTGCCGTAGGGAAAATACAAAGATCATAATATCAAGAGTCTGAAAAGCAGATTGGCCTTCAAATCTTGCCTGCTTGATTGGTAGACTGTTTTAAACTTTCTAGCATAGATTAGAAAGAATAGCTCTTGTGTTAGTCTTGTCTTCGATGGCGATCATTTTTTTGTTTGACTTATATCAATGTCAAGGGTCGAGCAGTGTCTCATCATGAAGTGCATTCAAAAATCCAAAGAGAATTCACTTCAGAGTTTAAAAAGAAAAAAAAAAAACCTTTTGAGATGAGACTAAATATGATGCTTTTGTGGAAAGCAGAAATTCACCATGTTACCTAGAAAATGTGAACATCATGGCTCTGGTTACAGTTTGAAGTGAACTTTCACCTGGGGTATCCCCTGATAGTACTGTGAAATTCTGCCTGTGATAATCACTTCCAAGTTACAGTAAAGTTGGATGAGTCTCTTTGTCTAGTGATATACTCAGCTACCAAGTGTTCTGAAATAAAGTGATCAAAGATGATTCTAGTGTTAAGCAGAATCTTGTGTGTGAGTTGTGCCTAGTTTTCATACTTTCAGGTTCAGAGTCCAGAAGGTGTATAAAGAATAGATCTGTCTAGGATGTTATCATTATCTGTCCAAAACAGCTTGGTATGAAAAATTTAAATTTCAAAAAATGAACTGACTTTATGATATCACTGTCATTTGGGAGATTTAGATATTATTAACATCACTGTGTTAAATCAAAGTCCCAGGAAAATTTCAGTCTCACTTAAGGTTAAATTTCACTTAAGGCTAAATTTAATCTCTATCTACACACAATTGCTGAATTTTTCTGTCATCATAAAACAAAGGAGAACTATATAAAAATTGGTGCAATAATGAATTATTTCTAAATTGCACATTTCAAGGACTTCATCTGACTTTTTTCCTTTATCATGGCAAGAGAAAAATTGTTACTGTAACAAGACACCCAGTAGTTTATTATTGTAAGGACTACTATCATAAGGGGATTCAGAATAATATTTTGGTGGTTTGGGTTTTTTTTCTATTTTTTTTTAACTATTTCTAAGTAAGAAGAGAGCCTTTGATACCAGGAAAGTCTCTATATTTTCTGTCACGGAAAGAGGAATGTGCACACAACTTTGGATGTGGCTTTCTGACTCTGAAACATAAAGCATACAGATTTTTCCACAACTGCAAATTTAGTTGGTCTGCCAAGATTCAGGAAGAGCCCACAGAGTGAGCTCAGGTTTGTAGTATTCCGTTTCACAGGTTGATAAACTGAAACACTCCTGACCAGAACATGAGTGGTTTACAAAGCTCAGATTAGTGTTCTGTGTAAAATAGAGTTAAGACTTTAGTAATTTCCATCTCATTTTTGTTTTGTATTCTGCCCAACACAGGTGTTTAGTAAGACAAAAGGTAAATTTATACAACAAAAAAATAAATCACAATGTAGTTTTGCAAGGTCAGGGTAATGGGAAAACTGTTAGAGGTGAATTCATTGTTATTCATTTCACTTCAAAGTTAGATGTCAGTTCCCATGACCCAGTAAATGGAGTGTAATTACTGCATATATACAAGTATATAAATGATATAACAGAAAAATCTGACTCCTGTAGATGTTCTTGGGAAAGGTTTTTTTTCATCATCTAGGTGATTAAAAAATTGAACTCCTGGACAGTAAGATCGGTCAAATTACTTCCCCATCTCCTGACAGAAAAAGTACACTTCAAAGGGTCTTATTAAGCAATCTATCTCTATTGAGCTCATTAAGTTCTGGACAGTTAATAAGAATATAATAGAATATTGGATGTCCTCTATAACATAATCTGACAAGTTGAAGCTGTGTTCCAACTTCATTTGGATGGGCAAACAATGAACCATATGATAGTTTCAAATTCAGCTTAGCTTTCTTCTTGTTTTAGTAGGACTCATACGTTTGTAAAGATAGCTAAAATAAAAATCAGAATTGCCAATTCAGCTTCATTCTAACCTCTCCTCTTTCCTTGTGAATGCTAACTGTCACAGTTTGTCTCACTTCTCACTCTACAAAAGACCAGAACCACTTCTGAGTGATGCTTGTAAACACCTATGCACAAAAATCCATTTTAATGCATAACAAGAAGTTGGATTTAGTCTGAGAAAATTTAGTTCTTAACTACCTATTCTTGAACAAAATCTACTTACCTGACATGCTATGTATTTCTGTACTTACATTAATGTCTCTCATTTACAAAATCCTACTACATTTAGTATATAGATTTACTCTTTTCTTCTGACCATTTTCTTCTTGTTTTTAGAATATGTTTTTTGATCTCTTCTTCCTTTCTTTTTCCTATTGGTTCAGATATCAATCCTGCTATATTTATCCCTTATTCTAGCACCAATCTACTCAGTAATAATGCTGTCAGAAACCAAACGTGCAAGTCACCAGCCAGTGCACCTGAATGGCTAAGTCAGCTTTTCAGGCACAGCAGCCTTAGTAGCCAGCCCTTGGCATTCAAGGTCAGGAGGCAAATAATTTTTGCAACATGTAGTGACCTCTAACTCCTTAGCACAAATGATCATATGCAAATTCACAGCAGTAAAAGCTTCTCAGTTTGCAAGACAAGTCTGGAGAAGACTCAAATTCTCCCTTTACAAAGCAAGAGATTATTTCCCTGATCTAACAGCAAAATCCTTCTGTTTTTCCTGGAGGGAAAGAGCCCTCCCTGCCCCAAGTGTGTGCTGTGCATTTGACCTTTACTGACTGTTAAAACTGTGCTTCTCCTCCCATTTCCTCAGCAGCAAGTGCGAAGGCTGAGACACAGAAAGCTTTCCCAACCACTGGAACTGAGCACTGGGTTTTCTCAGCTCATCCAAACAACTCTGACATGAGTTCAAGTACGACACTGAGGCAGAAGAAGTGCAAAGAGGGCTACAGTCCTTGTGTTGCTGCAAGACTTCTGCTACTATTTTAGTCACTTTCCTGATTAGATGCCTGGTATTAGCATCAGATCATCTGAATGGGCCTTTCTGAGCTAACCTTTTGTACTGGTAATTAATCCTTGGGGTACCTGAGAGCATGAAATCCTAGACTGGGCTGTATTGTGTGCAGAGAGTAACAATTTATAAAATCCTTCCAAATAAAAGAGTCATTCAGAAAAAGAAAACTGACATCAGAACTCATCCAAGTTCCCAGTAATGTCAAGAGTATAATAATGAACTGAGAAGTTCTACAAATAGGACAAATTTTTTTAACTGAAATTTTTAAATTGAAATTTATTTGACTGTAATAAGATGAGACTGGTGTTCTACTTAGGATTATGTTTGTAGATTATTGGGATTGAATCAAGCTGTAAGAATCAAGTTTTATTATCATCATTGTGGTTTTTGTCTCTCAGAGTTCTGGAAACTTCCACAACACTACTCTGAACTCATCAGACAGGTTGGCTGCAAAAGGACAGAGGAAGGGAACTAGGTGCTACAACACCTTTGTTGTATGTGCTAAAACTTGAATATCACCTGTAACATAAAACTTCCCCCTTTCCACCATTGTCCTTCAGTCATGTTTTTCTATTCACCTATCCCTTCAGCTATATAGTACTTGTTTTTTAGAACAAAATTCACCTTTTCTAGTGCCTCTAACCTGGGACCAAATTAGAAGGAAGCACCTGCCTGTACAGCCCAGCAACCTAGTGAGCATGTCAGACCTCAGTGTGCATGGTCTGCTTATCCCACACCAAAGTCAGGAGCCAATATTACTCCCAGAGACAGAACCCGCCTCTGTTGTTCTTTTATATCCTTGTTTATGTCCATTTATTTTGCTTTATTTAGGAGGAGATAGTATCAGACTTCAACAGCAAGATTTCAAGTTTCACTAAATTCTCGTTCTTTTCTCCCTTCAAAACAAAAGAAATAGAGCAAATACAACCTTTGAATCCTCTTAACTGTATGAGTCCATTCCAGAGGTAATGAGATACTTGTTTACAGGCTTTACCAGCCAGATTAGCCTCTCTCTGCTCTATGAGAGTGTCTAGACTGCAGGACCATACTCAAATACCTTCCTTGAGCTTGCTCATTCTTACTCACCCCTTTGGTTTTCTGGAGACATACTCTACCTCAGTTGCAGAGGATATTTGCAGAGAATTTATATTTCATTGCTGTAGCTTGTTGAGATGCACCCTCAGGATCCATCTTGACTTCTACATTAAACCTGGATTTACATCTAGATCCCATGTGTGGTTTTTACTCGGTTTTTTTGGTTTGTTTGTTTGGGTTTTTTTGGTTTTGTTTTTTTTGGTATGTGTGTTGTTGTTGTCGTTGTTTTGGGATTTTTTTTGAAATAAGATTACATAGCAGTCTCACATGAAGAAGGCTAATGATGGAGTGTGAGGGCAGGTTTTTAACATGGGTACCTGCTGACTTGAACAACCTAAAGTCCATTGATACAGATGTCAATTACCATTCTTTCCCAATTCATCACAAAAGATCCCAAATGTCCTGCTGGGAGCTATCAGGCCTGTGTGCTTTATTCATGGTGGATTGTCAGCTCAAGAGAAAGCAGAAACCAGCTTAGCTAGTAAGCCCAGACAATACCTTTAAGCAGGTCATGTGAGAGAGATTTGTGTGTAGATAGGAAGAAATTAGAAACAAATTCAACAGGAGATATGCAATGATGAGAAGAGAAGAGAAGAGAAGAGAAGAGAAGAGAAGAGAAGAGAAGAGAAGAGAAGAGAAGAGAAGAGAAGAGAAGAGAAGAGAAGAGAAGCGCAAGGTTGGAAGTAATGAGGAAGAATCATAGAATGGATTGGGTTGGAAGGGACCTTAAAGATCACCTAGTTCACCCTGCCATGGGCAGGGACATCTTCCAGATGTCTTGATTTTTCCATCTTCCATCTTCTAGATTTTATGTGGTGGTCAGTTTCAGTGATAGCTCTGTAATAAATTGGCTGCAAAATGATGTTCCACAGCTGAACATTCATGAGGAGAATCATTAACTTTAACCAAATTATCTTTTTTTTTTTCCCAAATCTGTCTTTTATTCATTCTACATCATCTCCCACCAAAGAATATGAGTATGAATCACTTTTTATATTGTTTCGTTGTTGGTTTTTCTCCTTCCAGTGTTCATTTTACTTTCCTTAGAGGGAAAAAATATTTAGTCAAGCAGAGGCTGATTCAAAAGCATCGATGAATCCCCCAATTCTACCTGTTCAAGCATACATATTGGGATATAGACATAGAATTTGTCATGCAATACCTCCTCCTAACAGTATGCTGCATCTAGTGAGGTGTGACTGGATATCATAAGCATCCCTGTATAATTTGACATGATGCATCACCCCAGCTCTGCTGTCTCCAACACAAACCACAAAAGATACAAGTGGCAAAAAAATAAACCACAAAGATAGAACTTGGCAGAAAAAAACCAAAATGTTTTTATTACTTTGTGACTCCCTGAACTTAAGGACATGGTTTGCTGAGAAATCAGAAGGCACATTTTCCTCTACTTGAAACCAAACGATGACATGAATCATGCAGTGGTTTGTTTTACATGACACAGTCTCCCATGGTCTCCTGGGAATGTCAGCAGGCTGAAGAAGGCACCAGGATTCTCACTGGATACTTGCACTTCTGAGGAAAAAGAGCCTTACATCTGTTGTACCCGCCCTCAACAGAGTTACTTGATCCTTAGTGATGGGGATGCCCAGAATATCTAGCAGCATTCCTCTCCCAGTTCAGACAAAAAGAAAAAGGAAAAAAAAAAAAAAAACCTCAACCAAAAAAACCCTCTTGATCTCTTGCCTTCTCTTTCTTTCCTTACATACCTCCAAGGGATAACAGCTTTAAAAACCCATGTTTTACAATAGGGAAGACAACAACTGTCTGCTTTTGAAATAAGAGCTGCTATATCTTATGCAAGTTTAAGGAAAACTTGCAGATTTGAAGGTTTATGCAGGATATATATAGCAGAGCCATGCTTTCAAGATCACCACTGTGAAAAAAAGAAAAATAATGAACGGGAATTTCCTGTTCATCACCAAGATGACTGGCAGACATTGTGCTGACCTATAGACTCTGATAACCTGATTTACAACCTGAATTTCTACTGCCATGTTAATAAGTTTAAAAAGAAAAATTCTTATGCAATAATAAAATTATTTCAAAGGAAACATCATGTCTGTCTGAAACCTCAGTTTATTAATTGCATTATAAGAAAGCATATACATGAATGTTACCGATATTTCAAAATTTTAGTATTGTTGCAGAGATTTATATCAACATCCTTGTACATTATAAAATTAAGCTTGTATTGGCAAAGAAAGTACCTGGTTTAGGCAACTGCCTCCTATAGATGTTTCTGAACATTCCAAATTAAATACCTGCTTGTTGTTAAGTGTGTTTCAAACCACATCTTTAATTTGATACATGTAGCTCCTCTTCACTGACCTCAGGAATCATACAGCATTCTTTCTTTTTGAGAGTCTTGAAGCCTAATAATCTTATTATCTATTTATGAATATTTACATTTTAATTCCACACATTTGGGGGGAATTTGGTTTAAGATGGCCCCTCATACATCTCAGTAGCTTAATCAAAAACTGAATTCTACCCTTTAGGTCTAATGCAACCTGATCATCTGCTGTCAGGAGCTGTTCAACAGTTCATTTGATTCAGAAATAATACATTACAAGATCAAAAGGTGAACACTATGTTAGAACTGTCTTCCAAATGGAACTTCTTTGCGTGCAAAATTCAGGCATTAAATGTGCCTTTATTTCTAAATGGGAACAGAAGTCAAAATCTAAGGTTTTCCTGTGAGGCTCAAAGTTTCAGAAAACTTTGTTTAACTGCTCTGAAGCATTACATTTTGATAAGGTAGAAAACTGCAGTTCTGATAAAGTTAAAAAAGTTGCTTCATCTTTTTTTTACTTTTACTATATATTAAATGATAACATAAAATAAATGTCAAAATGAAATGTTTTGACCTTATCAAAATGTCTCATTTTGGTAATTTTCCCATCCAGGTTTTAAATTAAATTGGTACATTCTTGAAATCATTTAGGTGTTGTTAAATTGGCATTTTCTTCTGGCAACCTGTTACACTGGAAAAGTCTTCACTAGCTCCTGTCAACAGACTCTGCCAAATACGGCAGTTTTCTCTTGGAGATTTCTGTGCCTCTTTGTTCTGTTTCAAGCTCTCTTTGTGAGGCAGATTTACCTTCACTAGTTAGCTGAGCTGAAATTATTTCTAAGCCATGAGTGTGGAGAGGTGAACTGTGGTTTGTGCTGCCTATAGTTTCCATGTAGCTCCCAAACTGGGGCTGTTTCAGGCGTTCAGTGATGTGATGGTTGTGCTGTGTGGTTTTGGATCACTAATTTTGGATGGAAAGAAGCTGATAGAAGCTGCAGCTTGCAGCCACCTGTCTATCTAGCCCAGCTTCCTCTGATGGGTAGTCAATGCCACCTCTCCTCTCTCATATTTGTCCTTCCCTTGAGCTCTCTGAGCATGGCTCTTTATCACTCTGGTGGGCATCTCCAGTCATGATCACTGTTGGCCTATGGGTGCTTCAAGCTGTTTTACTGTTCTACTTCCCTTAAGGACATCAGATGATCAAACTTGATTTATTTAGATGATGTGTATAAGGGAAATTCAAAATACATATTTATTGGTGAAGAAAAAAGTTATAGTCAAAGCGCTTATACCTGACATTCTTTTCTAAGGACTCTGTGTCCTGGACAATTAGATTTCCTTCCTAACACTCTGCTAATTTGATTTTGCATTCTTTTGTGGGGCCCAGAAAAAAAACCCGCCAAAGTTGCATAGAGGGAAAAATATGCAAAATCATGGTCAAGTACAGAAAATAGTGACATCAAATAAAAACACTGCATTTTAGATGCATTTAGATGCATTCTCATCTAAAAATCCATTAGTAGCTAATATTTACTATACAAGACATTTTCACTATATTCCTATTCATTCTAACTTTTTTCATTCTTCTTCCTATCTAGATTAAGACTATCTTCCATCTTCACAGATGTTTCAGTTGGAAAGTTAAAACTCCTGCTCCTGTGAGGACAAGATTTACAGTTACATTAACACATCTGTAAATATCAGCAGGGGAAACAGTAAAGAGGGGAAGAATAGAAAAGGGGACTTGAAGAAAACTCTTAAGTAGCTTGTGTAGTGTTTTGTATCATGTGGAAAACTCAGTAAATATATTTTGAGCAATAATTTTTTTAATTGTGTGCAGAAGGCATTCCAATCAAATGCATTTGTCCTACCTGGACTTCTTACAGAAAATAGTATTTTAAAAGATAGAAATAATTCCAACCCAAGAGAAATACTAAATACTAAAACCAGTTTCTTTTTTCCTTCAGAAACTCTTGTTTGACTGCAATGGGACAAAAACGTATTTGGGCCTCAGCACTGGCACTGAAGATAGGAATGAATGACAATTTTATTCATAAGCTTACATTAGAGAAAAACGGTGCATAATTTAGATTCTCTCCTGGCTTGTTGAATCTGCAGGCAGCCATGCTTTCTGTTGCATTAACATTTTGATTGAATGAGCTGGGTCAAAACCATCACTTTTCTCATCTAGGGAAGGAAAACTATTTTGAAGCCAATCATCAATCAATGTATGTAATCAGCCTTTTTAAAGTATCTTGGGCTTCACACATAACTGGCTCTCTGTCATAATAAAATACAAATATCAACATATTTTTTATTCAATAGTCATAATACATATAAAATAAAGTGTTAAAAGGACAATAAGGACTTGAAATCTGTTTTGCTATTAACAAGATTATTGCAATGGATTTATTTGAAAGGTTGCACCACTTCAACTCTGTGATCTTTGGTATGATAATTAATTTGCATATAATTGTTTATGCAGTATTGTAAGGCATAATATCATCTTGCTACTTTATTCATTTTCTTGAAGTTAATGGCTTGTAAAATAAATCCAATAAAATCAATGAAAATGTCACTAATATCCACCAAGTATACCTTCCAGTATAATTTAACAGTCATTGACAATCTATAAGCCATAAAAACACCATGCAACTCTCTTTAACAAGAAACTGTTTTTTCACAATACACTGAAGCCACAAAATTATGCTGGTAGCAAGTATCAGAGCAGCAAAGGTTGTTAGTGATTACATAGCAACTTTCATTTGTTGTGTTTCACCAAGGATATCCAATTTGACACATGGGAAATGAAGACAGTAATATTTAAACTTGACCAAGTTTACATAGCGAATCAATGACTGAGCCATTTCCAGAGGGAGAAGCTCAGTTGCTTATCTCTGCACTCTCATCCCTTCAGTCCTACCACTCTCAGTGTGCAATACTTTTAGAATACTTGTTCTACAGACTGCAAATTGTCTGGGACTGTATCTGGTTTGTGAGTATGATTAATTCTGCCAAATATGTCAGAATCAGACTTGTAATATGCACAATGTCATTACTTTGTTTTCTGAAGGGCAATTGTGAGGTTTATATGCTTTAAGCAACCATATTATGATTATCAGAGTGTATTTGTTGTTAATATAGATATCAATTTAACACAATTTTACCTTTACATGAGGTAAAATTTACCTTTACAAGCCACAGTGAGAGAAAGAGAATTTCCAGTACCCTCAGGTGAGCACTGCATGCCTAATTTCAGATTTCAGTTTTCTTTATGATACCTCCATTGGACCAAATCTCTGCTTCCTCTGTAAGCTTAAATATCAAATGAGACCTCACAGTTGCAGGAAATGGTGGAAAACTAACTTAGGAAATCATAAGGTACAGATACAAAATGTATGTTCAAGTGTAGCATATTCACTTTCACAGAATAGTGTAGAATCAAAATATCATGCAATAGTAAATTTGTGGAGTGTCCAACAGCCCAGGACAGTAATTATAAGGTCTTTGAACCTCATACAGTATTACCTCTTCTCTTTGAACTCGCTGTGGAAAATGGTTCTAAAAATCTCACGTAATGTTCTGTTCTCTGCCATAAATAACCTGATTGCTGAATGGAATGTCACTAGGTGTGCTTCTTACTGTAATTGCAAATTGAGAATTTGCTTCTGGTAGTCTCTGAATTTCTTGAACTTGTTCCAGGTCAAAAGTCAGAAAGTAGACACCTGATGGTTTCCCTGCAGACCCTGGACCCCTATCTAAACATATACCATTCATAGATCAATGTATCATGAATATTCTAATTAAAAGAACTTTAAACATACAATAGCAAATACTAAATGTAAGACCCTAGCCTATCACCCTTGTCAGGTGAATATCTATATCCTTGGAAAGCTGACAGAGCCATTACTTGGCTATTCAAGACAGTAATCAGATTTTCTGAGCATCAATCAGCAATCATGAAGTCAGGAACATTTTATCAAGAAGTCAGGAATACAGAGGGTTTTCATAAGCTAATCAGCAGGCATCAAATAGACAATCAATCTAATTAGTGGCTCAGATTTGCGTGGCAATCACAGCTGCCAAACCTAGACGACAAATTTCATTAGTAATGAAATCTGAGAACTATGATTTGTGAGACCTACCATCAGACAGGGACTGTGGTTGTTTTAAAAGGAGAATCATTATGATAGCTTGGGACATTTGAGGAATTTAATTTGCATGGTGGACTTCTCATTCTGGTGTTTCCTTTTTGTTTTCAGGGTAAATCGACACTTGGGGTGACAATTTTCAAAAAGCTTATCTTTCACAGTAAACCACAGTTTCAAACTAAGTTAACATTCAACATTTAAACACTTCTTTTGTTTCCAGAATGGAACTGAACCTTTTGCAGCCCCTGATTTCCAAAAGAGTTCTTTTAAAGGTACTAGGCCAGAACTAGCTATACCCAGAGTAAAATCATAGGAACATTGAATGCTCCAACCCTCAGATAATTTTTGTGGCCTCCTCTGAACTTGCCCCTAAAGGTTCATGTCCTTCTTATGTTGGAGACCCCAGACCTGGATGCAGTACTCCAGATGGGGTCTCATGACAGTGGAGCAGAGGGGAAGACAGTAATCTCCCTCATCCTGCTGCCCATGTGGCTTTTGATGCAGCCCAGGACACATTTGACTTTCTGGGCAGTGAGTGTACATTGCCACTGTACACTTAGGTGTACTTAGGATGACTTAGGTCACACTAAGTCATCAGTCTACACCCCAAGCCCTTCTCCTCTGGGCTTCTCTCAATCCATTCACTGCCCAGTCTGCTTTTGTGCTTGGGATTGCTCCAAGACACATGAAGGACCTTGCACTTGGCCTTGTTGAACTTCATGAGGTTTGCCTAGTCCCACCTCTCAAGCCTGTCCAGGTCCCTCTGGATGGCATCCCTTCCCTCCAGTGTGTCAGCCACACCACACAGATCAGTGCCATTGTCAGCCTTTCTGAGGGTGCACTTGATCCCAGTGTCTACATCACAGATAAGACATTACAGAGTGCCAGTCCCAATCCCAATCCCTGGGGAACGCCGCTCATCACGGGTCTGAACTTGGACATCAACCCACTGACTGCAACCAAGCAAGTGCCACCATCCAGCCAATTCCTCATCCACTTAGTGGTCCATCCATCAAATCCCTGTCTCTTCACTTGTGCCAAGTACTTCTACTGCAGAAAATATTTCTAGAGCTGAATATTTAAGACGCACACATATGTGCATATTCATTCATGAATTAACCATCTACAAAAGAAAAAATAACCAACTGAATCAAAAGGAGGAAATGTTCCTGACATGCAATATGCCATTTACTGAGAGAAAAAGGAGATAGCACATCCATCAGGGAAATATTTTTTTTTTCTTGAGGAAGCAATGCCTCCTGCCCTTTAAACACAGATATTTGCTGGGTTACTTTCCTTGGCTGTATACCATGCCCCAGTCTTCAACAAATCATAAAATGAAAGGAGTTTCTTTTGTATTGGAGTAAAAAGATTGTCATGAGTTCTTCTTCAATCCTATTTTACTAAGACTTTATATTGTAGCTCTGTGTTACTGTTCTGAGCTCACTCTCAAAAGCTAATATGCACTCATTCCCCTAATCAAGGAGTTGGAAATGTCTTGAGTCCCTATAGTCTGAGAAATGGGAAGAAACACCTGGATTTTCAGATTATTAATGTCCTAGATGTTGCAGCTGTGGAATGTAAAAAGTGATAATGACCTTGAGGAGGACTCTATTATGATGCTGTTTATGTATTTAAGGTCTACTAACTCTGTATGATACAATGTCACCTTACAGCCATATTCACACATAATTATGAGGCCTATTTTAACAGTGGTTCATCTTTTGGCATTATACCCACAGAATAATGAAGTACTTGATATATACACAGAAGAGAGATACATATTTAGGCTACTCTATAAAATGCAGTTGAAGCACCCTTATGAATCAGCATTGAATACTGGATCACTACCTCATTTGAATGTTCACTGATTTTGATTTTGACTGGAACAGTCCCAGATTTCATGACACAACTAATCCAGCTGCCTCTAACTACCACCAGAATTAACACTGCAAGGAGCACTACACTAGTCGTCTTCTTAAAATAAAGACAAAGCTTTATATACTTTAGTTAAATCACATACTGATTGCTTTAATTATAATTTTAATGCAACAAGTCAGATTTCTGTGTTAGCCATAACTAAGCATTAAAATCAGACTTATGTTTAAATCAAATTTAAATGGTAGAGATAGCCACAAACCTCCAATGGTTTGAACTGATCCAAGCTTTCCTAGGAAAATTCAAGATGGACCTTTAATCATTAACTTTCATGTTTTCTCATCTTGTAGTTCAATCATTTGTGGCATGAGGTTGCAATCCTGATTTTAACATCCCTTCCATACAAATACACAATGTTAAAAAAGAAGGAAGAAATACAAAATATTAAATAAAAGTTGCTGTAGAAGGGAATATATAAGCAGCTTGCTTTTTTTTTTTTTTTCCTTTCAAACTAAGAATCACAGCATGAATTAGACTAAATGCCAAGAATAAAGTAACAGCTTAAAATGAACAGTTGAAATTAACAGGTGTTAGAGCATATGCTAGATTTAACTGCCAAGTATTTCACACCTTCATTAAAACCTTTCATGTCAAATTTAAGGCAATGTTAAAATACAGACAAAAAAAGCATAGTTTAGAAATGAATAGCTAATTGTTAAGTTTCACAATCAGGATATATGGTGGCAGAGAAATTCTCAGTTCACTTTGTGCAGGAATGTATTTTAACTGGGAAGATGCTCAACCAGAGTATATGACACTCAATTTTAATTCAAGTGACTTTGTGTTTAACCTTTAGAAAGTAATGTAACCTACAAAGTGTTTCAGTAGGGGAGGTAATGGAACAACAATGCATTCCTGTTTCATGGGGGTATGGAAAAAGCAAAACCCGTCAAGAACAGTCAGATGCACAGACTGAATCCTGAAACACCTGGAAACCTGCATCCCAGAAATCTGGCACTGCTTTTGCTAATATCAGCCACAGGTTCTCCACTGAATTTACAAAGTTTCAGGATTTGTTAGGATAATGTTGTGCTAAGTTATGACAGTAAAGGCACATTTTTCATCTGACCAAGTGGCTATGCCTAATATGCTCTGGTTTGTTTTCATTATTGTATTGTGGAATCATATTTTCATAATGTGAATAACAAGTCATTCTTCTGTGCAACACAAGGTATTTCTGACTCTAATAATGTAGTATAGAGGACTGCAGACCCATGATGATAGCAGAGACTCTGAGTAGTGGATAATACATACAGGGGTAATTGCATAGGGTTTGGCATTAGAAATCCCACTTCTATAAACAACCAACCAACTGTCAATTAAAGAAATGCAGACCTGGAGATAGACCATGTTGGTCTTATAAGTAAAAGAAAGAAAAAAAAATACTATCTAGTTTACAGGAAAGCCACCACAAATCATAAATTCAGTTGTAACATGGGATTGCAGACCAATAAATAAAAAGTAAAGTGATCTGCTTGCTGTTATTTTTACATGTTATTTTTACCTAACATGTAAAAATAACAACAAGCAGATCCTGGTTACAGAGCTAACAACCAAGCAGGGAATGGAAGGCTGATCATAACTCCAGGAAAATTGGTAGAATCTGAGAAATATGTGCATAACAATATTAACTTTATTATTACTATTGAGAGTTTTTCATCATTAAAGCATTCTTTCTTTTTATATAATAATTATATCTGAGTTAAGACTTATTCTTGATGAGGCCATTAAGATTTCATTCACACAATGAATAATTACTTGGCTTTATGAATAAGGAGTGCTTCCTCTTTGCCCACGGAAACCATTTTGGTTATAACAAGCTCTGAGAAGGAACACTGAGACTTTTTTGTTTCCTTATCCATGGCAAGACCTATTTGAAAATTCCACATGAGTTTTGTTCCTGGTGAAATCATCACCAAAGATTTTTAAGGAAGCATTCTCTATACAGAAATATTCTCCCACAAGTTTTTATTTGTTTTGAGGGTTTTGTTCATTTCCAGAAAACCAAATTGTTAAAAATGTCTAAATCTCTGGGCAGTGCATGTCCACATTATTTATGTTCTTTTATCCACAGCTTGGAATCACAAGTAAAACATTGTCGATGGAATCCCACTGTCACTGAGCCTGGAGTTGTTCTTATTCTCTTATTATTCTGAGAGAAAAATATAAACTTTATATTATATTTTTCAAACATAGTTTTTCTTTTCATTTTTTCCCCTGAAAAATGTGTAACAGGGAATATTATCATTTATTTGCAGTCCAATAACACATAGAAGATCAGTATTCATGGAGGTATTGTATGAATATATAACAAAAATATGACCACCAGAACATTATAATCTCAATTCAGGTAAAGAGACAGGATTTGGTTTCTTAACACAAATGCCACAGGCACATTGTAGAAATGAGAATTCCATGGGTATGGGAACATGTATCACCAGTACATGCTGATTGCTTAACCAGTCCAAATATTTTAGAATTTCAGAACTACAGTGTTCTTTAAAATTATGAGGTAATAAATACTTGAAGTATGATTTCCTTGTCAGAAGGTTCTAAAGAAAATATTAGAATTCAGCACATAACTAAAGAAAGTGGCACCATTCATTGTGCTAATTGCTTTTTGGTGTATGCAGCTATGCCAAAGGACAATTCAGGAATATAAAATTAGGCATCTTCTAAAAAATAGTTTATTGAGGGAGTTTTTATTCCACTTCTGGAAGTTACTCTAGAACTCAATTCCTCTGGTAGTTTTATGAATGTATTATGATAATGCAATTATAAAATATTTATTTTATGTAATAGCTATTTCCTTTAGGTGAGCACAAACGGTGCTGAAGAGTGCTGTAAAGAAGAGACTGGCAATGGAACCCCAAAAAAGGATCTTAATATTTTTGGATTTTGAAAGAAAGCAGAGCAATTTTTTTCTTTTTTTTAGATGGATGTTTTTAAAATACACAGTCCTTAGCCAAAGGTGAAATGTGAGGGGAATTCTTAGATATGTAGCCAAGCATGAATACATACCTCTACTGCTAATAGGTTGCTTATTATTTTTTAAATTTTGATGAAACCATAACATTATAAGTTTTGAAAGGTGATTGAGCAAATTTTTCCACTTTTCTCTTTGACTTATCTTTTAAAATAAGCCTATGCTATGACACAGTCTTTATGTTCTGGGGAGGGGTTTGTCTTCATTTTCCCTTCCATTCCCTGATTTCACTAAGCTGCTGAATTGGACAGCAATTTCAGATGATGGAGCAAATTGACATCTGAATAAAATCCAATAAAAATACACATACAGTTCTAGAAATTTCTTGCATTTGTAGATTGCTGAATGCATGGGGTTTTTTTTCTTGAAAAACTATCATTTTCTGAAGTTGGAAATGCTTTAATTGTTTTTTCTATTTTCAATGAAGAGGTAAAAAAATATAGTGATTTTCCCAGACATTGCTTTTCATCATGCCCACTACTTTTCTTCTTTTTTCATTCCACTTTTTCAAATCGGGAATGAAAAAAAAAACTTAAAAATTGAAATAAAAAAGAAATTTATAATAATTCTTAAAAATAATACACATATATATACATACATACATATATATATTTTTTTTAATGTATACAATATTTCATGTCTTTTCTAGTCCCATTTTTCCCCAGAGGATTTTGAAAATCACATGGTGGTCTAATTTCGTCTTCAAGTAGAATACTTTTTGTGAGGTTAAATAAAAAATTAATTAGCAATATTTGGCTCATAGTATCACCAATAATACAGATTTTTAAAAATTTCATTCAGCGTCCTGAATCTTCAACCACTGTCTGAAAGTATTGGTTATGTTATGGTTGCATAGTAACCTAATTAAGCCAAATTATTTGTCCCTGCCTACTTGATACTAGATGAGGCATCATCAACCACCACATCATATCAACCACCCAATAAATACTTGTACAACTTGCACAAGAGCACAGCCACAGTGCCAGAGAGGTCCGTCCATCAAGAGGGCTCTTGATAGTTGAGTTTACAAGTGCTTATCCCTTTGGAGATTTGAATTACCATTGCTGCTTTATCACTTGTGACTAAATAATCTTAGTTTCAGCATTATACCTTTATCTTGTTTATTATCAGCACTACATTTGCAGTGAAATTATTAGTGAAGGAAAGACTCTCATCTCCATGCTCTGCTCTTGGCTTTTTCAAGAGAAAATATCAGAGCTGCGGAGACAGACAACTCTGACAAATTTGATAGGCTTCAAAATGGGAGTCTGCATGGATGAAGATATAAAAATACAGACTGGAGCCTTCTGCTGAAATCTGAACAGTCTGGTTTCTTACTCTTTTAAACAGAACTTGGACAGAAGAGCTGACCACAATAAAACAGAACTTCAGAGCTTTACTGTCAATCTAAATTCATCATATGGAATCTATCATTCAAATCATATTCCTGAGAGCAACTAAATCAGAGCAGAAGGATTCCACATTTTCTAACAAACTCTATTGAGCGTCGTTCTGCATTTTAATTACATTTTTAAATTATTTTGAATGTGGCTTCTAAAAAACAAAATGAGAGAAAAAGAAATAATGATCCTTATAAAATCTAAAACAAAATCAAATTCATGTGTTCTAGCAGCATGGTTTGACATGTAATAATCGTGGACAGTTACAAAATATTTTTCCCTCTGAAGGGAACAATACATAGAACAAACATCCTCTGTGTTACAAAAAGGAGTCACAGGCTACTCATAGCTAGATAGCTTGATGTTGCCATTTTTGGTTTTTTTTTTAGGATAATTCAATTCTAGTTAAATATGGAAACATCACAATTTTTTAACCCTGCTTTTGTGCATAAATTATATAATTTCCAAAATATCAGCATTTTCTTTTTTGAGTTAGGGTCAGTAACCTGTGCTTAGCACAGCAGGCAGACCTTGTGCTGTTAAGAGCCAAAATATGCTTAGTTCAGGAAGAAGCTTTCACCTTAAGGCTCCCAAAGAGCACTGGTATTTCTGAAAGGACCAAACAGCTCTTCACAGCCCCATGATTTCAGCTTGGTCATTTTAAGATACCTGAAAAGATTTTTCTTTTTTTTTCAGAATGCCTCTTAAATCAGCTCAGTGAACTTTCTGAATTGCTCCTGAGTTCCCCTCTGCTGAGAGTCCATGAAAAGAGGTCCACACATGCAGCTGTTAATTTAATTAACTGAAGGTCCCAGAAAGGGAGAACTTCTTGTGCTGGGTTTGACTGGGTTTGTGTTAATTTTCTTCATGATAACGTTCATGGGAGTATGGTTTGGATTTGTGCTGAAACGGTGCTCATAACACAATTTTAATTATTTTTATTTAATATGATGTTTTATATATTAAATGGATGTTTCAATTATTTCTAGGCAGTGTTTATTAAGCTCTTTTGTACTCCTCAAATCACTCCACCAGAAAGAGGCTGGGGGAACACAAACAGGTGGGAGAGGACACAGCCTGACTCCAACTGACCCAAGTGATATCCCCGACCATACGGCATCATGGTCAGCACACAGAGCTCAGGGAAGCAGGAAAAAGGGGACAGTCAGAGTCATGGGGTCTGTCTTCCCAAGTCACCCTTACATGAGAGGGACCCCAGCTTTTCTAGGGATGGCTGAACACCTGCCTGCCCATGGGAAGAGACGAATTGATTTCTTACTTTGTTTTTCTTGAATGTGTGGACATTCTTGAATGTTTGCTTTGCCTATTAAATAAATCATTTTTATCTCAACCTCAACAAAATGTGTTTTTTCACCTGAATGCTGAGGTCTCACATCCCTAAGATGCAAATATGCTGAGGGAGGGAGGGATTGGAATCCTTTGCCAAGCAAGTAACAAGGCCTCACAGCTTAAAAGCAAGTATTAAAACCCTATTTCAAGCATCTTTTCCATTATCTGACTTTTTGGGAAATAACTGACTCAATTCAAGAGGAAAGGTCACATGCTGGCTACCCGCAAACTTTGCTTTTTAAAAATATATTAAAATCGGTCTAATTTGTTAATGTAAACACAAATTCCTCTTGTTAATTTGTCCTCTCAGGGACTGAGATGATGACAAAGGAAGCAATCCTGGAAAGACTACCATCCCTGCACATAGACATCTGCTTCCAAATCCCCAAGTGCTGCTATAAGCAATTGAGATGGCAGTTCATGTGCCTGGAATCCTTTACAGCTCCTACCTGCAGAAGCACAGCTTGACCAGAAATAGCCCAGTGAGTATGGAGAGAAATGAGTTCATCTTCCCATCTTGTGCTTTAAGCTTTGTCTTGGGGCCCATAGCAATTTCTCTGCTGTAGATTACATGGCTGGATACCTTTGGGATCCCTTCCCAATTTAAAAAGGCCAAGGGAGAAGAATATAAAAAATGAACTCTTCCTGGCATCTGATTCAACACATTGTTTAGTCACATGTTCCTCCATCTCTCTCCAACACAGAAAAATACACAGTTCAGTAGAGTCTGTGACTATGTTTTGCCATCAGCTGGAATTTTCCTATTTCCTCCGATGAAGAACTGATGGATGGTTTTGCCTATCCACCAGCTCCACCAGAAAATGCCATAGAAATATGCTCACTTATATACCTGTAACCTGATTTTATTTTGATTAATTTGATTCTGCTTCTGGCTTGCACGTATCATACATCAGCACTGCCTTTTATGTCTGCTGATCACATCATTAATGCCCAGTGATTGCTGCTTTTGCTATGAAATAACTCAGTGAAAGATCCCACTGTGGATGTGAAGGCCTTGAGCTGCAGATCAGTGCCCATGTGGGATGTCAGATGAGGGGAATTTCACAGATGTTGCATGCATACAAATGTACATGTGTGTCTCTGTATGTAAATCATATTTGCACACATTCAGTATTCAGTTTTGGTTACAGCTGGAGACAGGATACAGGGCTATAAAAGCTTATACAGGATTAGTTTGACTGAATAAAACATTTTTATTCATCTGTGGACACAAACCCCCCCTGTAAAAATATCAAATTACTGCTTTTTAACTCCTGTTTTTTGCTTATGCACTACCAATTTGTGCTGCTGGCCCTTGTGCAAAGGACAAAGTTGTGCCTTCTATGAGAAAGACATTTCAACAGAAAGAGTTAAGAACTCTTAACTGATGAATCTAAGTTGTGTGGTTCTCTATTGCCCTTCCAAAAAATGGAAAATGAAGAAAAAAGATGTCATTATACATTACATCTCTTAGACAAGAGACAGAGATATTTGGATGGTTTTTTTTTTTCCTGTTTTTTTCCAGCATCTTCTGTGTATATATCATACATTTTCTTAAATATCAGCATTTTCTATTTCAGGTTTCAGCTGATAACCTGTGTTTTTGCACAGTAGGAAAACCTCATGCTGTCACAAGTGACAGTGACACAGCCTCACATTTCACTTCCCTTCCTCCCAAGAAGCCCTTTGCTATTATGCCATTAGAGATAATGCAGAGCTTTGAATTGAAGCACCACAGACAGCAGTGATGCCTGACAACCTCTCTGGCCCGTGAACTGCCACCCTACAACGGGACCTGTTCAGCTGCACCAGCCCACACAGAGAGGAGATAATCAGCTCTGCAGAGGACAGTGTCACACTCTAACACCTTCCCCAGCTAAGGCCTGAAGGAGTCTTGTGCTTCCCATCTGAAAAGACAAAAATTCATGAGTCAACATTGTAAAAATTACATATATATGCAACGTAAATGCCCTTAGAAATCAAAACAAATAGAATAAATTGGCTGCAGGGTGACATTGCATGTTTTCTGGGAACTGCTTGCATTTTGGAGGACAGAAGCTTGGGGGCAAAGGTGCTGTCATGAATTTCTCTTTACAGAGCTCAGAGTGGCTGCATCTTCCATGGGGTTGTAGAAATGCAGCCACTAAATCTTACAGCAAAGGATCAGTATTAAAATCTTTTAAATCTTTTATGAAAAAAATGCAGAAGACAAGGAAATAATGTATTTGTTATGCAAGTGTTCAAGGAGACTTTCATTGTAGCAGCATCCATTATTCCCCTTTCTGTTAGCTGCAGAGCACTTTTATGGGGAAAATTCCCTGGTTGATAGTGTCTTTTTATACAATATTAAGATGATATTAACTTCCCCTTTGGGAGAGAATAATAAAGTGAAAAAGCAGCTGAGATGGCTAGAGCTGTACTTGCTGTCTCTTTTATTGGAATCTGGGCCTGCTCCCTCAGAAATAAAACAGAACAAGCACATATGCAAAGAGAGTAGGGGAAATAGCCAAAAAAAAAAAAAAAGGCTTCTAT
>VZRH01008150.1:809919-893807 GCA_013397555.1 Urocynchramus pylzowi
CTAAGGCTTCTATTTGTACTGTTGACCCTGATTTGTAGCCTTGCTGCTGAAGAAAGACAAGCACAGCAAAGAGTCTTATCAACCACTCCAAGAACCTGGCAGGCTTCAACAGGTGTCAAGCTTTTTAAGACATTGCTATTAGCTACCTTTCTGGTCACAGGGTTAACAACAAAAACCTAAAAAAACCCAAAACAAACAAACAAAAACACAACAACTACAAAAAAAAAAAAAAACACAAAAAAAATAAAATAAAATAAAATAAAATAAAATAAAATAAAATAAAATAAAATAAAATAAAATAAACAGAAAACAAACAGGGAAATAGGGAAATTAAGAAAATAAAATAATAAATAAATAAATAAATAGGTTTGGCCATGCTAAGTCAGATTATAAATAAACAGAAAAAGGTGAAAAGGGAGAGTTAAAGAGAAGGAAGGACAAGGTTGAGAGCCACACCAAGGGCACAAGACCCATGCTGTAACCAGCCCCCAGGACCAAAGGTGGTGCCAGAAAGGCTACTGTTGCACTCTTCTGTATCTCTCCTGTCCACTCTACTTCTCTGCTTCTCTGGTTTCTCAGGATCAGAAGCACAGAAATATAAAAGTGTCACCGCAAAACCCTAAAATATGGTAAGCCTGGCAGCTGAAATGAAAACTGTTTTTCCTTTCTGTTTTATTGTCTTCCCAGCAGTACTGTCAAACTATCCCTGCCAAGCATGGAAACTGGCATAATATCCCATTTTCACATCTTTTTATTCATCTGTTAAAGCTGGGTTTTTACATGCCACTGTTGCTCCATTGCTTTCTCATTTTTGTTCTTCTAATTTACAAGAAAATTGGAATCATCATCTAAGCTATCAGGAGGCCTCCTTGTTTGGATGGATTTCACTATTTGCCTGTAATTTTTATTTACTTTTAGAAACAGTGTTTTATAACATGTTTTGTTGTTCTTTTGCTGTCTTGAATGATGGAGACCAAAGACTTCTTTGCTGCAGCCTGAGTGAAATAAAAAAATTCCAATATGCTGCCCATGCAGTCCTGGTAGAATGCACCTAAAATCAACTTCCCAGTTGACAAAAATTGGACCCTTGCAGTAGTATGGGGAGAGACTTACAGACCAATTCACATTTATTTAATCTACAAGAAGCCCTAAAACAAAATTTGATCTCTGTATTTGATCCACACCTGTATGAATTGTACAAGGTCTGCCAGGACCTCTCTGTGAGCCATTTGGGTTGACCTCTCTATTTGTTCTTTGATATCCTGAGCATATCAAACATGCAGGAATGGAGTGGGTAGAATATACTGGGATGGCAGCTGAGCATGGCCTGAGGTGTCTGTGAATCTCTGTCCCTCTCTGAGAGGCAAATGTGTTTACATTTGCAAACAGGAAGTTGTTTTACATTTAACACCAGAAGAGTGTTTCTCCATGTTACAGCAAGTCTGTTTTCCTGACTTACTGCCCATATCTTCATTATTATCCCCTACTACTCTTTCCTTACTCCTTCCAGAACCCATTTGTGTCCAGTGCCCAAGGAAGAAAAACAATTTTTTTCTAAATTTGGGTCAGGGTAACAGTCTCGCTGAGGAAGTGACCCCACATGATGTGAGTACAAGCCTAAGACATGGCAGTAGCATCTGACCCCAGTTTCAGATAAGTCAGAGAAAATAAGAGAAATAATGAATAAGGAATAAGAAAACAAGGAAAAGCACTGGCAATGTTCTTGAAATCAGCCCCAAGGGCTCCCCTTGTGCTAGGCTCTGATCTTCCCTGTCCCTATGACAAACAGCATCACTGAACAGAGTGACTGGGAGGAGAGGTGGAACAATGTCCACAAAAGGGGATTACAATGGAGTCTATCTCTTCTGGTTCATGTCACCCTTCAGCAGAGTTGTGTCATTTCTATCCCTGGAGAATATTTCTGAGGGAGGACAGACACAAAACTCATCTGGCTTTAGACCCTGTTCTGTATAGTGCTAACAAACTCTACAATGTTAGAAAAAACAGACAAACAAAAATCCAACAACAAACCTTAAAGAATTGTTTTATGTCACATTTGACACATCACAGAGAGGAGTTTAGATAGTCTTGTTGCCCAGCATCACATAATGAGTTCCAGATTAGGTTAATACATGGGATTTACACACTTTTCCACTGAGATGCCACTGTCTACTGTCTTTGGAGGTAGGCTAAGGCAGCTCAGATGCTTTGTTGGGAGTTACTTGGATGATTATTTTAGGGAAGTTATTTTCTAATGGATAGAGCAGTTCTCATTCTTCTTCTAAACTGATCTTCAGATATCCCTCAATTGGTCTCCACCATTCTCAGGGACTTGATGACTTTCACATAATAAATATTTTCTGTAAAAATGTAATTCCACTGTACTAAAACACAAACCTGTCTGAAAATTCAGATGGTTGTGTATTTCTTCCTTTACCTCTGTTATGGATAGAAAACAAATTCTGTTTTGGGCATTATGATTAAAAAAACACATTTCCAAATTTGTGCCAACCTGTGAATAATTGTTTCAGTTTTGCAGTCAAATGCTTCAGTGCTGAATCATTTTCCTAAAGTTATTTAATCACTTTGTGATGTTCTATACTATTTAGTTATTTCTGATAAGTAATACTTGCAATATCTTTGCCTTTCTAATTATTTCTTGTTCAGAAGAGAGTAATCATGATTCAAAATGGGTTTGTCATCATGTAAAAATAGTCTGGTTTTCTTAGGACTTTTAGCAGTTTTTTTCTTTCTTTCACAGACCTACTTGGCAATAAAACAAGAGGAATTAAGTGAAAGCAGGAAAGCAGTTCCAGCACTGGGTCTGGATCATGTGGTACATTTTGTGTTACTACAGAAGACCAGTATAAAACTGAGCATGGCATGACTTTGCCCCAGTATTTACTTTAGAAGATAGAGGGAGTCAGTACACAGGAATGAGTCAAATACATTTATATACTTCTAGGGGTAAAAAGGAAGCTAAACAGAAATGCTACTAATCAAACAGCTTTTTAATAATTTCTGGTGTACCTTGGTTGTCAGACCAACTTTCAGTTGCAGATTCAATAGCAGCTGGTAGCTGCACAAAGAAAGAAGTCAAAATAAACATGAAGGAGTCACAAGAGGAAGGGGCAGTGAGCAGAGGGAGGGAAGGCCTACTTGAGACCCTCAGAACATACAATCTATGATTGTTCCTCTCTCATTTCTGTCTAGGGCTGTATTTTTGGGCTGGCTACATCCTGTTATTTCTGTTTCTAAAACTACTAAGTACAGACATTCATCTTTCAGTGGGTGCTTTGAGTTTCTATGGGGATTTTTTGATAAAAATCTAGAAAACATGTTTTATGTAAAAAGAAAAACTATATAAAAGCATAATGACTTTTTTCATTGCATACATTTCAATATTTACCATTTTGTTCTTCTTTATTCAGCATCATTATTTTAATAAATTTAAGGGGTTTGTTCAGGAAAGGTTCATATACTCAGACTCCTTACTTATTCAGAGTGATTCAGAAAGCTTTCTTAACAAATCCTCAGCTTTGGGACTTTCACATGCTTCAAGAACCTTTCTTCAATCTGTGCAGGTTTGCTGAACTGAAATTACTTGCTGGGGGCCATGATCCAATTCTTGTTGAAGTCAATGGAAGTCACTCCAATTATTTCAATGGAGCAGGATCCAGTCCATAAGTCATTGACTGCTTGAAGTTGTTCTGCAAGTGCTGAATCTCTCTTAATGTAAAAAGCACATTCAGTAGCAAGGAACAGGCTGTAATGGGCCTGAGGGAGTACAGAGTGCATGTATACAGCACTTAATTAAACACATCATTCTATACTGCCATAAAGTATTTCCCACACTAAGTATTGTTCACATCTCATAGGAGATTTAGGGTTTTGAAAACCCCCACAAAATGTCCCAGCTGTTCTACAGACAATATCTTATAGTACTTGTCACTGTGTGTAGGAAGGGTAATTAACTGAAGAACATTATATTTCACTGCCAAATGCTAAATGCCAGTATTAAAAATTTCTTAATGTAAACACACATTTAAAAACAGTAGGAGAGATAGAGATTTTCTTTGAAAAGGTATTTCACTGAGGGACTTGATGGCTGAGACAACTGTCACAAGATACCTTAAAGTCATCTTTTCCAATTCTATAGTGTCTAACAAATTAGTAGGATCTTGCTGTGATAGGAGGTGCTTGAGGACTTAATAGATGGTAGATGTGGCTGCACACAGAAAAAGTCCTCTCTTTTCTTAGTCACACACTATTATTCATAAAGAGCCTATTTCCTTGGTGAGTGCTATGTTCTTGAAATGGTTGAAACATGGAAACATGGAATTTCTGTCCAGTGAGACTTTTCTTTTTTCTTTTTTTTTAATTTTTAATATATCACATTTCATAATGAAAAAAATTATATTTTGTAGTCTTAAGTAGTTTTCTGCTTTTTTTTTAATGTGGTGTTTGGGTTTTGTCTTTTTGTTTTGTTGGGATATTTTTGCTTTGTTTTTATCTATTATTTTTGCTTGTTTAAAATATAACCAGCCGTCCATGGTATTGCTTTCTAAAATCAACCTTGAACTTTTCAGCTATTCCCAGTCTCTCTCTTGTTCCAAAAATGTTAAATGATCTTTCACAGCTTTTGAAAGGTTTTGGCACGTTAAATAGAGTTGGGTATTTCAGAGTCAGGGAACACTCTGCTATAGGAAACCCACACCTCAAACAGAGCTGCTTCAGACTCCAGACATCACTAATGCAGAGGCAGCAGAGTAACTCAGGAACCTCTGTTCCAGCAAAAGCACTTTGGGCTTGAAGGCTCCTGACTCTGCAAAAGCTTGAGGGGACTACATTGACACAAGTTTGGTGAACCTGTCCCAAACATGTGGATTCTGAAGTCTATTATTCAACGAGAGATAAACTAGTTTTAAGACTGGCAATTCACTTCTCTGGAAATGAAATTACATAGAAATTAATTTCACTGGGAAAATGTCTATGCAATTCTGATATGTTCATCCTGTCCTATTATGTGTTTTTTCCTAACTTGATAGGATTAAAGAACTTCTGTGACCATCAAAAATGGCTTTTGATCTTAGACTGACCTTAGACTGACTGGCTTATTTTCCAGTATCAGACTTATCAGAATTCGAAGATGCAAGGCCCAGATGGCTTTTCTGAACAGATCCTCCCTTCAAATTGAGCAACTCTGACTTCTTGTCCAGTATCTCAGAGTGCTTTACCTAGAGGGCAAAGAACTCCAGGCAGAAAAAGATGACCTAGATGTGAGGGTAAGAAGAAAAGGAAGAAAGAAAGATAAGCATGGAACAATAAGCAAGGTTCTGAAATAATTGGATCTGTCCAGAACAGTAGCAGCATTTATACAGAAGGAAATTCAGCCTCATTTGGAAAGCTGATGGAAAATTTGTCTTCTTTTCCAAGTCTGATACTTCGATTAAATCCTCTGCCATCTGATTTTGAACTCTTCAAGCCAAAAAAGAACAGAAAAACACCGACTTGACTATGCCCCACTGCACTCCAAGTGTATTTTGTTAGTGACACTCACAGAAGATGTTTTGGTCTAATGATTACTTGCTCTGAAAATTCTCATTTCTATTGTTCCATGCAACTTTTGAGATGCAGCCTTAAGTCACAAGTCATCAGAATTTCCCTTCAGTGGCACAACAGTATGAACAATAATCCTTGGTTGGCAGTGATCTCTTTAAAATGAGGAGATAGTCAAAGGCTTGGGTCAACATTTTGCATTTCTTTCTTTATTTTACTTCATTTATTAAAATTCTCACTGCAGTCAGGATTTTGAAAATGAGAAACCTGGCTACTGACAACACGTGTAATTATTGCTGTGACTTTTCCATGGAAAACATGCAGGGGTATTATTTTGTATTTATTCATCTGGAGAAAAACCTTTCCTCAGCATCATGACAATTATTTAAAATTACTGAGTAGTTCATCACATTTTTCTGGCTGTCAGTTTTCTTCACTGTCTTTTCCTCCTTGCAGAAAGTGAAAGTGTACAATATGGCTTCCAGTTCTTTCCTCAAGAGCAAGTACAGAAGAAAGTACTAAAAATCCTTTATCTAAGTGAAAAATGTCTGAAACTGTTGATAAAAATTTATCTCATGAGTTGCTTTTCACTACAAATTTTCATATGAAAGATGCTCTAAAACAAACTTCATGTTGATAGTCCTGTATGTAAATAGGTTGCAGCATTTTTAACTGATTTGTTAAGGTTTTAAACAGATATTTCTGAAATTAGATGTTTTCATTACAGAGACAATAGAGTACAACATAATGAAAAGTTTGAACTTTCCAGATTTATTAATTGCAAAACACTGACAGGCAAAACTGTACATTTAAAATGAATTATAAAATATGGTACCAAAAATGAGTAATGAAATTGAACTCTCTCTTTTAAATGTTAGTAGAATATCTATGAAAAGAATCTTTAATTCTGAATAATGTGTTCCTAGTAAAATTTGCCCACTGAAAGCTAAACAAATTCTATACAAGTATAAAAGCTTTTGGTCCTTATTATTGTCTTACAATGTAAATATTCCAATAGGCAAAATTTCTTGCCAAAGTTCTCATTATTTACTTACTGATAACATACGACCAAACACTTACAATAAAGAAAAGTCTGATTTTTTTGTTTTGTTTTGTTTTGTTTTGTTGGTTTTGTTGTGTGTCAAAAGCCATTCTTTGTAAATGACATCAGGAAAAAAATAGGAAAAACTTAACTGATTCATTCCTCTGGGAAATTTCAGAATGACAAGTATGCATCAGTACATAAATACCCACATATTTGATGCTCACAAGCATTTTCTGGTGACCCCATCAAAACATAGCTCCTGACTGATGTAGGAACATAGAAGTTTGTCTAGCCACAGAGAAGTAATAATCTTCTTTATAATTAATGACAACTGTCTTTAAAATTCCCTTCTTGTTTAAGAAAATGATAACACATTTTGGAACATAACAGGTTCTTTTTTAATAGCATATCTATTATCTGGCATATCTGTTCTACTGCATAAAAACTACCAATGGGATTACACATTTCTGATGCTTTTAAAAATCAGTGGATATCTCTGGAAATAACTCAGGAGTTTGTTCACAGAGGATTTATGTCTCATTGTCATGGTTTATGGGAAGACTTGGATGCCCACAGTATACATCACAGACATTGCCAAAAGGCAGCAGGCACCAAATGATATGGTATATTGTCCTCTATGGTAGTATATGAGTGAGACTTTTAAAGGTATGCTGTAGAAATAGTTTTATGTTCTATAAACTTTTAAGGAGACTTTGAGCCCATAATTGTATGTCCAGATTTGTTTTTTGTTTGGTTGGTTTTTTTTTTTTAGTTTGCTTGTTTGTTTTTTTCTAAAACAATCTCAACATAAAGAACAAAACAACATAATAAAATATGACAAAGGGGATTTTTTTGAAAGTTAGATAAATTAGTTACTTCTAAGTACATGTGTTACTTCACTCCAGTAAGGGAAACGTCTGGAGTGTTTTAAAGTAGAAATTTTCTTAGGCTTAAGTTATCATAATAATCAACTAAAAACAAAAAGAACAAATATTAATACATTTTTGTCCTGAGAGTGACCCATTTATCAAAGAGAGTTTTTCCAGGTTCATAGGTCACTGTGAAATACCTTCTCATTATATTTCCCCTATATAATAAATTTTCTTTTCATCATAAGTAGACTTAATAATAACAAACTTATGCATCTGCTTAAATGCTTTACAAGACTAAGGACCTTTTCACATCCCATTTAACCTGAAAGTAATTCAGGTAAATCTGAAATACTTAGAGAAAGAAAAGTTGTAATCAACAGGGTTCTTTGCTTTCACACTGCATAAATTTATGCTGAAACATAGGCACTGACATTTCATTCTTAGCTGTTGTCACACAATACTGCATAGCAGATCAAATGCAGCAATTAAAAATGTTTTGAAACTGCAACTCCTACTCCATAAATTACCGCAGTCTTTTGTTAGAGAACAACTGAGTCAACTTCCTGTTTGCACTTAAACTATTCACAGCTTCAGCCGATGTCCTGCAGTGCCTTTTCCAAAGGTCACACCACAGTTTTCGATTCACACATTTGATTAAAAATATAAGAATCACAGTGTCCTGGGAAATGATCTGCAGTAAAAATAGATCAAACTACCTGCTGTTTCCAGAATAAACCAGCTTCCTGTGTCTTTTCCCCTTTCAGTTAGCATTGTAAAAAGAGGAGGTTATATGCATGTCTTAAGAAATCATACTGCTAAACCAGGGAATTAAAAGTGAGATATTTGCTTTATTATTTTTATTTTTTTTTTTAGAGCACAGCTTCTGTAACTGATAAAAATATGGTTGGTTTAAAATACCATCAAGGAAAATCAAGGAGCAGAAAACTGAGTACTTGGACTTTATGAGGACCAAGACCTCCTTTCATTCTCCTTCAACTGTTGCAACACACTTTTGCACAATTGTCTTCAGACCATATTGTCATAACTTTCCTTACTATGAAGAATGTCCTCCCTGAAGTCCTATTTGCATTTAATGAAGTTATTATGGAAGAGACTATACAGACTATGCTGTCTTTTCTTTCTCTCAAGTTCATGTAAGTACTCAGTATGCGTGGTAGGATAATTAATCGTCACTTTCTTTTATCAGCAGTCCTAAGATTTGGTGTCCAACAACCAGAAATTTTGAAACAGCATTTGCAGCACATGGTGCAAAATCCTGGTCCAAAGTGAGTAGACTACAGGAAGAAATGCCATGGGGAAATATATCTCTGTCAAATTACAAATGCCTTTGAGAATTCCATGTTCAATGTGTATACTTCATTTTATGTCATTAGCTCAATCCATCTAATCTCATCTAATCTAAAGCAAGGTTATTATGTTGTCCAAAAGATATATTCACAGCAAACTAGATGACAAATTTTTAACTTGAGCCTTTTGCTGTACTTTCAGCTTCTTCCTGCACTGTCCAGGTAGATATTAATCCAGAATCTTCTAAGGAGGAGTTCTCCAACTGGGAGAGTAAGCATGTGGGGTGAGAGTTTATTTTCACAGCCCAAAGGCTAACCTGGGGAATGCTTCCTTTCAGCCTCTGCTTCCCAGAAGAAGATTTGGATACATGAACAACTGGAAAATCCTGACTAGACTTTACCTAGACCTTGTAGTTACACAAAGTAAAACATGGAATGTGGTGTTGAGACAATTTGTAACAGACTGGTGAGCATTTTGAGTGGGAATGGGCCAAGTTTTAAGACCAGATCTAACACATGTTCTTTCAAATGTAAATAGGATTAAAAACTGTTCCATTTTACTTATTCTACTGTGAAATGACATTCTGGTTTATTAGCAATGCAGGTCTTGACTAAATTTTAGCATGATTTTTATCTTAAGAGTGACTCTATGGGGAACTTTACATTTCTTTGATGATTTTTATTATAGCTTTAGCTATATTTAAACCGAGTTTTCATGTACATAGAACATCACATTCTTTTAAACATCAAGATATCAGGACAGACAGAAATAGCAGTGTTTTAGCTCTTGCTGTGACTCCAGACTTGGAGCATTGGAAAATAAAATAGATCCATGTACAGGTAAATAAGTAGTGGTTTAGATCTAGCCAACGCTGGTTTTGGAAACATATAACTGCCAATTTCTGATTCCAGTGATAATTTTCCCCTTTCAGTCACACATATCTGCTATGGGATCTGTCAGGGCAGAACTCCACCAAATTTCCTTCATCAGACCTCCTTTTATGTGGGTTGGAGCTGAAACACACATTTTCATAATGAATAGTGTCGAGCTGATGGACAAAATGTTAACACAATCATTTACATGGGTACTCAGGGAAGCAAATGTAGTGATTTACTCTAATGGTTCCATTGCAGTGCTGAACATTGGCAACATATGCACTGTCCATTTCAGAATCTTTGCCTCAGAAGAAAAATAACTCTAACTATTGATGTTCTAGCCTAAATAACTGTTTTTATAAGTTATTCTTCTAAAAAGTACTTTTTTTTCCATTCCCATTAAATATATTTTCTTTGGTCGACATAAAGTCTCAAATTGCAATATTGGAAAAAAGAAGCCTTGCAAGCCTCTACTTTTATATTCTCACAACTTAAAAATAGCCACAGCAATCTTTTTTGTCACTATATTTTCTGAAACTATACTGTATAACAACACTACATTGTTTTGATAGCTCAAAATTGCAAGTATGCTTTCCTGATCCAATTTCAGCTTGATATTTCTGCAATAGATCATATCACAAAAGCATTGTAGTCAGAGCAAAGACTTAGCATAATTCCTATATTTAGGGTTCTGTCAACAGATGTTGAAAATAAAAAGAAACTATTTTGAAAAAAGAAGTCATGGCAACGCGGACATTTGTCTATCAAACCTGAAAATATGTCTGGCTACCTGGATTGCCAGCAATTGCATACATTACTGTCCTTGGACTGTAGCTGTAAATGTACCAGCATACTGTGAAGCTGCCCAGAGAAATAAATCAGTCTGAAAGTAACCTACTTCTTCCTTTCAAATTACCATTAAAATAATTTTGCTTTTTCAAGATTAATGCACCTTAGCAGACAAAGATACAGTGAAACCAATTGTCTTGTCTGTGTTCCAGCTTTCAGTCATGTTACTGTCTTTTTCTGCATTACTTATGTATGTATACATTTCTAAGCAAATTTAGAGCTCAGATGTTCAGTACGGAAGACAGGGCAGATACAGATGAAGCAGCAGTAGCAAAGTAGATTTCCTAATATTTTCTTTCTAAAGATAAAGGGAAACCTCTGTGATTAAGATAATGTCTCTGTCTCCCCAAGGAAAACTAAAGATAATGGGATTTATTTTTTTCTTTTCCTGAGAAAGAACAGAAAAATACCAAATCATATGAAAACCATCATCCCAGAACTTCATGTATTCAGTGGTTCTTTAATGAAGAGTAGGTGGGTTTTCTGATAGTTCTTGTTGCTGTTGTCCCACTACTGCCACTGTGCGCTCCTAGGGCCCAGAGACTTCTAGCAGAAGGGTCAGGGCTCAGCCTCTGAGAAAGTCTTTTGTCAAGTAAAGCTCCATATATGACAGCACCTTCATTCTGAAGAGCAGTCACAGAAACAGACATTTTCTGGCCCAGTTTCCTACCTTAATGCCACTGTAATTTTCAGTGCTTTTTCATCTTTTTCAACTCTTCCTGCTCATCTACTTGAAGTGCAATAAACTATTTACATGAGCAGACCCCTGCCTGGGGACTAGGTCAGCAGGTCCAGCACTGAGGGACCTGCACTGTCACAGAGCTGTGTCTGACCCCAAAGCTCACAGACCTGAGGCTGGAATTCATTAAGTTTTGTGGGTTTTCAGCTCTACTGAAGCATTCCAAAACTTCCAGAATGCTTTTTGTGAAACCAGGACTTGGGGACAAAATACCTGGAACAAGCTCCCATTATGGGATTCAGCAGAGCAAGCACAGGGCAAGAATTCATCTCAGGGTTAAGGACACCTAAATGAAGATGCCAAGAAGAACACCTGAGGCCTCACCTCCCCTTGTGCTTCATGGACAACTCCTCAATAGCTTTCAGCCTGCTAGAAACTGGGGGAAGAGGTCAATTGCATAATTTCAGACCTGTTGGACTATTGGACTGTGGTGTCCAAGACATCCTTATTCAGCTGACAGATACAACACAGGACCTGCAGAAGATCCTGTGCAGAATCAGCCTGCTGCAAGATGGAAAGTCACAGCTGTGACTGCAACATGCACTGTCATGCAAACAATTGAATTCACACCTACTTTAGAGGGATGTGAACCTCCTCCACGCTCCAGTAGCAGCACTGATTAGACTTCTGCTGACTATAATTGCTTGGACCCTTGCATGTGATGGACACCTGTGTTTCAGTGTTAACCTGCATGTCTGCACAAAGACTCCTAAATTTACATGTCTAAATTAGCAAGCTCATCCCATTGCTGTATCTAAACTAGCTACTTGAAGCTCTCTTACAGATAAGTCAGGAGAGAGATGCACTTCTAAAGTGAGATTTATCCTGTCTTGGTGTGATAATTCAGCACTTAGATGGGCCTATTTATCTCCACTGACTTCTGGGGACCTTTGGGTAAATCCAGGGGTAGGCAGTTACATGGGGGACATAAAGAGAGGGATTCCATTCTCAAAACACAGATTTGTCATTCTGTGGCCTGTGGCTTTCCTCCAGGTTTTGCACTGGAAAAGCAAGAATCTTCCATGCCAAATCCTGAAGCCAATTGTGAAGGACAAAACAGTTTGAAACTTTTAACCAAAAATGCCTTTTTCTTCTTTCTTTTTTCCCCCTAAATAGGAGACTAACTTCCCGTCACCTTATTTAGAAAGTTTTCTTTCAGCACATGAATAAATGCCTTTTTGTTACACTGGAGGCTGCCTTATATTTGGCTGAAAAACAGCTCTTTTCTAATGAGATGTAAAAGCCTCCACCATCCTCTTTTGTGGCTATTCAGCTTTTCCCAATGAGGAACATGTTTTTCACTGAACTTAAATTCAGTAAATTGGTCTCTACATTAAAAATGTATATGATATGAATATTTAAGCACTCTAGGTTTTCAGTAGAAAATATGTATGTTTCTGGTTCTCCACTGAGACCAGACACAACAAAAAACTCCAGAATGATTGTGTGATTCCTAGCCTCTTCAGGAACCAAAGCATACTCTGGCAACAGAAGTAGTTTTGACATACTTGACTTTCATACACAGTAGAAGGGGTCACTTTTTGGCTTGCCCTGAAGGACTGCACAGGGCCAAGCTCTGTGTCTTCCCTTGCCTTAGAGTTTTCTTATGCAGTTGTGATCCCAGATTTACCTCCAGATTCAAAACCAAGGTTAGAACATGGGCTTGCAAGACCTCTGCACTCAAAAAAAGTACAGATTTAGACTTAGTCTCTTATTTCATTATGTCATTATTAAAACTAAAATAAGAATGCTTCTTTGTCTGCCTGCATTAATTTAGATTTATCACTCACTAACCCTCTTACTTGCATTTCTGGAGTCCTGTCATTCAACCCCTGAGATCTTGGTTGCCTTTGAACCAAAACATTGGTTATGAATTTGTTAACCTAAAGAGGGAGTATTGGGGAGATACTACATAGAAAATGCAGAGAGAGAGCACTGAGTGGGAGAACAGTGCCTAAAGCATGTAGGGACAGCTGTGCTGATCAGCAAGTCCCCAGAACTCACCTGGGATGTTCAATGACTCATAATTTTCATTTCCTTCCCTATTCAGACTGTCAGCACCATGACCATTTCAACATATTCCCTGCATACATAGATTTTCCTCCCTTGAAACCTTTCAGTGAATCAGATTATTTCAAACCTCTTGCTGGTGTCTATGCAAGCACTGGTCTTCTGTTTGCCTTCAGAATCTTGTTGGGCTCATCCTTTATGTATTTTGTCATTTCTCCCTGTCAACGTGAGCACCACTGCAGCTGCAGAAGGACAGCAGAGAGTGAAAGCTCCAAGGCTAAGTGACTAAGTGAGAATGAGCACAAAAGGACACTTAACTCAACTTGACATTGTAGGTGACATTTCTAATTTCCAAAAGCCTTTCAGCCTTTGCAAAATGCAGAATGACAAAGTTTCTCTGAAAGACTGGCAGACCCATCTGCGTTGCTATAAATGCTAACAGATTACATCTGTGATGAAGGTCAGACAAAGGCTGGGTAATATTTGTCAAAGAGGAAAGAACTAAAATTAAATAGAAAGTTTTTCTTCTACCAGGAACAAATCTTGGGTGGTCATTATCTCACTGAACCCTCCATGGCAATTGTCTTCCTGATTCCAGAAATCTTGCATTTAATGTAGTATGAGTCTTATCTAATGAGGTTAGGACTGTCTCCCGGAAAATATATGATGAGATAATAAATAATCTCCTGCATCAGCTCATGTTGAGGTGAGCCTCAAATGGGTTTTCTTTTGTTTGAATAAAGTTACTCTCATCTGTGTAGAAAATACAGACACTGTGCTGTTTATGTTTGGTATGATCTTTCTTGGAAAATTCAGTGGAGCCTTCCCATCCTCAGTTCCTGACCACCAATGGGTTTTAAATAAGAAAAATATCACAGTCTTATTTGGTTTATTTCTGAGAATACACTGGTGACTGTGCTTAGGTTCCAGGGAGAAATTAATGTTCTAAAATGGAGGTGTTGCTAGGTTTTCAGCTTTTAAGGATAGGCAGACCTAGATTACATCTTATCTGGACATCTAAATCCATTCTGGTTGCCACAATAGATTGTTTCCCGGAAAGTAATGGAAAGATTTAGAGAATGTGAAATATGTGGGGGGAAGTTATATGGAGAATATTGCACCTTTTAAAGTTGTATGAAATCTAATTAAAAATCAAAAGCTTTATTTCCCCATTTTTAAATTATATTGCTTTCCTCCAATACCTTCTTTATCTTGCCCAAATACACATCTTTTTATTTTTAAGCATTTTAGGGGAAATACAATACAAATGTCTATACGAACATGAATTTTCACATCCTTTTAACATGAAAGGCTTATCTATGAAATGTGATCACTTTCAGTGAGGCAGATAGATTCAATGTTTCTTCCACCTTCTTGGGATATGACATCTAATTTTACTTGAAAGCATGTGTACTTACTCCACTCAGATAAGCTTATGTTGATGTCTGTAATAAAATACTGAAAAACTTGAATTGCTATCAGCTTTGCATTTCATTAGGAATGCTTTGTATGCCTCAGATAAGTATTTGCCAGTTTGGATTTTACCCAGACTGTTAGAGTCAATACCTCTGATATCTCAAAAATATAAATGACTATTGCTCTTTATCAATAACAGGTCTCCAGGTGCAACATTTACATTTTATATAAGAGCTTTATGCTTCCAACAATATCATGCACTACAGAACAGTGTTGTGTCACTGATTTAGTGCCTGCTTTCCCCTGACTGCAGCACTGGTGAGCTGCTCTGCAGATCTGCTGTCTGCAGGTGTGATTCAGAGCTCCTTGTAAATACTAAAATTCTCATTGACTTCACCATTTATAATAACATTTATAATTTTTATAACTCATAAAGGCGCCAGCCAAGACTGTCATTAATTGTGCATCTCATCAGGAATTCTTTGTGCACTCCTAGTGGCTGTTCTCAGTTGCTCTGGAACCTGACAATACTGCTAGCAAGAGGCATCTTGTCACTAAACAATTTTCAATGCCAGCTGGATGAGACAGACAATCAGAGGCCTGAAATCTTCCCAGAAATGCCAGTTTTGGATACAAAACTAGAACAGTCTGCATTTGAAGCCAGTTCCTCAGTGCCTGACATACATGGTACTCTTATGACTCTCACTCTCCCATTGCTCTTCATGGTAATGGCAATCTCCTCCCTCCTCTATGTCCCCTGAGTCAGGTAGTGCATAAATACGTGCAACATTGAAAGTTTTGGAACTTTTTTTGTGGGTCCAGGCTCTAATGCGGCAAAAAATGAACTCTGTTTCACTTAATAAACATTATAAGATTGTAAAATATATGTCTCTTTCACGCCAGTTACATCAATTTTGTTTGTGAAGTGCTCTAGTACCAGAAAGGTGGATGCACTTGTTTCTTAATGTAAAATTAAAAACATTATAGCAGTGATTTTGCAAATGGATGTGTCTAAAAGTCATGCCTAAGTACAGATGTTTACAGATGCTTGCAGATTATTTCACACACCTCAGCTCTGGACATATACAAGAGTTATAGGTAAAACAGCTTAGTCTGAATTAGCTCAGACTTGGTAATTTGAAAAAAAATGGGGGGAAAATCATAATATCAAGTAATTTTATAACTTTGCCAGCTTCAAATATGAATTTTAGGTGATAATCAAGAATTTCTTCTCCATAGTGTCATCAATTTTTAAAGTTCCACTTAAACCTAAAATGTTTCCAGAACCTGTTTAGAATGAGAATAAGAAAAAAAATCAGACGTAAAAATTCTCTTAATAATGACAGTTTTTCAACTAATGCTGTCTTAAAATTTAACAGCTCTGCATGAGAAACAAAGAATCTTTTACATCCATAGCATTCAAATGAATGTTATTGCAGTCAGCAATATCAGAATTCCTAACAACAGAATAACAATTACTGAGTGCACATGAAATTTCAGCTGATAGATATAGATTGAAAAACAGTAAAAGCTCCAGGCAAACCTAAACCCATTATTATTTATTTGAAAGATGTGTAATCAGATTTATCGGTCTGATTAGAGTGATAGATAATCTAAGACTTGGCAAGGCACCCCCAGATTTTTGAAGATTTACATGTGGATTTAACTCTTTGCAGCTGATAGAAGTCACACAGACCAAATTACATGAATTGCTCTGAAAATGTAAGGAAACAGCCATTGAAGGGAAAGTGCCTTAGACTTCTGTACAAGATGATGTGTTGTCTGCATATGATTATACTGAATTGCAGGCTCTGCACTAATTTCTAATGGGGGAAATTTATCACTGCAGAGAAGACCTGTCAAAGCAAAGATGAGGCCTGACAGACTGTTTGACAGGCAGGAAAGAAGTCACCAACCAAAGCCTGTTTCATAAAAGGAGGACAACATGGAAGAACAGCGTTGTGGGGAAATATGGGCATCAAGAAAGTTGCCACTGCACAGGAATCAGTTTAGTGTTGTGAGGAAGGTGGGAGGAAGCCACCAGGAATACACAGAAGAGTGTGTTCACTCTGATCAGAGTGAAAATACAAGTACCATAATTTATATAATCCAGCAAAAAGATATGAGAGCTACAGATGTGACAAGTCTGAAGTAATGGAGGGGAACCTCTTGTGCACTCCCTGCCTACTTGCTGGGGAAGCTGAGCAGGAAAACCAGAAAGCCTCAATGCTGAGCAAGCACTGCTCAGCAATAGCCAAAAAATCATTGGTGAGTTATCAACAGTGTTTTAGTCACAAAGCCAAAGTACAGGACTCCACGTGCTTCTAGGGATGAAATTAACTCCATCCCAGGCAGACACAGCCAGGTACGTTGCTACAGACAGTCCCTCTAGCTGCCTATTGCTAGACACACTGCTCTTCCTGAATAAGAGATTGCAATTCCAAGCTGGTCTGACAGGACTGGCCTTTTTCTGCCATCGCCACACTGCACCCAGTTTGCTCTCACACTTCACTTTTTTTGGCTTGAAAGAAGTCAGTGGACAGGTTTTGTTACTCAAACTCAACCCGATGCGAGCTTTTGTGCAGCACTGGTCAGGACAGGAACCAGGAAAAAAACAGGAATGAGGAGGGAAAGAAAGGAAAAAGTCCAGCTTTAATACCTATTTGAAATGAGACAAAGAAAACAAAATGACGTTCTGAGTCAGAATTTAAAAATTGAGTAAAATAAGCTTTCCATTTAATTTTGACAATGTTAAGTTTCAGATTAGGAGAAGTTAAAAGGAGATGTGAAAGTCACAGACTTAGAAGCATATGTAAAAGACATACTGATTTGAACAGAGAGCAGGACCAGAAACTGGAAAATAAATTTGTGAGTCAGTATCAAAAATATGGCAACAGAATGGTGTGACCTGGTGAGATAACAAAAATGCAGAAGTGTAAAGACAGTTATATATTCCTTTCCCTTTTTACAAATAGGGTTTCTAACTTGATATACTGCCTGCGAGAGTGCCATCTGCTGATCCACAGGTAGGTTGCAAAAATGACCTTCCCAGTCATGCTGCCCTTAGAGCTAGAAAAGAGATATTTCAGTTGCTCAACCCTCCACTGCTTTCATGAGACCAATTCACTATTATAGGTATTGTACTGAGAAAATAAAAATCATTAGAACTCACAGGGGAAAAGGCTGGAACAAACATACTCAACATTTGAATAAAATACAAGCAAATCTTTAGCAAACTTTGCACAGAAGGTATACATGCAAAATCCTATTTGTGTTATGAGCATGGAAAGGTGTTTTACATAAAAAGGAGAGTTTGGGGTAGTATTTACATAGGTTTTTAACACTCTAGTAAAATCCTCTCTCTAGAGTATATAAAATGTTAGGTATTAAGCAGTAAAGGCAGATTCAGTAAGACTCGTACTTTGTCTTTAGAGCTCTTTATAAATTTATTTTATTATTGTTCAGTTTGTCTTCAAACCTTTATAACTAAAATTCACTGGCACTTCCTCCTCTTACTGCCTGAGAAAAAATCTTACTGCCAAAGCAATTAAAGTTGTTGTTCTCATCTTATCCAAAGATTGAGATCAAAATCTAAATTTGAATTGGTGTTTATAATTTCTTCATTATCATGAGGTGAGGTCTCTGTGTCGATCAATCTGGTGTTTATGCAACCTACAGGACTTGTTTTGTGTAAGAAGGGAAATGCTTCATGCAGAAAACTGAAACAGAATCAACAGACCGAGAATCTCCAGAAATGGTGTTAGAGGAAAATTGTCAAAAGAGCTATATAAGAAAAATCCTTGTTCAACACCACTGTCTTGATAATTACTCCATGTTTTCACCAAGCTTAGGTTAAGGTTGGACCAAACTCGTAAAATACCACCCTAAACAAAGTGCATTCCATTTTAAGCTCTCCCCTGATGCAGGAACACCAGCTCTGAGCATGGACAAGCTGTCCAGAAAGGGAGACAGAGGTCTCATACAAACCCTTCTAACCAGAGGGTTTGGCAGCTCATTGGTAAATAGGGTGAGCATGATGGTGCTTGAAAGGGAACAGAGATATGGCAAGATAAAGTGACTTGCCAAACATCATACAGAAAGTCCTTACCAGAATTGGCAACAGAGTCCATCTAAGCCTCCAGGTCTGAGCATGGCCTTAAATGTCAGACCAACTGTCCTTGCAAAGAGACCTTTGGTATCCCAAAGCAGAACCTGACCTGGGTTAGGAACTGCGAGCACTTGAAAAATAATTTCATAAACAACACTAATTGTCCACTTAATGAGTCACATTTATATTCATTTAGATGTAAGTGAAGATTAAGTCTCTCCAGGGGGGAAGGAATAGCTGAAATAAACACAAAGTATTGTCTTCAGATACACTACCCACAAGCAGTTGCTCAATAAAATCAGCTCTATTGCAGAAGACTGGGAAGTAGTAAATGATGTATCTAGATCGAAAGAAGAATAGATTCTAGCAATTGCAGTCAGAATAGATTTTCCTGAGTACCTGGTAAAATAGCTGAAATACTAATTAAAGCTAGATAGAGTAACCAAACTGCACACATGAACAGCAGTTAGCAGGGATTAATACAGTTTGGAGAAAATCAAGTCTTGCCCTATATATACTAGAATACTTTTATTGCATTAACAAAAGAGTCAGTGAAGAAGAGCCAGTTAAAATAGTTTACTGCAACCTCCTGGAAGCCTTTGATACAGTCTCTTACAATAGGCTGTTAAAAAGACAAAAATTAACTCCACTGGGACTGGGATTTTGCTCTCAGCAGCTGGAATGTGCTGTATTTTTAGAAAATGGCAAGGCTGCAGAAAACCCAGTCAATGGATCAATTTGACATATAGAAAAAAGCTATCAATGAGAGACTCTGAGCTTCCAAGTTGGGTTCAATGCTGTTGAGTGATCTATGTGAAAAACCACTGAAACTCCTATCAGTAACAGATGCATTTAAGCATCTAGAGAAGACTTTGAGAAAAATGTGAGGGTATCTAGGAACGATATAAAAATAGACATATGCACTAGGCTTTTAGGTTTTAGATTAATTAAAGCAATCAGCAAAATTAACTATTTGACAACAAGGATAACTTCATTTCCACAAAATAAATGTGACCCCAGGCAAAAATCAGATTCTTTTTCTGTTGTTCTTCACCGATGACCTGTTCCATAACAAAAAAACAAAAAAAAAAAAAATCTGGTTTCTACTTATTTATGTTTCACTTATTTATGTTTCAGTATTTACTTTTCAATAACAAAAAGACACTTCAGGACCACAATTTTACATTTGGTAGTAACGAAATACTCATACTACATTTGGCACACTCCTTTGGATATTTGGGCATAGAAGTTGAATACATGCAAATCTTTGAGTGCAGTGACACATGATTAGGACAACAAAAATGTTCTTTATCTTTTTCAGTTGAATTTACAGCAAAGCATGGCTAGAAGACAACCTACATTAAGTACAAGTGAAGAGGTATCAACACTTTATCTGTAGAACAACATGTATGCCATCAAAGAAAATCTTTTTTTAACACCTCCGAAACACTGTTAGGGATTCTCATTTTTGCCTCTGAGATCTCCATTGTCTGCTTCACAACTTAGTGTTCACACATCTGAGTTATTGGAATGGACTGGTATAAAGCTATATAATTTCAGAGAGAAAATCCATAGTCTAAGCAAGTGATCTCAGTGTTGATAGAAGTTTTCTGAGAAACTTTGCCAGGTAAAATCCTCTGTCATTTAAGTTAAGCTTTAATTCTGCAGTAAAGAACTAGATAAATCTGAAAATAAACATTAACTCTGTTTAAGAACAGTTAATCTAATTTCAATGACCCAATTACTATGACAGAAAAGAAGGCCAAAAAAATTGAGGACAGTTTATCAGGTAGCTTTATACACAAGTTGGTGTTCCCCCTGTTTTTTATGCCTTCTGATTAAGACTCAAATCTTATTGCTAATACATCTAAAAAGGCCTAAAGGTGAGACAGGAGACATAACTCAGAAATGCCAAAACAGATATAATAAACATACACCCACATTTTTTTATAGATATACACACTGTTCTTCTATTATTGTTGAATACAAATGCACATGTTCATGTAGGGCAGCTAGGCAAAGGCTTCTTGCAGTTCCAGATGCAGTTCACCATGCTGACAATGCAACCATATGGCCATGTCTGTATAAAGTGCTCGAATGGATGGCCTTTTTATTCCTGAAATTATGTGCACATATCTCTAGAAATCCAGCCCTTGATCTTCTTCTCTATCATGAGAAACCAGTTTTAAAGAAGAATGAGAACTGCCTCAAAATGAATGACAGGGAGTTTCTATGCTGATAGTATACTGAATGATGTCCATGGCTAGCACTGTGTATTTTTCTTTTCTTGCTGCTTAAATCCTCAAAATGATAAGCCAAAAGCTCCCCTGAGAGCCATTCACAAGAATTTTATACTTTTATTGTTCTTGCAATGTCCCTCAATCCCAGCAGTCCGAAATTATCATCACTCCAAAGTTAATTAGATCTCATTGTGCATGTTATCCATCAAGAGTGAGGTTCACATATTTTTCTCAGTAAGTGTTTAAAGATGAGTTCTCAAAATGTCTATTTGCATAAACATATATTTTCATTGCATAAAAGGTTATGTACCAAGGTTTGAACTATGCCCTACTACTCCTCATAGTGTCTTTTACTCACAATAGGTAAATGATTTCTTAGTAGTTGAATATTAACTTCCAATTTTGCATTCATGTTCAGTGACAACTTTTATTTCCTGGCTGTAAAATTATTTTTTTTTTGTCTTATCAAAGAGACATCAGCAGTTCTAAAGCCAAAGTGGAGCCATCAATAACTCTTTGGAGAAGAGTTAGAAATTGAGTGAGGTATCAAGTGAAGGCCCAGGAAATTTTTGTGGGCACTGAAAATATATTTAAACAGGTGGGCCCGTCCCAAAAAAAAAGGAATTTAAAAAAAAAAAAAAAAAAAAAAAAAAAAAAAGATGATTTTTAAAATGNNNACTGAAAATATATTTAAACAGGGGGGCCCGCCCCAAAAAAAAAGAATTAAAAAAAAAAAAAAAAAAAAAAAAACTCTGACTTCTGAAATGAAGCTCATTTTTGGTAGAAAGTACATATGAGTATTTTTTTCCCCCACAAGAATTAGAGCTGGGATATGAGAACTGACAACCACAAATCACCCTTACCTTTACTGCTCCTAACCTGGGATTTCAGTGTCATTTTCATATCTGCCTCCTCCTCTATGACACACACTCAATAAACCACAGGAGAGCAAGGTTGCATTCTGCAGCCATTTCATTAAAAAAGAGAATAAATAATTGTTTAACTTATCCTACATTTCAACTAAAATATTTTCTTTACTTCATGTTTTTCACAGGAAAGAATGTCACCTATGATGTCTTATTCCAAGGTATCATCGATTCCATGTAGCTAAGAACAGAGGGTCTTAAACAAGCATTTCCTGAGATGTTAAATCACTGACTCAGGAAGAAGCAACATCTACTGTCAAAAGTTTATGCTCACAAAGCAAAGTCAAAGCAAACAGTAACCAGATTAATGTCTGCATGTGTTTAGTATCATAGCTAACATAAAAAAAACCTCTTAGATTTTGGGTTACATCAATTGTGCAAATATATACACACATATGTGTATAGTTTTTCCAAAACTTCTGCCATGAAAAATATTGTTGAATTTCCCTGTGGAAAACACACAATAAGTGCAAAACAAGTATGTATGGTGTAGGAAAAGGCAAATTCAGCTGCTCTCTGAGAGGAAGAGTACTGAACTATAAATCTTTCTGAAGAGAGAAATGCAAAGAAATCCTACTCATTATGTTTTGACTGTGTATTCCAGTCTTCCTCACAGAATTAGGTAAGAAAAGGTACATTTGGCTGCCAGATAGGAACTTAGAGAGGTGAAGTCTAAACTGATAAAGAAAAATGAGACCTAGAAAATTATATTTGGGGAATCAATTCAAATTCGTTTTGATTTTTGAGTCTTTGTGGAGGGAACAGAAACCATCTTTTCAAGTTTTCTTCAGAAGAACTGAAGACTCAAAAAGAAGGTGGGAAATAAGTTTTGTCTCTGTACTAAAAAAAACAACAAATAAAAAGAAGAAAACCTGAAAAATATTAAATTACTTCTGCATAGGAAATTTACAACTGAACAGAAGTATGCTGAGCACTGAGGATTTAGTAAGTAAAGCACAAGACCATCCTAAATTTCAGAACTTAAAAATATCTGGTCTGTTTGCACAAATCTTGCTTTTAAATCTGTCAAGGTCCAACCATTGAATGCTTGAAAGCCTAAAATACCTAAAACACCAGAAAAAAATTATTTTATTTTTCAAATTCAAAAATAAACTTTTAATAGTATTCTTATAGATTAAATATCAATTGCCACCCTATTTTATAGCATTTTATCTAGGAATATCTCTCAAAATTCCTTTTAGCTTTGCTTTACATTTTTTTTTTATCAGTGCAGTTATGTTATGTATTTTTGCTCATGTGTTCTTGAAATGAGCTTCTGCTCCCATAATTTCTTAACTCTTGGTGTGAAATTCAGAGGGCAAAATCCAGTGGGCACAATCCAGTGAAGCAAACAGTAGCAGCAAAAGCAAATGCACCTAAATATCAGTTTGTAATGCATAGTGGAATAAGCTCAAATTGAGAGACCATAGGAAAGGAATCAGAATTTTAATAGTATATCCACCGATTAACTAAATAAAATACATGTAATTAGACTGTTGCTTGAGAAAAAAAAATTAAAGATTAGTGTCAAAACCCAGTTACCTCACCCTTGAGAGCAAGCAGGGAACGTGTCAGTAACTATGCTTGCATATATGTATCTGCACTATTTATGTATATCACTCAGCCTGACTAGGCCATGCTGTAGGCTCCAGAGACTAAACCACATTAATTCTTCCCCTGAAAGCAGTTATGTATATCATTGTAATACAAAGATATTTGAACAGGTCTGCAAAATCCTATTGTGTTTTTTATTTTGAGCCGGAATGACATTTACTATTAGCATCAAAATGTATCAGCTACACAACTGTGATTTATTTTTTAGAAGTTTCAGCTTCTGGGTCATCAAAACAGGAACTAATTAGAGATTACAAATTTTTCCAACTCTATCACAAGCTTCTCACAGTTGTAATAACCTCAAATCTCATGCAGTTCTTTATTATTTTTCAGAGTTGCAACCATGAACCAGGCACATCAGGACACATAAAGATGCTCATCACAAAATAACATTTGACACTGATCTAAAGCAGCATTTGTGCAAGGAAAATGAAGGAGTTACAATGGTGACATCATGAGTTTGGCCTGTACCATCATCAAACAGATCTCAAGGAGTGCAGCACAAGCAGAGCCCAGAGGCTCTCTTCACATGAAATAATAAAATACCATAGAATCACAGAATTTTTTTGGTTGGAAAATACCTTTAATCACAGAATCATAGAGTGGTTTGGGTTGTAAGGGACCTTCACTAGACCAGGTAGCTGAAAGCCCAGTCCAACCTGCCCCAGGTATAGAGCATCCACAACTTCTCCGGGCAATCTGTGCCAGTGCCTCAGCACCTTCACAGTAAAGAATTTATTCCTAATTTTTAATCTAGACCTGCCCTCTTTCAGTTTAAAGCTATTCCCACTTGTCATTTACATTGATATGTGTGTGGATTTTCCACATACAGGGCTGCAATCGTGGGGGGAGGTAGTGATACACTTGTGTAAGCCTAGCTTGTGTGTGATCCCACAGGATTCACCACTGTTATTCCTGTCCTCAGAGCAAATTTGGGAATTGCTTGGATCTTTCCAACTCTCTCAAGTTAATGATAGGCAGTATGAGTCATCTTGCCTACAGTGTCTGTGCCTGGATATAAACTAGACATCCTAGATCTCTTTTGTATCAAATGAGGACAAACAGTGCTGTTAGGGCGTTATTCAGATGGTCTGTTGGAGAAGTCTACACTTGGTCAGAGGAATTGGTTGCAGTTGTGCAGAATTTAGGGTGGGAAGACGTCTCTCTCTGAGCTCAGCTTATATTATCTCCAGAGAGAACAGCTTTGGCCTGAAGTCATCTATTACCTGAAGTCTTGTAGGCCAGAAATGGGAATCAAATCCTCTTTTACACCAGAAGTCTAGAAATTCCTCAGATGCCCAGCAACCTTGTTCTGTTTCTCATGGGAGGCACAAAATCCTGTTGTACTATTCAACTTCTTCCCTTTCCAAGCTGAGATGGATCCTTATGCTATTTCTTGCCCATCCTTATGCACTTGCTTGCACAGCCTCAGACCTCTCTTTCATCCATGTCCTAGGAGTCCTTCAGACAGTTTCTTCTGTTGGAAAACTCTGCCTTTGGCATGCTGCACACAGGGAACAAAAGCTGAGGCAGGACTGAGTGCAGGCAAGATGCCTTGGCTCACAGACTGGCAACAGGCATTCCCAGGACATTAAATTTGCCTGTCAGAAAGTGCAGAGATCTTTCTGAGACAGAGCAAGGTGCTGCTGCCACTACTGATGTGCATTAGCCAGATTTGTCTGGTGCAATGAAAACAAGGATTTAACATGTCAGATTTGAACCTCTGGGGGGTGGAGGCAAACTATCAGTTTCCCTTTAAAAAAAATAATAAAAATGTTTTGTTTCTTTTTCTATGGGGGAGATGCTGGTGGCATGATCCCTCCGATGGTTGTGCTGCTGGTTTACATGAGGGAGTAATTTTCACTGGAAGCTAATCTTTACTGTGTCAGAGTCTCAGTGTCAATTTTATCTGTGTTTCTTGCTGTCACTGCTATTTTCCTCAGCAGCAGTGCCACTAGCCCTGCTATTAGCCACAGCTGGGCTTTACCTCAGAAGAGTGCAATGTCTTTTTTTTGCTCAAAAAGTTACAGAAAGGGGCAGCATTAATAACAGTAAAATGATGCTAAAGGCATTGCTGAAGGGTAACAGAGGTTAACTGGGCAAAGCTATGTTGGTTTGACCCAGGCAGTATCCCAATAGCAGGCTTAGAGTTCACTGATTTATATTCACATCCTAACCTGAGGTTTGCAACTGGAGCCCATTTCCAAAGACCTGTCTAAATAGGGGCAATCAGGAAAATGAACCTGACTTAACCAAAAGTGTGACTTGAAAGTGGATTAGCTGATGTGCATTTGTGAACACTGCTAGGAAGAATAAAAGTCTACTTGTTTCTATTTATTTTATTTCACTTTTGGCAGAGAGCTAATTAAAACTAATACATTTTTATTCGCAGAAAGGATGTTAGCTATTGAATTTAATGTAATTTAATGGAATCACTTTAAAAGCTGAGTCATATTAATGTTGGGGTTATTCAGTGTAAATGAGATCTATTTTAAAAACCCTTGCCAGAAATTTAAATTCCCAGTATCTTCTTTGGGTCCTGCTTCTGCAGCAACCACCAGTCATTTCCTCATATAAAGTTTTCTTGAAGGCTAGTGGCAGTGGGAAATCTTTCTTACTAAATGCTATCAGCAGCAAATGCAGGCTGGAGAAATTAAACAATCTGATGGAATAATGAGTAGCAGTTTCTACAGCCGAATTCTGTTCCATAATTATGTTCTCTGAACCCCAGGACACTAGGATATGTTACATGATGCTGTAGCTTGCAGCCAGCCTTGCCTTGCTGTGGCCAATCCTGTAGACACAAAGCACCAACAGCATAAAGACCACAAGGCTCTGTGGTTACACAATTGTTTGTCTGTGGGATCTGCATAAATTGCTTGTAATGATAATCCCAAAGGAAATTAATTACAAGCAAATGCATCAATCCGTTTAAGAAATAGGAATGTCCTTGTCTGGAAAGCCACAAGATCTCTCTTCTTTCATTTATCCTACCTCTAGTTTGCTAAATAAAACCTTTTCCCTTTTGTTTCTGGTGCAGGGGTGTACGTGCTCCTGTCTTTCTGAGCCATTGTAACAGGACAGCTCAGAATGGCAAGTGCTGTTTAATAAGCCACATTTGCAGTAGCTACAGTGCAGTAATTTTCCATAATAAGTAATTTGAATACACAAAAATAGCAGCATGCTTTAAAATGTTCAATATTTTGCAATACAAATACATTTTTAACCATTTTAAAAAGAAAATATCAAAGTAATTGCTCAGTAAAAGAGGGAAAATGCTTACCCACCTCAGCATAAGTCAGAGTAGTAACAATTTCATAAGACATATTCATCTTTAATCCCTTTCACAAGCTTCTGCAGGCTGGCAGAAGGCAGACTATTTCCCCCTCTCCCTGCTTTTTGCTTCCTATTTAAAAATCATTTGGATTCATCATAATCAACACAATATATGTACAATCATGAAAAATAGCCTGCAGCTCTGCTGGATGAAGCATATCAGCTTGTTCTCCAGTTTTAGAAAATTCTATTTTATGGCTACTGCAATTGCAATTGCAATGAAGAGGCAGAGTTGCAAAGAGAAGCTGTTTGAAAAACATACATAAGTATTTTGACAAAAAGACTAAATGATGACAAAACAATGTCCTTATGAAATCATAAAAAAATAAAAAGTAATAAAAAGGGAATTCACCAGGGAAGCACAGAGGTGATATTGTTATCAACATTGTTTGAGAAAGTAAATTGACAAGTGGAAAAAGAAAAATAGTCTCTGATATGCATGCAAATTTCAAGTTCTTTCATGATGTAGAAGTTCACCATTGTCCCTGCAAAACCAAAATGCAAGTAAATCTAGCAACCAAGTCCTTACTTTTCCTCCCCTTATTTCAATCCTATGACTTGTAGATTTTCTGATACATTTTCATTCTGTGAAATTTTAGGCTGATGATACAAAAAATATTTGCCTTGATGATAAAGAGTTTTGAAGTTCTCCACTTCTGTTTTCAATGCCTCATTATCCTTATTTATGGTGTCTAAAGTCTGCAACTTGACAAGGCTCCATAACACTTTACATTTTACAAGTCTGGAGACAAAGCATCCTACTTGTCCTCTACGTGTTTAGTGCTGTCAAATCATTAAAGCTCTCCCAAGGGTATCCCTGTTTGCCAAATTTGAGACCTTATTAAGATTTACAGGAGGAGTTTGAGATTGGTGAACAGCAGTAGCATATTTCCCAACTGAATTTGCACCAGACAGCCAGCTCCAGGTCTCAGAAGTTTGTCTTATTTTGCTGAAATTGCTGTTTCTTAGGGCTCATAAATAATGATAAACAACAGTGACCAAAAATGAGCTGAGAATAACAAGAAAAACAAGAGAATAATCTAGAAAGGAACCAAGCTGAAAAGTGCACTGGCCTGAATCAAACCTCACTGAAGGAGGTTTGAGTCAAGAAGCTCCTCACCCAACTGTAGGATCAAACATGTGAGAGACCTTGGACCTTTCACTGAGTGGAACCCACAGACATTGAAAATCTTGTCAGTCTTCACTCCAAATCCTTAGCACCTCCTGCCAGGTGGATCTAAAAATATCCCCCAACACTCTGAAAATGCAGGCTTCCATAATCTCCCCTGCTCCAGAGAATTACTTATACAGAACTGAAGATACAGTAGGGAAACTCATCCAAGTAATACAGAAAAAGACGTCACATGGAAAAGAAAATATCTACCTCCCTCTGCAATAGCGTGTAGTTCTTCTTCCTTGGTATCCTTAAAGAAACAGAAAATTAAAGTTAAAAGTGATTAATAGTTTATAATTTTATAGAAATTATAATGGGTAGTAATTAGATTTAAGAGTGATGGAACTGGGAGACCTCGGGGAGGACACAGTTCTCCCTCTCAAAAGAAAGTAACAATGACAGGTAAGGCCACACACTTTAGAGTTGATGCTTGTGGTAAAAAGGGTTGTAACAGTTGTATGCCAGCATATGAGATCATGGAAAGAAGGAATTGGAAATGAATCCTAGCAAATGCACATGTAAGTGTGTGTGTGTGTGTGTGCATTTCTGTGAAATTGTGGGACAATTTCAGACTCTAATTCTGTCCTTCATTGTGCTTACACCTTCTCCCACCTTCGTACCTCCTTGCATTGTTGCAGACAATGAGACACCAACTGCTGATCTCTGCTTACAAACAGACATTCGTCAAACATTTAGTAATTTATACTAGATCTTATTTCTCCAGCTTACATAAAACTCGCATGTAGAAAAAAAGCCCAAAAGATGATGTTGAAACAGCAGAATTCTGCTGATTCTGTTCCCAATACAGAATGGGCTGAAGCTGTGAAAAAAATGTGGAGACAAATTTATGGAAGGAATACATATCACCAGAAGAAGAAATTAAAATCTCATGGTGAAATCAAAGAAACAAAAAGAAACTAACCATTCAAGACAGTGTTTGATGATTCCAGGGTACACTGGAAGTTTTTTCATTGTGCTGCAAGATTCCTGTCTTGTGGCAAACATGATTGCAACATCTCATCTTAATATATAATTATTTTAAAGGCAAAAATTCCTCTCTTTCCTTCCCAGATACCACAAACCTCTTTAATTCCCTTGTGTGTCCATTGAAACAAGTGCCCTGAACCTCAGCAGGTGGCAGAGAAAGCCATTGGGGCAGCAGATGATTAAAGTCCATTGGAAAGCATCTGTTCCACTACCTGCCCCTCTAAGGGCTGAACCTTGGATTTTGTCATTTAGCCAGATATTTATTTTTTATGATGTTATATTCATGCTTAGAGGGCCTTACTATCAGTCCTTTTTTACCTTCCCCCCTCCCCAGAACCATGAGGAAATCTGCTGCCCCTTCACCTTAACTCCTTTTCTTGCAAGTGTCAGCTTTGTCAATCACGGAGAGATGATCCAGCTCATGAAAATGTGTCACAGCAGCTAGAGTTTCTGCTCTGACCTTCAGCTCTGCCCTCTGCTGTGACTAATAAGTTTCATTTGCCACTCAGAGAAATCTGGTTGTTTCCAGCAAAATAGAACTTCGTTCTTCCTAGGAGAAAGAAAAAGAAAAGACCACCAGCTGAAGAAATGTAATAATTTTTTGATTTTACTTCACATTTTCTTCAGGTCTAGGAACAACTTCCTTATATACCAGAAAAAAATCTATATGAAACATTAAAATTTGAGCAAGAAATCTATCCTTTAATTAGTTTTCATCTCCTGTTTGCTAGGAGTGGGAGTTTTCATACAGAGAATGTACAGAGCTGAACAGGTTATTACCAGGAACAAAGAAATAGATTTTTAAACAAAAATGGTACTATATTTTCCTTGATACACATGTTCAGGATCTTATTTTCCATCCACAAACACTTAAATGATATTTGTATTTTTTTAAATGTTCTACTACTGAAGGTTGTTATTACTTGTGAGTACATAATTCCAAAATTCCTGCTGAAATCTGTGAGTTGGAGGATAATGGATGTGGATGGCTGTTATACAGCACTGCAGGATGAAAGCTTCAGTGTCCAAAGGACTTAATGGCTGAAGGGCTAAAGCCACTCCTAAATGGACATGGGCCTCAGAACAGGGTTTGATATTACTGGAGACATTTGAAAATCATTGAAAAAAAAAATAAACTGAAGCTTTAAACACTTTGAGATAAATCTACATCCACGACTTTAACCTGAAAGTTTCCCTTCAGGCAGTTGGTCCAATTCTGCACACATCCTGTGGCAAACACCTGGGAGCTTTTATGGCAACATAAACTGTCACAAAATACAGAAACAAAGAACATTATCTTAATATGAATTGGATAATGTAAATAGATAAGCAAGTACTTCTCTCCTTTTTGATTAATGCCTCTTTCTTACTGAGCTATCAGCCTCCAAAACTGTCTGTGCAATGTGCTTTTATCGATGTCAATTTTAATAGCTTTAAGGCAAAATTCTTTATATAGGAAATACATTTACTAGTCTCTCTTGTATACACCTCCATTATGAAGACTTGCTGAATTACATAGTAAAACTTGAGTAGTTCACATATAACCACTGCATGTCATGATTGCATAATCCATGATAACGCCATAAAACTGTTTTCTGAGTAACAGCCTATAGCCTCCTTTTGAATTTCCTTGGATAAAACATGTTTTAAAGAAGTGTATAAATATCCACCAAGCACCCACAGACTTCTGTTTCATTGCTTCTGAATCCCAGCACCTAATCTTGCTTTTATGTCATGTACTATATTACAAGGAAATGAAATGCAATTCAGTAAATTATCCACTTCAAGTTGTGGCTATTTCAGTGGATAAAGAAAAAAAAAAGAGCCCTTTATCTTCTATTTGTTTTAAATCCCACAAGGATGCTGGCTTTATATTTACTCTTAGCTTGGGCTTTACTGTGAATCTTCAAGAAAGCTCCTCAAGTAGAGATATAATGAGCAGAGATGTCTTGAACAAAAGTAATCTCTGACTGTTAACACAAACACTATTTATTGCACATCTAGTAGCAGTAGCACTGTATCTAATTCCTGACAGCCAAGACTTTGATAACTAATAGTGGTGAATCCAACATTTCACTCTTACTTTTAACAATTATCTAATCAGGACACTCCAGAAAAGGCATTACCATTAAACCAGGAAACAACAGCCTGCAATGTGTGAACAGCTGGATCCCAACTGAGCCGTGGTACAGCACATTACATCAGAGTTTAGGATACTTACCCGAATATTAACACTGAGGATTTCCTTTTAATCTGTTTGTTTTAAGACTCTAGAACTGTTAGTGATTATTTGATCTACCAGTTAATACCTGTCACTGTGAGAGACACTGGGAGCACAGTGCTCCATATGGATGCACCATAGCCCCTGGTCTTTGGCCTCTAATTCAAATGTAGACAGAGCAGTATTTTTATTGCTGTGAGTCATTGATGCCAGGCACCTAATCCTCTCCTCAAGTAATTCCACTAGTTCTGGTCTGATATTCAGAAGTGTAGAAATTTTCTTTTTGAATTAACCCACCCTTTCTTGAAACAAGCCTCTATTAGCTGAAATGACTGAACAAAAGATCTTGAATGCAATTTTATGTCCCAAGGTTTGGAAGCTCTTTAGTTTTCCAGAAAAAGGGATACACATCATGTTCACATTAGACCCCACTCCAAGATAAACAATCCCTGACCAGTGATAGCTTCTTGAAATACCTTATTGAGAAATATAACATTAGTAAAAATTGTATTCAGCTTCTCTGTGAATCTAGCCCTTAACTAGCTAAATTATTAAATCCTAATGCACAACCACATGCATGTTTTAAAGGAAAAAACCCAGACCACACTGACTTTAAAAATATTGCTATCTACTTTCCCTCATCCATTTGACCTTGAAATTAAAGGCTTTTCTTTTTCCTGGCTTTACTCACCTGATGTATTTCAGTGCAGCAATATTACTGAAGTCAATAGAAGCATTGGTATGGGTAAGTGCTACTCAAGATGAGAAAGACTTGCACTATCAAGCCCTAAAATTGTTTGCTTACCAACAGCCTATGAAGAGAACGATAATGGTTTACATGGAAAGGTGAACTAGGCTTGATATGAGAACTATAAATGCATCCTCTGATGAAAATGTTATTCTAATCTACTTTTTGAATAGAAATAACTGGCAGCATGAAGGTTTTGGTGGCTAAATTCCTGTTTGCTACATTTTAGAGAGAAAAGGGAAAATGCTTCTTTAGGAAAGCATGATATGTTCTCAGAAAACAGAAGCTCAAAATTAAATATTCTTGCATAGTTCACACCCATAGCGTATTAATAATTTGTACTATAGCTATTTAACACCCAGAAGAGAAAAGTAGTTTCTACTTTTAAACATTAGCTGACTCTATGCTAACCCAGATATTTCTGACCAGGGCTAAACAAAGAGATTGTATCTTATACATTAACCAAGGAATACTTATACATATATATATGATTCTTCTGTAGGAACACTGCTGCAAGTGGACTAGAAAATTAAGCTTTTCATATTTGCTTCCTGGTGGAAGCTATGTAAAACAGAATAATAAATGATTGTCACTTTATTTCAGAACATAAAATTAATCTTAGAAAAGAGAAAAGTCATGAACAATATTGCAGCAGTATTTCATGGTTCACTGGTTATTATCACTTGCCAGCATTAAGGTCACAAAAGAACATTTCTCATTTGTTGCCTAGAGTATCTGCAACTATATTCCTATTGTCAAACCTAACCTTTTGGAGAACCACAGAGGGGCAAAAAGGAGAGGAAAAAACTATTTAAAAGTATATTTTCTTTTTCTGCAGTATGTGGAAAAATAATAATAGAATTAAAATCTTCAAGCTGCTGGAGATAGACCAGGTCCCAAACTTTAAATATTTAGTCCTTGTTGTGAGGTAAGCATTAATCAATAAATTAACAGCAACACCAGATGGGTTCCCTAGAGCCAAAAACCAGAATTTCCCAAATCATCAGTGGTAGCCAAGCCTTCACATAATTTGAAGTTTTGCTGAAAAGGGCAATATAGAGAACAAATTACTTTGGGGATAACAGAATCAATTATTTCCTGGTCAGTGATTTGAAAGTAAATATGGATATTGGTGTACACAAAAAAAAAAAAAAAAATCTTCATGGCTCATCCAACACACAAATTCAACACTTTAATTTAAAGGAAGTATTGTCTATCCATCAGTTATACAGAATTCCATCCTTCTGTGCCAATTGAATGGGGGACTGAAATAAACTATTTTTGTCAAACTTATGTCTAATAGAAAAGTATCCACTTCATCCTCTCATGACATTTATCACTACTTGGTCATATGAGGGTTTGGGAAGGAGATTCAGTACAGCAAAGAGCCTGTAAGAACTGTGGCTCCATTCCCATTTGTATTTTTTCTGGAAAGGCATTTTCAGACTCTGTAAAAGGTTCTCAAATGGAGACATCATTAATGGCAACAGGATGCACTCAGTCTTGCAAAGCTCAGGAATTACACAGATGACACAATACACAAAGAGACTGAGTCTATGCAAGTAAAATTTAATTTTCTCCAGACCATTCACTTGACAAGAAATAGCCTGAGTCAATATTACTAAACTCTCCTGTTCTTCAGAACAAAATGTTTGCACCCAGGCAACTGTTTGAGAATGGCCCTCACCTCATGCTAATTCTCAAAATAAGACCACAAATTGTTTGGTAGAGTGACAGGTGACACAACCTTACAGCATGCCAGAAACCTTCTTGACAATTTAACAGCAGACATAAATAAATTTCAGTGTCTGAGAAGGCACCAGCATGCTTTTCTTTACTTGACACAGTTGTAGCCAGAGTCTTCCAGACCTTCATAGGGTCCCTTAAAAGATCTTTTGAGAGTTTGGCTAAAGAAAAGCAAATACAAAACAAACAAGCCCAGCCCATCTCCTGATAGAAACTACATAAAACTGAGAATTAATGGGCTAATCACTCATGATTGTTATATTTAAGAGGAATAAGTAACTCTTCAAATATTAAAAGATCAGATTTTGACACATAACACATTTGGTAGACTCAAGTATCTACTTCCCCACTGATGTGTGGGTGATTTATGAACATAATTTCCATTTATAACAATGGAAAATGCTCAAGTCAACCCCTCCAGTGCATCATATCAAGGACAAATTCCTACATCATTTGCCTTTGTTACTGACTCAAATACAAGCTGTGAATAGACCAGTACACAGATTACACTACAGCTCAAGGAGTGGGAAAAAAAATCCCTGCATAGTACAAACAGACTCTTTATTTTGATTTTATTTATTTTGTTAATAAGATTCAGTGTTCTCCAAAGTGACATCCAGACTAAGACTCAGTGCTGGCAGGGTAAGGGAAACAAACAATTAGGCTTGTTCCTATAAGCTATTTTTTATTGTGAGGTCATGAACTCTCTCCCCCTGACTACCCTCACACTAAAATAAAGTGACTGGCTTAGATATAAAAGTGTTTGTGTTTTGACAGCTCTCCTGCTCTGCGTTTTCAGCCAGAGCATAATAGGCAAGCAGCAATGAGTTGGCAAAGCATTTGCAATTAAACATATAGGGAGCCCCTTTGCCAGTCTTCAGCAAGTGATCCTACCTGCAACCCCCAAGTGTTTGCTTTGGCCAGAAAATGATTTTGAAAGCTAATTAATTCTATATTAAGCCAAATTTTAGAACATCTTTTTTCAATATAATACTGCTGATGCAGAGCAAGTATTCAGGAAGACCACAGTATCAGCAGTGATAATTTTCTGCATTTTTTACATTAAGGTTTTTATGTTGAGGGATCTCCAATCACTTCATAATTATTAATCTATGGCAGCAAATGTCACCATCACTGGGATGAAGCACGATGTCTGGATGAGCACCAAAGATGCATATCTCACTGTCTGCCACACTCTCCATTTTATGTATTTTAAGCAACTCTCAGTTTGGGGAAATGCAAATAAATGAATACATGCATTTATAGTGCATTATAAATAAAAATTTCTTAAGCCCAAGTGAATGAAGCATTACTTGTACGATGACATCCTCCTGTAGATACCTGGAAGTTTCTGCAGCTTAACGGAAGAGGAATAAACATTTTCCCATTCCATCAGAGCAAGCATATATATTCATATCTGGTGCTAAGATTTGTCTGAGAAAGCTTTTTTCCTGAATGTGCCATTAAAAAAATTATAATAATGACTGATCTTTTTAGTAACTAAAAAAAAGGCCAGAGTGTTTTCTTTCACGATGATATTTCAGAAGTAGCTGTGCATAAGGCTTGCCATGATTGGCTGTGCTATGAACCCTAAAGTGAGGACATGTTCACTGATGGGTGTGTTCATGTTCACGAAGCTTTCCACAAATTCAAACTGAGATCTGAGTCACTTCCAGGTGCCAGAGAAGGATAAAGACAGCATTTTGAAAAAAACACGTGAAATATGGTTTTGTTTGATTTCTGCGCAGAAGATTTTTATCCGCATCAGGTGGGTTTTGCTTTGATATTTTCACAGAATCACATAATGGGTAAGGTTGGAAGGGACCACATCTGGTTGAACATTCCTTCTCAAGCACAGTCATCCTAGACCTCATGGCACAGGATTATATCCAGATGGTTCTTGATTATATCCAGGGAGGGGGATTTCATTACTTTTCTGGGCAATCTGTTCCAATGCATGTTCACCTGCACTGTAAAGTTCTTATGTGAACTTCTTGTGCATCAGTTTCTGCCTGATACCTCATGTCCTATTGCTGGACACTACCAAGCAGAGCCAGGACCATCCTCTTGGCACCCTCCCTGCAGATACTGATATATTTTTGATAAGGTGCCCTTTCAGTCCTCTCTTCTTGAGGCTGAACAGTGCCAGCTCCCTCAGCTTTTCCTTGTAAGAGTTGCTCCAGTATCTCCATCACCTTTGTCACCCTCCACTGGACTCACTCCAGGAGCTCCATGTCTTTTTTGTATGTAGGAGCCCAGAACTGAGCACAGCACTCCTGGTGTGCCCCAGAGTTGAGTAGAGGGGCAGAACCAGCTCCCTGAACCTGCTGATTCTTTCCAATGCACACCAGGATTCCTTTGGCCTTCCTGGCCACCAGGGCACTGCTGGGTCATGGGCAGCTTGTCCTGTAGGACACCCAGGTCCTTCTCCACAGAGCTGCTTTCCAGCAGGTCAGCCCCCATCCTATGATGGTGCATTTTGAGTTTATTTTAACTGAAAAGCAATGTGAAAGTCTTATCCTTCTCAAACTAAAAGGGAAGCAAAGACCTTAAGAGCAAAACCACATAAAGTCACAACTGATTGCAATTATTTAAAACCATCCATAGTGAGACGATTACTTGACAATTATCGATTATTAAGAGCACAGTAAGTGACAAAGAATTTAGTGTCAAATATTTAGGGGCATTTGGGAGTTTGGTCTTGCTTTGGCTAGTATTATACCAGCATTAGTCTAGAAGTATTATTCCCTACCACTTGAATTTAGGCAGAAAGTGAGTTTGTTTTCCTCCAATTAAACAACCATTCATGTTCTTAAAATGAATTCTGTCAGTAATGCACATTTCTTGACACAGAAAATATGGATTAAAAGGTTTTCATAAAAAAATCCAAAGAAAACTGTAAAAATTTATTCAATCACAAAAAAAAATGCTTTCTGAAATATTGTAACTAAGCCAGGTAAATAAGGTCTGGAAGGGTTATAATTGTTACTATTATTATCAGATCTTCCTCTTTTTGTAGACCATTCCCTACAGAATGTTGAAACTCACAGGGACACCATTCCTACTCACTAAATATATCCTATTGAATAATTTATAAAATGCCTCCCCATGGACCACACAGGATTAATAAATAAGTCTCAAACAGGTAAAAAATCAGAGAAAGACAGTTCAACTGACCAGGAAACAGACTTAAAGGAAGAAGGGGATTTTGCCCTAGAGAGAAGATATTCTTCTTTTTTGTCTTCACAAGTTACGGGAGCTATAATTCAACAAGTTCACAATAAATTATTAATTCTGACTTGTAGCAGAAATTGATAAAACAGATTAAAAAAATATAGTAAGAAATTCACTAATGGCTTGAAGCACAGTCTCCCCCTGTGAGTTTATACCCCCTTAGTCCACAACCTTCCAGTGTGTAGGAGCCACGTGTTCTCCCACCAAAGGCACATCTATTCACCCACCCCTTGACACTGCCTTTGCTGGGGTGACTGCTGAGGCAGGTTCAGAGTCCCCAGAGGGAGCCCAGGGAGCTGCTAAACTGTTAGTAAAACGCTTGGAAATGTCTTTCTTTTCCAATCATTTTCAGGGATGCAGTCAGTTCCTGTTTAGGCAGCTTGGACACAGTACATGCCCAGGTCTTTCCCTGCAGGAGGCACAGGTTTAGATCTGCCTAAGCTCCCCCATGGTCCTGCCCAGCCAAAGCATCCTCTCTTAAGAGCACAGGCTCTGAGCTGTGGAAGCAGGACTCTGCTCTCCTGTCAGGAAGGTGAGTCATATTTTTGAGTTAGTAGAATGATTTGAAAAGTAATGCAGTATTATCCTAATGTAGTTGAAAGAGCCTCGATGGTGAGAGAGAGAGAGAGAGAGAGAGAGAGAGAGAGAGAGTGAGAATTTCTTCAGCCAGTCAGAATTAATGGGCATCCACAAAGCCTTTGCTATGGTTTAGCGTGGAGTTTGGGCTCCATATTCTGACCTAGCTATGATATCAAGGAAGGTTTTACTGTCTTAAAATTGTTTTATACTGCATTCTTCTACCCACTCATTTTCCATACTGCAACACTGGCACCCTCTGAGCAATGAAAGGAAACAGTGAATGAGGTCTTATTTAGAATCAGTGAATATTTAATTTCCTTCATCTGTTGTCTACTGGGAGAACAGGAATGTATCAGCATCCTCCTCTTATACAAACTCATAGTCCTCAAGATACTCATTGCAAGAAGGGTTCTGTGGCATAATACTGGGAATTCCCTCTTAATTTGTCCCCCCCCTGCACCCAAAGTTACACCCAAAGTATATATATATATGTATATTTTTTTTCCCTATATTTGTACTCATGGCCAATAAGTAATTATATAACCATTAACTCACTTTTCTCATCACAAATATTTGGCAAATAGAAATGTGACACTGGTTTGGTTTGTTTCTGCAGTGAAATTACTTTTTTTTTTTTTCTTATATTCTTGGGTACTCATTCTTATGCCCAGTTTCAAACATTTCCAGATTTAGTGTCAGTAAAGAATTTCCCTTAGATGAGGACACAGTAGAAGAGGGTACATGTGCACTGTAAGCTCATCTAGTATATTTTATCCAATGGATTCCCTGCCATTGCTCTGGCCTCCAGCACTGATGTTATTTCAGTTCCACTTGATCTTTACCTGTGGTGCATCCATATTTATATTGACAGAGAATTAAGTGTCTTAGCTAATAACTGAGGTTGCTGAGTTCAGTTTGGGGACATATTTCATGTCCTGTCCCTTATGGCTTTAAATTCCCTGTAAGACATAGTGAAATACTTCCATAACCTGAAACACTGTGTACTTTCTGAAGCAAGACCTTTCTACAGTTCATGTTTTGACAATGAAATTGCAAATTCATCTCACAGAAATATTTTTCCCAAATGTAGAATTCAGAAGACAACATCAAGTACATGAATTTCTTTCCATTGCTGTTTTCATACATATTTCTCAGTCTCTCTCAATCTCTCTCTCTCTCTCTCACACACACACCACATCAAGTACCTGATTTCTTCTTTTCTGTTCAATATACTAAACTGAGGGCAAAATCTGGTTATTAGGCATGTGTTTGTAATACTGGGAACAACATAATGGAAGGACACCCTTTCATTAATATCTTTTATGTCCATTCCTATTGCTCTGCTAATAATGTGAGAAACTCAACACAGGTCAAAACTCATCCTGGCCATACAGCTATTGTGTTGGCTTCAACACTCTCTTTTACTCTACAAAGAGAAGGGGAGAGGATGTTTGAAACATAATTTTCCTTTTCCTCCAGTTATTCCAAAGTTTTGGAAGGTATTGCTCTACAGTTAAATATGCTTTGGACCACATTTCTGAACAGCTTGCAGAGACTACCACATAATCTAATGAATGCTATACTTGAAGGGTTGACCTCATTAGTTGGCACTGTGATATCTGCCTGATCTCTTCCTTCCTGCTTCCCAAGAGAAGTGTCAACATTTAAAACTCAAGATTTGTCTGCTGATATTTTTTAAGGGATAAACAATTTGATCCATAGGACTTTGAAGTACCTATTCAATCACAATATGATATCAATGAAGTTTCTGTCTATAGAATGAGTACAAATCCCCAACTGGGATTTTTGGACCAACTCACCTGTTTGCAAAGTCTGAGTATTGCAGCACAGGACTATAGAGAAACATGAGCTCACTTGGATCCTAAGTTCAATATGGAAAAGGTAAGAAATATCTTCTGAGCCCTTAGACAACAGCTGCAAAAGGAAAATTTCGATCTAAGTTATTCACAATGACATTTTATGAGCAACACAGAAAATTGTTCTGGACTTTTTCCTGAAAAAGGGAAAAAAAAAGAAAAAACAAACCCCAAAATTTACTATTCTTGATGTTATTCTGGTATCATAGACAGGAATGAAAAAAATCCCCAGTAAATCCATCTTGTCCGACAGAGTTTATCATTCCATGTTTGGCTAAAGTAACAGTTCAGATTTCTATGGACACATCTAGGAGCATGAGAGGAAGGTAATTTCTGATAGCTTCTAGACACAAGCAGGATTCACCTGAAGATGTCAGTAGCTCTTCGGCTGGCAATACTCACTGAAGATGTGTTTTCTAGAAAAGATGTGACTTATTATTTTATTTTAAGTTATTAATACACAAGTTTTTAAATTTCTTAAAGTTATTTCTGTTTGTCATCCGCATAATTTGTTTTTCCTTTTCAAAAAGTTCTGCCAAGAAAATATAGTTGTATATATGTAATTCTTGCTTCTCTTTTGCTTCTGCTCATTCTGCTTATCATTTTCTATACATCCCAGAGTAATAGACCTCTCTCACACCAGAAGAACATCTATATAAAGATTACAGCCTTTAAAGATGCACAGTTCAATGCATAAAATATATTGCCATCCACTATTTATTTTTTTCAAAAACACTAGGTTATGAACTGTTAAAGAAGGAAAAACTGTGTATAGAATTCAGGTGAATAAATAAATTATATTTATATATTTATAGAAATATATATCCTTCGTAATACAGTGTCAAAAATGTAAGGAAATAGCAACAACGAATGGCAGAGTGTTATGCCAGGAATGAACTCTGCTTGATCAATCTCATACCCCCTTGCAACTTTTCTGATTTCTCAATATATTCTTACAATCTACAAAGATTTCAGAAACATAGATTCTTTTCAACATTGCCATTACCCACAAAGAAACTTAATGTCAGAGAAGAATGGGGCATCTTATCAGAGCACTTCGGCTTGAAAAGTATAAAACAAAAAGTTTGCTGGAATTTATGGCCAGGAGAAAAAAATCCCTTTTCAAAAGAGGGAATTTTCTGCTCACACCCATGTGCTTTGAATATCTCCAAAACAGAAATTAACCCAAAAAATGGTTTATCATGATATCCCAGGGGAAACCAACAAAAGCATTTTTCAAGCAATTGAGGTAACATAAAATCAAAGCTACATTTATAAAAAGCAAGAAGAAATAAGTGTCTAAGACTCTCAGCCTCAGTGAATTCTGTGGTTATTAATTAGGCTTTAATTCACTGCAACTCTCTTCCTAATGGACTAGCAATTAATTATTCCATTGGCTATTTAAGAATCAAGGCATAATACTGTGCTGGAGGAAATGCATTCTAACAGACATTGTTCTAACCCCCCAATAATATTGGGGATGATTACTCCATTCTGCCCTTCTAATAAACAACCATAATAAACAACTCCATTCTGCCCTTCTAATAAACAACCTAAAGGACAGCACACACTTTTAGCAGACATCCTCAATAATTCAATCTCCCCTCTTCTGATATGGTCTTGCATAATAGGATTTAGTTGTAAATGTAAAAGATTTTTGCTTGTTTTAATGTGGACCTCACGGTCATGGGTTGAGCAGTCAGAGGATCTTTTTACATCCTTCCAGTGGACATCCTGCAGTGTCTGCATGGGACCATCCTGCATCCCACAGGGTGTTCCCACTAATAGTAAGGGATAGTCTTACCCAGTGGCAAAAATGATGAAATAACTGCTAGATAACTGCAAAATATGTTATTCAGAGGGCTTGAAAAATCTTGCTTGGAAGTGATCAGATTTAAAAAAAATTGAAAAAACCCACTCCAAATGCATATTTTGCCAAGATTCATACTGTAAGTAGTTAAAACCAACAGGAATTGGGGTCTTGGGTGATATGTCCCTTTTTCCTGCAAATTTTTTAGTCTTTGATATTTTCCATTCATTTGTTGCCTGTATATGTAGACAGACTTTTATATCCCTTTCTTCTACAGACAGATCTCCATCTGTTGCTGACAATCCACTGAATACTCATCTTTTCCCTAAATCAACATATTTAATATATAAAGCAATCCTTTTCATCCCCAGTGCAAATATGAATGGGAACAAACCCCAGCAGCCTGATAAGAATCATAGAGATTTCCCTGCTGAGAAGGCATTCAGCATCTCCCAGATCAAAGGTTAATTAACTCCATACTAAAACATCCACTCACACAAAGAGTATCATCTAATTTTACCATTTTCACTAAATTCAGATGTTGTCATAAGGAAAACCTGTTGCACTCAATGTGTATTATTTTTACATACACCCTTCTAAAGGATATAAGCCTTCAAAAGTTAGTTACAAAGCCAAATATTTTGCACACAGAGTAATCAATACCTACAATATTGACATGGTCTTCCACAGTCTTTTAAAAAGAGCACTTCCAAAATATAAAAAAGGAGAAAAGTTCTGTGTGATCTCTGAAGATGATATACTCAGATAAATTGTAGATTATCCAGATACATGCACCAGTGACAAAATTTCATACATTTCCATAAGAATATCTTCACCTTAGATGCATCCCTAAACTAGAAACAAGTTCTTGTGGGTTGTCTGCCTTTTTGACAGTCTCTGAAATGCCTTTTTGACAGTCTCTGAACCTCAACAGGTAATTTCCCAAAATCACCCCCACAGATCTATTCTCTGTAGAAAACAAGTAATAATTTTTTAAGTGCTATATTTTTTTATTCAATTTTGGTTTATTCCAAGATTTTCTCTTAAATTTTTTAATTGCCAGAAGAGTTTGTGTTTCTTGTGGAGATAACTGAATATTCAAGAATATCAGTCTTCCTTTAAAGAAAAAAAATAATTCCGGACTCAGTGATGAAAGCTGTAATATTACAAAATGAAAACTGAATGAAAAAATGTCTGGATTTTGAATAAATTGTCTAGATTGGATGGAGACCTGAGAAACCCAGTGAAGTGCATGTCTTTGCCCATGACAGAGGGGTTGAAACTCAATGATGTTTGAAGTCCATTTGAACCTAAGCTGTTGTACAATTCTGAGAAAGGATGAAACAAATTTTGCAAATTCACCAGATATTCCAGATAATTTTTTCAATTGGCAAAAAGTTGGTCCTTTTTAAAATGGGTGTCAGACCTTGCAACCATCCAGATGTTGTTGCCAATTTTGCAGTCCTTAATGCCTGGCATTTAAGTATAAATTGGCAATTTTTTATCATTCTAGGCATTTGATTGAATGTGCACTCTATATGAGATGGGCATAGGAACTTTCTTGTAGAAGTTCCATATTAGAGTACATGTATAACTGATCAGATCTGTCCTTACCCTGAGGGAGAGGTAAAGAGCAGTGAAAGGACACATTTTGAGGCATGTTTACCACACAAGGACAGTGATAGGTTCTGAAACACAAAGCAAACCTTCACTAAATGTACCAGTGTTGTTCAGCTGCTGCACCTTTTGAATGTGTCAATGATTTAAAAGCTTTTGCCTGGCATAATCACCTGGTAAAGACTTTGCCCAAGCATGAAAACATACTGTGCATGCTCAGAAGATAGTCCAGGTAATCTTACCCTGTTCATGAAAGTTAACTTTTTAGTGTGTATCTATTTCCAAGTGTCTTTTAAATTCTGAGTGTCCTTTTTTCAAAGTGGTTGAATAGGAATAGATATAAACATTGGCATGTATGTGTGCTGGGCTCAAAGCTGAAGGACAAAAAGGATGGGCTGTTGTCATTGCATTACCAGGCAATTGCTGTGCAGCTTTCTTTAGCCTCGTAATTCAGGGGGTCAGATAAAACAGCCAGGAAGGTCCCTTTTAATTGGAAAATCCATTAAATAGACAGGGAGGAGTGGGAAATGTATACTATGAAAAATACAAGCATTAACCTAATTTTTGCTTCAAGATCATATGCTGGAAAATATTTACCAGAAATAAACAGAGCTCAAGGCAAGGGTCAAGCAGCAGAAAGCTGAACAGTTAGTGTACCATTAATATAAAGGATTATAGTCAGTATATGACTGAGAACAATTCTGTGGATGCTCTGGCAAAGACAAACGTACAAAAGGCTTCTAAATGAAACCAATGAAGCAGGAGTTCTCATAGCTTAGGAGCACACTGGCATGGTGCAGCTGAAAAAGAAAAAAAAACCACCCACTGGGGGAAAAAAAGCAATAAACTCTTGCTACCCATGGGCAAACTTCACAGCAGTTGAATAAGACAAATAGAAGAAAGCGTCTGCTGCTGCCCAGAGGAAAATGTAATGACCCAAGATATGACCTGCCATAGAGAGAGCCCTGTGGAATAAGACAGAAGTAGAAATCTGGGAAGTTATGTGAAACTAAAATAGGATCTGAATTAAGTCCAAGTCAGCCAAGCACTGATGGAATTGAGAGAAAATTTTGATAAAGCACTGCTGCTCCCTTCCCCCACTTGAAGATAAATTATTGCCCAGGCTACTCAAATCCAAACATAACACATGTAATGGGATATATATTGTGGCTGAATTGTCACACTAGCATTGTTTATACTGGAAAAAGGGCAAGTGTAGGAGTCTCTGAACAGAGATTGAGAGTGGCCCAGCTGTTACATCCACATACAATTAACACTGAGCTTCCAAGACCATTTTAAAGTATGAGACAGTATTTTTTGTTCTCTATGCAGTACAAGACCTTAAACTTCATAAGGACTGTAAAATTTTATTGTCCTTGCTGAAAGAAATCACTGTTGTGAAAGAAGTCATTGTTTGTGCAAAGTCTGACTTAAGAATTGCCTTGTTTCTGTTTGGTTGGGGTTTGAGTTTTGGTGGGGGTTGTTTGTTCTGGTTTGATTTGGTTTGATTTTGGTGAGTTTTCTTTATTTGGCCCTGTATTTCAATATCAGGAAATGCAGGCAGGGCAGTTTCAAGGATAGAAAAGATTTCCCAGTGTATAAGATCCACGTACATCTTTGGCTAGAGTTCTTCTCAAGTAGCAGACAAACAGTGCAGAAAATATTTGAGTTATGGATTAGAAAAGTAGTGATTCTTCTGTTTCTAAAGGTCTCCCAGGTTTATTTATTTTCTGAAAATAATAGATCTCATTTTTCATCATCCAAGGTAATTAAGCTGAGCATTAGCACTCATTCTTTACTGTTCTTTCTTTTTCTTTCTGGCAGTCTTTATCTATTTGACATGAGCGATTAACATTATTCCTTTGAAAAAAAGTATCTGGCCCAAATTTTCCTCCACAGTGTCACATGCAACAACTCCTTTTAAAACAGACTGGAAAAGTGAACTTTTCATGAAAACATTAACATGAAACATGTTGACCCATCCTTCTTCTTCCCCTTGAATTGCTGAAATATTTGTTGGCTATGACCTAAATCTGTCAATAGTTTAGCAGCCTTGAAGTTGTATTTTCCAGTAAAAAAAGTTTCTCTGGAAAAGGGAAAAAAATTCTCCCTGGTCTGTGTTATAAACTAGAGACTATAAAACACCACTTCTGTGTACTTCCTTTTTTTTATCCCTTCTACATATTTTTTGTCACAGGTTATCTTATTGATATACATTATACATATAACAAATTATTAAAATAGAGATAGAGGCATCAATATGTTTACCCATAAGATGGGGAAGGGCATAAAAAAGTGAGCATTTATTGGCTCCTTCATTTCTATCTGGGAAGATGGCAGGAGGTATTTCTTTTCTGAATCAAGAATTAAAAACCTGACCCAAAATACACAGGCTTTAAGTGAGAAAACAAAAATAAGGTTAAAATATGGCAGTTCATTCTTTTTTTTCCCTTCATCCTCAATAGCTCTGTATGTATCTAATCGTATCTAAACGTTCTGCCTTCATTTTATTCTTTGGTGATCTGTAACTATTTGTTCTTGCTGTGATGGTCTCCTCTGCCTTAAACAATTATTTCCCTTCCCTGTTATTTTTTGTCTTGAGTTTGCTTATAAGAATCAATTATGTCTCTTTTCAGACTTTGTTTTAAGAGCCTACCCAAGCTGTGCTCTCTTGAACATGTCTATATTATCTTCTGTCTCAATGAATTGCAGTCCAAAGATCTCTAAGCTAGAAAAAGCTAGTCTCCTTTCATGAATCACTGCAACATCCCATTGAATCATGAGTTTAGGTCTCAAAATAATAAAGTCTGTGTTGTGCAGTACTACAATCTTGCTAATAATATGCTTCTTTCTGCCTCTTAATCTTCCTCACTTTCTCCTCTGCCCTGAGTGATCAATTTACACCCACACTTCTATTCTGCCTTTCTGTTTTATCACCCCTCAGTAATGTTCACCTCCCACTGAAAAGAATCAGCAGATTAGTGTTTGAATATGATCATTGGAGGAACACACAGTACGACAGGGAAAAGAAATTCAGTACTCTTTAAAAGAGATCAATTGACAAAGGTGGTGCCCAAAAGGCAAAACAGAGTTAAAATAGATGATGTGAATAATTTTGGATTTATTGGGCTGATAATGAAAGACACTGAATGTGCATCACATTTACTCAGCTCAATAAAAGTTGAGAACAGCGTCTGTTAAGAACTAAATGGAAGGGGAAGCAGAGGGATATAAAACAAGTAATTAAGATACTGTGAGAAAGCACAATGAAGTCATGGAAATTAAAAACAGAAGAGATTTTAGGAATGGCTGCCTAGTCCATTAATAGCCAAAACAACATTTTCCCTTGTAGCACATCTTGTACAGATTCTAAAATCAAGTTCTAAAGATGGACCATAAAATGTCCTTGAAGACATTTTGGAGATGGATAATGGGAAATGCCAAATTTCTGGTTCTCTTTCGGCCTAGGGAACAGTTGCCTAACAGCACAGAAAATGAAACCTAAAAAGCCTACAACTAAAATGATAGCCCCTATTCTAAGAATCACACTGTCTGCTCTGAAACTGGTTTGTACTAAAAGAAAAAAAAAAAAAAAGAAAGAAGAAGAAGAAGAAAGGTGATTTGCAAGGAAGAGAGGAGGGGGAAAGACATAGTCCTCTAAAAAGCAGATGGAAAACTCTGCCAAGCACCACTGTGGTGACCACCTGCTGTGCTCCGGGTGGGGAGTGGTAAATAGTGTGGGTCGGGTACTCAAGAGCTCTTTTATTTCTCATTTCTGCATATCACAGACTTGCATTTTGTCAATTCCTGTCTACTCAGATCACTAAACCAGTGTTCTGCACTTCTCTGCTGATAGATGTAATACATTCCTTTGGGATCCCTCCCTATAGGAGCTGGGTATGAAAAGATCTTCTAGATGAAAAATGCGTTGAATGAATATCTTGAACATTTTCCTGACGACTGTTTAAGTGGGAGTCAAACTACTTTGGTTCATGTCATGGAAATCAAAGCAGTTTTTCTCGAAACACAGGTGAAATTTAAGTGCTTGGAGTCTAGGGTTGTCTTTTTAGTTTGAAAAATACAGTCATATAATTGTCTTTTTAGTCTGAAAAATACACTGTCATAGGGTCAGAGGTGAATTATGCAAGTACCTTAATCCACTGCCATACTCCTATAAATAAATTTAATTTTAATGGGAATTTTCCTTGGCTAACAAATGACCAAGGAGCACTTCATAAAGCCCAAAGGTAGTAGCTTTTATTTCAAGGACACTTTTTTCTTACTGAAGGGGATTTCACTGTCTAATATCTACATGTAGCAGTTATGAAATATACATAACCAGTAAGGGAGAGACAGAATAAAAAAGTGAAATGAGTGCATTTGCATATCTGGAAATCATGTCAGTCCCTCATTTCCGCACATATTCCCACAAGTCAAGAACTTCACCCACAGTCACACATGCTAAAGTCAAAAATCATGTTTCAGAGGCAGCTTTGAAAACTTTACAAAATTCCCTTAGTGGAAAACATGTGCAAATACTCACAATGGTGCAAGGGAATTGAAAAAAACGAAGAAGGTGAGGAGAAAAAGGAACTTGAATCTATGTAAATATCACTGTGCTGAGCAACGGGTTTTAGATCTCTCTGTAAAAAAAGCTTATAAAAAGCTTTTTTTAAAATAATAATTAAATAAACTAAGCCCAAACAGAACCAGTAGCAAATCATAAACACAAAGTTGCTGAACATCAAACTCTAAATCTAAAGCTGAGAAAGGTTTAATAGACAAGAAAAAATACTAACTTTAAGTTGAGGTGGGGGAGTGTTCTGGGAAAAAAAGAAAAGGACTGACCAACTAAACCTAAATAAAGGAAAATACATTTGTTATTACATGGCATGGGACATACCTTCACAGCTTCACAAAGCAGAAATGCTTAGATGGGAATGAGGGGGTAAGCTCAGCTGTGGCCAGTCACCAGTGCCATCCTCAGGGCCACTGCCAGGGCTGACACTGGGCAGTCACCTCCATCAGTGGCTGGGATAATGTGTCCTCTGACACTTGGGTAGAGAAGGGGATGTGCTGCTCCTCAGATGGACTTTGGCCGGCCACAGAAACAGTATGGCATGAAATGCAAAGTCCAGAATTTGAGAGAAAGCCCCATGAGGCAGATGTGCAGACAGGGGCTGGCTGCAGAGAGGGCAGCTGGGAAGAGATGGAACAGTTTTAGCAGCACGACAAAACACCGTGGCCAGATTTTTTCCATCGTTTATATAAACTTTCATTTCTTCCTTTTTGCCACTGAATTTAAGAGCTGAAATAATACTGAGAAGAGAGAAAAAAGAGAAAGTGAAGGGTTAACACACTTAAATTTGACAGAGCCCTGCCATGTGTTTTGAAAGCCATTTGACAACACAGAGCAGGAGGTGTGGTGCCCCGTAGTTCAGAGGGTACATTGTTTACCATGAAATGCCGGATTTGCATATGGTAAGTACTTTCTTTTATTAAAAGGCAAGGCAAATAGTCACACAAACTCCTCTGTAAATAGCAAAGAAGAACACTTAGCCACCCAGACTGAGGAATTACACCAATAGAAATGGAAGAAGAATCTGGCCAAGACATTGAAAAATACCCAACTTATCTCTGAAAAGCTTAAGTAATTTTTCTTTCTGCTGTTTGGTGGCAGATTTGCTCCTTTATCACCCATACAAAATCAAAAAGAGGTGAACCCCTCCTGCACATGAGAAAAACCTCTTATTTAAAAATAAGATTTCAGTCTTGTGTGGGTTATGAAACCCTACTGGCGAACAAAGCTCACAGGAACCCTTATAACCTATAGGATACACAGTTTATCTTTGCTCTGATTAAATCTTCCATACATTTTAATCTCTTCTCTTTCTTTGCACACTTTATAATAACACTCTCTTCAAGCAAACACTCTTTAATCTTATAATTTGAAAAGTAATTCCATTTCAGCTGTCTTTTTGGCAAGTGACCTTTTCTTCTTTTGCTACAGGTAAAAAAAAAATCCTGTCTTTCTGATTTTTATCCTCAGCATTCTGTATCTCAGAACTGTTCATCTATTGAGGTTTTTGTCAGCAATAATATTTCTCATTCTGAGTTTCTTGGTGAACAAACCTTAGAAAATGTTCCTTCCTGAAAGCCATTTGATTAATTTGTCTAAATGCATTTCTTTTGTAAACCAGGCTGATTATTTGAAAATGTCACGGTCTGGTAGCAGATTTGAGAGCTATCCTGGCAAACACTGTTGACCAAATTAAAAACAAAGTATAGAGACATGACAGCAAGGTGGACCAATGACTGGCCTGCCATCTGTCATGGATGGATTAAAGCAGTCTTTCTGCAGTGATATGCAGGAGACACTAATTCCAATTCAAATACATGGATTGGCTCCTGCAGAAGGAGATTTACTGAGAGGAAAATTTTTTTCTGGGTAGTTGAAAGTCAGCTGTCATGTCACTAAAACAAACTGCTCACTATGATCCCAGGAAAACTTGCATGTGCAATATACTATATTCTAACTACTACATCTAATCAATTGAGAGAATCATTACAAATGATTTGTGCATGTCTTGGGTGGTCTAAAGATAAAATAGTTAAGAGCCATAAACCACTGTTTTAATCTTCATAGTGTTTTTAACAGTAAAATGGCCATCGATCATAGAAAGCCTGAAGGTCTTTCCCACTGAGAAGAAGTTAACTAAGGAAGATTTCTCTGTCAGTTAAAGCAGCATGAATCCAATTTAACTCCACTGGTCTCACACACATGCACTCCAGACTGAAGCAGTGTTGCCACTACATAAACAAAATCTCAGTCACTTCATCTCAGAAATTAAGCTGCCTCCATTATTTTGTGGGGATTTTACATGGAGGCTGAGGCCATGGTGAATAATCTTTTCAAAGTGACAGCTCTCTCACTTAAACACAGACAAAATTCAAACTCTTTATTTAGGCTGGGTGAGACTGATACTATTTGGAATCCTTGTCTGCAGCCTGGATGATGGGACAAAGGACAACCTCAGCAAGTTCAAGATGACATGAAACTGGGAGAGTGATCAGTCCAGTAAAGCCTTTCAGTCAGAAGGGCCTGCACAGGCTGGAGGAATGGCCTCACAAGAACTTAATGTGCCATGTTCTTCTTAGATGTCTCATTCCATGAAAGATGTGCAAAGTTTAGTGGAGATCACCAATCTGGCCAAGAACCTGGAGCACATGGAATCCCAAAAGGGGCTGAGAGAGGTGGGTCTGTTCAGCCCAGAGAAGGTTCAAAGTGGGAGTAGTCTGTTTACACTTACCCAGGTGGAGCACACAGAGAGGAAGAGACAGCCTTCTCAGGGGTACAGAGAGTAGAGTGAGAGGCAACACAGATGAGTGAAAACATGGCAAATTCTGGTTAGATACAGGGGTGGGAGGGATGGTAGTCAAATTATAAAAGAAAGGGGTTGAGAACCAGCTACTCAAAGATTTTCACAACCTGTCATGGGCTCTTTGAAGAAGGTTGGTCTAGATGACCCAAGGGTTTTTTTCCAAGCTAAGTTATACTGTGACGCTATAGCTTGTATTTGGATGGCTAAAGTTTGCTCACTGAATCCTTCCTCAACAATTCTTCCCAGAAAAAGGGTCAAACTTCCCAGCAATGGGATGAAGGAACTAAAACCTAAATTTCCTAGACAAATCTTGGTTTTGCAACACAAGGCTCTTCAAGTGAGACACACTATTATTTTAGGTTGCTGACATGTTAGCCACTCATCCTTCTACAGAAGATTTGTCAGCTTACACAGAACTGGCAAATACAGTAACACTGGAAAACAATAACTACGATGGCACAGTATGCTTTCATGTTTTATCTACCTCAGTTCTTTGAATTTAAGTTTTAAGTAAAAGAAAATTACTGGTTTTCAGGTAAAAGTGCTTACTATAGTTATGACTATTTGTGATTCTATCTCCCCTTTCTGTTCCCTGGTTATAGTTTGAACTCACAGATTTAAGACTGGAAATTCCATGTTTTGATTTCTGTTCTCTACAACATAACAAAATTTACTTTTCCTCCCACAATTTCCGTTTTAGAAACAGTTATAAATGTATCTTTATTTAAATGGTCTTTACTAAATCATAGTCAAAATGCAGTGTAGATACTAGGCTGTACAGGCCAGTAAAAGAAGTCAGTATCCAACATATAAAACCTTGTTGAATTGGGCTGAAGTCTAGGAGAGTAGAGGGGAAAGCATTGATTACATTTGTGGATTGATGCCTCAAAAAAAATTGGTGAAAAGATCATTCTGTCACAGAATGACATCTCTCTTCTATTTCCCTTTGCCAGCCAGCAGAGCTAGGAGGATCTGAGAAGAGAAAGCTGAGAGCTGAAAACAAATAATTCCAAATTTATATTGTCAGCTGCTGCCCACAATATAAATAACCTAATTTGCCCTGTACACCAGCCTACAAGTAAATTATTCTAACAGCACTTCAGAAAAGACGAATTTTCCGTTGTGGCTGCATTATTTGCAGGTTCTGAACAACTGTTAAAGGGGCAGGAACATTTTTTCAGTTCATTCTCTAATTAATCTAGAGACTTACTGAATACCAGGGAAAATGCTTTGACTGACTGAGATGGTTTCTTCATTTGCTCCAATTTGAAAGAAAGGAAAAACTCTTGGCCTGCTGCAAAGCAGTACCAGGGTAAGATCTCTGATAGCTCCCTACTCTAGAATTCCTTTACAGCCACACAGCACAGAAGGCCTCAGCATGCCAAATGTTGTACACACAGGTGACTCAGTGCCTCATCAAACAAACTCATTTTAACTGTGCCTCCACCTTCCTTGTCTCCTTAGCTCTTGCCCATGCTTTTCCAGTAGGGGCTACAGCCATACAAGTAACCTCAACAGAAGCAAGGACATTTTTGAGGGAAACTGGCACAGTCTGGCTGTGTGACACCCTTAAGCATTGGGGTGACTTTGTCCCTGGGTCCTTTCAGAGAGAGTCCCTCATTATGGCTGGCTCACTAACTCTGCTGGAGAAAATTGGGTAATACATACCAGGAAACATAGAAACAATTCAACAGCCAAATTTTGATGCCTGGGCCACAGGCCCAGCATTATTTCATTTACTTAAGTAGAACTAGTCTAAGTATCCAAGAGCCTAGGATTATGCATCTTAAAAAAACCCAACAAACTAAAGAGAATGCTTATTAAAAATTTTCTCTTTCTCTTCTACCTGACAAATGCTTCATCTAACTTACATGTCTTTACATCAGCAGGAGCAGCATCCCAAGGAAAAGTTTAGAGAGAAAAGATCTGGTGTTGGTGCTATGTCATCCTCACTACAGGCATTTTGGAGGGTAGTAGTGGTCTGTAGTGGTTGGGAATTAGCTGGTTTGGGTTACTTTCATTGCAAATAAATATGTTTTAGAGGATTCAAGACTGCTTCCCAATGTGAAAAAAAGCATAGCAAGCAAGCACTTGCATCCATGGTGAACATTCCTTCTGAACTAAACTGCTAATGTACATGAATCTTCATACAGGATGGAAAGATCCCAAAAAAACAGATCTTGGATCATCCCAATGAAGAAAGGATGTGAGAGGTACAGCGAAAATCCTCAGTAAAAGTGTGAAACATTTCTGTCTGGAAGAATATCTGTGTATCAGTCTGAAAGGAACGGGACAGCCCTCGGAAGTCAGAGTGGTGGTGGTGGGCTGATGACGTGTGTTGAAACAGCACCAAGGCATTCACTCACTCCTAGTGCTCATGGGGGAATAACCTGTGTTTAATCTATGTCTCCTGGACTACTCACAGTTTTCAAGTGGGCTTTCTCAATTGTATTGTTTTCTTTGCAGGCCACTTCTCTAATCATCTCTTGAGATAAAGTACTGCCACACCTAACAATGGAACTATTTCCTTAAGGTAATACTTCATATAGCAAAAACCTTTGGAGTTTTGGTTTTCACATTATTTACAGTGATGGAAACAGAGATGACCACCACTGTGATAGCTAATTATCCAAGTTAAAATGAGACTGAGATCAAACATGAAGCAGGTTGGCTTTTTTTTCCTTTTTCTGGTTCTTTTCAGAAACATCTTTGAAATTAGTGGATTTTTTTTTTTTCAAACTGAAAACTGTCTAGATTCTTGAAGTAGTGGTAAAATCTTACTAGTATAAAGATGCAATTAATTTCACAGTGTAAACTTACAATATGAAAAAGTGCCACTTTATCCTTGAGGCAGTCTGATATAGCCATATTCTCCCCTGCAAGGGATTTTTGAGATAACAATTTTCAAGCAATTGGTAGAAGATGTGTACATTTTTACTTAGTCACTGTACTACATGATTATTAAAGTTCCAGGTAATAGCAAGATTCATTTTCACATTTGTGTCATTCATTTGCACTTCATAAAGGGAGTTGAACAAAGAAAGTAAAAATAAATTAGAATTTTAAAAGTAGCAAAGAACATGTAGGTAGGCTGTAAATGTGTGTATTCCTGCTATCAACAATATGCATCTGTGTAAGTGGTAACAAAGCCAAATTTAAGAAATAAACATTAAAAATTCACTTTGTTGTGAGACAACAATAGACATAATTAATAAAAAAAAAAAAAAAAAAAAAAAAAAAAAAAAAAAAAAAAAAAAAAAAAAAAAAAGAGAAATGCAACTGGATAGAACAAAAAACTTCTTCCCTAGATGGACAGTCTAAGGTTGGAGCAGTTTGTCCAGAGGGGATTTGCAGTCTCCATCCTTGGAGGGAAGATCCAATCCTGGTCTGATCTCACTGTTGACCCTGCTCTGAGCAGTAGGTCAAACCAGACACCTCTTGAGCTCCCCTGCAACATGAGTGAGGCTTTGATATTTAGGATCTGGCATACTGTTATTTCAGCATTTCTCACTCACTATGTCAGTGCACTTTTGGCTCATAGCACCTCATTCTGACCACTGGTTGTGCATGTGCATACATATGTACATACATTTTTCCACATGTGGAAGGAGGAAATAAACACATATTTTTACACATGTGGAAGGAGGAAATGAACACATCAACAAAAGAGGGTAGAATACCTTGTTATTTTTTGTCACAAAGAAAAATTTTCATAACAGAGTTAGAAAGTTTCAGTAAATATTAAGTGGGCAAGGTGCTGAGAGCACAGGAGTTAATTATTAGCTGTTTGAAGGCTGTTTGTTATAATTTACATGCTACATTTAATGGCTGTACTGCAATGATGCATATTTACATAATAGTATTCGATAGTGTATGCTTAGCTGACAAAAAGATAAATGCTTGCTCGTTTTTATATCTAAAAAGCTTTTGTAGCAAGTGGGATGATTAAGCTATTTGAAAAAGAAATCTATTTTCTTTAAGATAGCTTTGATAACTCTTTTTTTCCTCCCCTAAGGACCTTTCAGAGGTGAAACCAAAGAGATGGTCACACTGATCATTTTAGATGATCCACAACAACAGGATAAAAAACGTATTATTATCAGCATGACCTGCACTGAAGAAAGGAGTCATACTCTGCCCAGCTTTGACCCTGTTATTCTGGTCTGTGACAATGCAGGAGGAGTTATTAGATTTCAGATAGCCTCAAGATCTCTTATTGATTGCAAAGACAGGTTCCTCTTCTTATTGACCACGTTCATTTTGTGTGTCATAAAGTTCACTATTTGTGCTTTCTTTGGATGAGAATTTATATAGGCTGCTTATTTCATTGGTCTGACAAGAGTGCCTCAGAAAAAAAATAAATCTATATCTACAGATATAGGAATAATGAGCTAGCAAGCACTTATTTCACTGTAGTTTAACTATCTTTCAGATATAACCCTAAGAACTCATCACAAGGACATTTTATGCTCCCTCACCTCACTTTCTTAAAATGAAGTTCCCACTTTGCAAGACTCACTTTTCAGAATTCTTTCATTTTGAGTCTTTTTAGGCATTTCTCAGATAATTATATGGAGTGGAATTAATCCAAAAGTTACATACCTTATCTAGGCTAGACATCTAAGGTTTCTCTCCTGACACTGGTGAGAGACTGGCATCTCCAAAGGGCAATTTCATACCATATAAAAAAAAGTGTATAAAAGATTAGAAAAGGCATGAAATTAAATCTAACAGTAACATTAAATTTTGAGCTTGGATACAATTTTGACTGAATTCATATCATATCTATACCCTACATGAACTTCATCTATTGCTTCGTGTGTTAATTATTCTCATCTGTATTAAATATTCTGTATAACACTTCTGAAAATGATTAGGACAGGCCAATAACTAACACTAAGAGCTTATCATGGTTTATAAATGTCCTTTGGGATATTTTTCATTGGAAAATGTTGATTAATTGAAACTGATCCTTCAGTCCAGGACGGAATTTCTGGTAAATGTACAAAAAGACAGCTACTCTTCTCAGAATAGCAAGCAGTCAAGTTGTAATACTAATTAAGTGTGGAAATCTTTTTCTTTAGGATGGGAACTTTATTCTATCTCTCCCATTCTAGGTATCTTACCTACTCCACTGGGATACAAGGTGATTTCATGGTCTAATGAATCTTTAATTAATGCTAGAGATTTGGATAATTCCAGCAAAAATTACTGAGGACAGCCAACAAACTCACTGCTGATGTAGCTCATCTGGGTCTCCTGTATTTCCACAAATTTCTTTGTGTATCAGACCTACTTGGAGATCCCTTCAATTTTTTTCCTAATTTTCATTCCCCAAAACACTGAAACGAAAGTTCTTGTGGATCAGCTGTAGACAATCTTTCACATAAAAATTTGTTCTCTCCTCCAAAGGAATAGGGATACATGTTAAATCTTTAAAAATTAGGATTAAAAATAATTTCTAAACTTCTCAGAGTTCTCTTTTAAACTAAGAGATGGGTGGAATATGGTGTGATTTTTTTACAACAGAAAAGCATAATGAATAAGCTTGATTTAAAAGCAAGCCAATATTTACAAGCATGTTATTAAATCTTTCATAGTGAAAAAGGAAAGGGGTAGTCCCATAGGAATTGATTAGGAGAAAAACAGATGCATTTAGAACAGGAAAGGGTGGCAGAGGGTGAAATAAAGAAAGAATAAGGCATGTCATAAACAGCAATGGAGTGAAATTGCCTGAATGAAGCTGATGGAAGATGGGCCCGAGGCAGCAACCAGTCAGCAGAGAAGCTTTTCAGAATACAACCTTGAATTATCCTGTATCTTCCTGTGTCTGGTAACTGATTTTTGGTGAAATATCATATCTTATATTTTTTCTACGATTTTTTAAACAATCAGAAAACTCATCTCAAAATTTGGCATCAACATTGCAGATATTTCAACTAAGGTTCCCAGGGTTCCCTTTCTGAACAAAAATAGCTACAGTCTGGTAGCAATTCACCTGATCTATTTTCATCCTATTATGAATCACACAGTAGACGGTGACAGTGATGGACTAGCTGGGAAGAGCATCCCTCTTAATTACAGCACTGCTTTTGTTTCTCTGCCTTTCCTCCACTGCCCAACATCTGTGTCATAGGAAACCACTGATCAGTGAACTCTCCCCTGATAGTGACATTTTTAAAATCTTTATGCTTTAAATAATTTCAACTTTAAATCTTTATGGTTTCATGCAGTTCCCATGAGTAACAGCATTATTGGTACAGGCAGCTGTCAAGCTGATGAGCCATGATTTATGGCTGGCTTTTGATAGAGAAGGTTTCACCTCCACAAAGCCAGTTTTGGAATGGCCAGTAGATATAAGAACAAAATAATTGTTTGGGAATATCTGTGAAAGAAAACCATGCACTCCTTCTATCCAAGACAGTTCCCTTTCAACATCTGAGACTTCTGAATTGCTCAAAGCAAATTCTGCGACCAGCAGTCTGACAGCTTGACATCTATCCTGAAAATTTGCTTAAAAATTTCTCCCACTTCTATCACAATTCCAGTATATTTCAGAGAGGTCTATGGTTTAGGAAATATTGAATTTGTGCCATTAAAAAAAAAAGTATTATTAAAGAATTTCTAAAATAATTAGGTACAGTGGAAGAGAAGCTGGAAATATTCAGCTCTTTGCAGAAGAACAAACCACAAGAGTGGGAGCAAAAAAGACAAACATCTACATTCAAATCTGGTTTATCTGAAAGTAATTTAAACACAGTTACACTACATTAAAAAGGAGGATAAGAAAGTTTAGGTAGTTATTTTGAGTAGCTGTCATGAAGGTTATTTAGTGAACAGAGTCTTGATGATGTTATACTGGAAGAACTCTGCATTCCACATCATTTAGCTTTGACAAAGAAGGGTGTAGTCACTTGCTAAAGATTTCAACCCACTCAAGAACAGAAGGGATATAATGTGTTGCTATGTTTTTTAGATAACTCCCATAACTGTGGGCTAAAAAATATTTGCTTGATACACATAAATATATACTTTAAATAACATTGATCTGATATCTTAAACTGCTTATTTTTTCTATCACACTTCTTATACTGCATGAAAGATTATCAAAAATTAAGTGAAAGTCAAACTAGACATAAGTACCACTGGGGAAAAAAAATATTACATGCTATATAAGCATAGCTTTAAAGACAGCAGAAATGCAATATACATTAAAAGAAAAAAACAAGAGAGAAACTTGTGTCTAGTGCTACAGGTAAACAAAAATGGGTTCAAACTCTGTCCTTGAGCTGAACTTGAAATAATCAAACATGAAGATATCTCAACATCTAATACATCCATTAAATTATGTTATATACTTTAATATGTATATAGCAAAATTTGTTCATCAGAACCATAATTTTTATTACCTTTTATACAGATAGTAGAGAAGAAGTTTCCAAGAGCGAAATAGCTCTTGTACTTTATACTATGAACTTTGAGACATTTGTACGTGTGGGTTTCAGTTTATACAGACACATTTTCTGTATTCTAATGTTATGCCTCAATGCTCAGGACTTTTTGAGGAATAAAAGAATTTCCTGTAATGTGCTAGATACAATCTTCCAATTTTTATGGGCTTGTGAAGCAAGCATTCATAGCAATGTCAACTTCCCTTTAGGGATTATTTATATTTGGTGTGAAAAGTCATTAAAATTTTCAGTCATTGGATTTTCCAATAAGCCAACACATCCTAATGATTAGTACCACTTCACATTTCTATTCCCCCTCTTTATCAAAGCTATGAAAAACATAGCATTATCCTGAAATTTGACATGCAGATATAGAGGAAATATTAATAAAGCAGTTGAGTAAACCACTTTCTTTATCAGACCACAAAGATATATTCAAGTCTAAGCATTAAACTGAGCTTCCTCCCAATTACTTATTGCGGAAAATAACTGATTATTAATTAAAGCCTTGTTTGCTCTGGAGATTTTCTGCACCAGTTGCCACCGTAAGTGGCTAAATAACAGAATGGTTGCAGCAAGTGTAGAGAGGGAAGGCTGATATTTGCATTAGAAGTGTTTACCCCTTTTTTCCCAGTCTGAATAGATCCAGCAGTGCAAACAGCTGCTTCATTTGATTACACTGAGGATTTCATGAGGGCAACTAGGCTGCTAGTCCCAAATAAAAACCTAAGACCTCACCCCCTTGGGTTTCTGGCCTTGGTTTTTCCTTCTCGCATCCCTTCACATATAGAAATATTATCATTCAAAAATTTAACAGGTGCATGAAAAATGGCAAGTGTTCTCTCAGGTGACTCCTGCCTTGTCGTGCATCTGCTGTCTGAACTCTCAAACTCCCTTGCTGTTCAGCTTCTCAAGCATCTGTCATTTGACTTCCCAACCTTACCATTAGACTTCTTCGGTGTTAGATTTTTTTTTCTAGCATAGATGTTTCTCAAATGTTATCTCTGCCCACAACAGAGACTGCAAGGCAAAAAAATTGCAAGTAAATATTTCCTTTTTTATTTTCTGTAAATAACACATACTATTAATGTTAAATTTATGCCAAGGTGCTCCTTAGATTCCACATATTTTGGCTGCTTCATGGGGGATCGGACTAAGTGTGCAAAAGATTATGTCTGTACAAGCAATTCCTCTTCACTCTCAGGGTGCTGAGACTCTGACCTAGGTTTCCCAGAGAAGCTGTGGGTGCCTCATCCCTGGCAGCATCCAAGGCCAGGTTGGATGGGGCTTTGACCAGCCTGGTCAGGTGTATGGCGTCTCTCACCATGTCTTGGGGCTGGAATGAGATCATCTTCAAGGTGCCTTCCAACCCAAACCATTCTATGATTACGTGATTCTTAATCCTGAAAACACTTAGCCACTTATTGTACCACAAATATTTGTGTTCATGCTCTGTTTTTTAAGAATTATTGATTGATTTTGGCTGCCCAGCAAGTGAAACTAACACTAGTAAATGCCACTATAGAGGCATCTAAGTTTGTACTATAGCAGCTACATAAAGAGGTCACATTATCAGAAGCAGCGAAAAGTCAGAAAATTCTCTGAATTTTGAGGAAATGACAGACCTCCAACAGTTTTGAAAAATATGTCTTTTTTACTTAAATGGCAAACTATGGCATTTAATCTGTGTCCAATCTAAATGGCAGCTAACAGGAGGGAAGATTTGCTGTAAAGAGCTGACGTGCTCTGCTTTGCTACATGGTCAAGTGCTGAGTTGTTCACTGTTGCTGTTTCAGCAGTGGCTGAAAGGGTCCAAAGTCTGAGCTCATAAATACACCTAGCAAGAGAAACTCTCTTTGTCCAAAATTCAGAGACACAGAACTAAGGTCCAGTACAGAACATAAAGTTGTACAGACATCATCCAAAGGAGTTTCACAGTCTATGCATGAGAAGGCTGAGATTTAGCAAACGTTACATTTATTCTGTCTAGTATTTGATATTCCTCTGCAAAATTATGTTACTGGATTCTGATTTCCTGCATAAAAGAGGCATGAATTTCACTGGATCCATTTTTATGAAAGGATGAGGCCATTCAATAGGTAAAGCTGTGATTTGAAAGTCAATAAAGACTGTTGCTGATAAAGAGGAAAGAGGAAAAAAGAGGAAAGAGGGTAAAAAAGTTATAAGTGGTGATGTAGAAATAAGTTATTTAGATAACTTTCTACTGTGACTTATTCAATGTTACAAAATTATGCCAAAATAAACGAAAGTAGTTTGGGTGGTATATCCACATATATTAAACACACATATAAACAAGTAGAAACCTTCCCACAAATATGGCTTAAGATCTACTTAAAAACTAGTGCCTCACGATTAAATAAACAAGTTATCTTCCATATAGCTAGACTGGAGAAAGCAAAAAAAATGTGGATAATTATGCTGTGGGGAAAAGAATAAATTCTTTGGCTCTATCTAAACCATCTTTCAAGAGCACCATGATGTTTCTTTCATGGCTATTCAAAAGACATAAAAAGAGGTTCTGTTTATGGCCACTGCCCAGACTGCTGGTTTAATATCGTGTAAACATAGATCTTGAGTATTAATTATGTAGTGTAACTTTTAGATGTGCTGAATCATACTGTACTGGCAACAGAAACAAAATCATAGGGCAGAATCAGATTCACACATTGGCAAAGATCTCCAACATCATTGAGATAGATCACCCAACTACTAAACCACTACCAGCTCCAACACTAAACCATTTCCATGAGTGCAATATTTCCCTAAATGCAACAAGTACCTCCAGGAATGATGACTGATATAGTTCTGGGCAACCTGTTTCAAAACTTGACAACTGTTTCCATGAAAAAACTTTTCCTAATATCCTGTCTAAACCATTCCTGGTAAAATTTCCTCTGATCCTGATACCAGTTGCCTGGGATAGGATAGAAACCCCCACCTGGCTATAACCTCCTTTCACTGAGTTGTGGATAGCAATAAGATCACACCTGAACCTCCTTTTCTCCAAGCTAAACATGCCCAGCTCTCTCAGCTACCCCTCATCAGACTTGAGGCCCAGACTTTTCACCAGCTCTGTTGCCCTTCTCTGGACATGCTCCGGCACCTCAATGTCTCAAAAACATGTCTGGCTCTCAATGTCTTTCTTATTGTGAGGACCCAAAACTGGACACAGGACTTGAGATGTGGTCTCACCAGAGAATCACTGCCCTGGTCCTGCTGGCCATGCTATTTCTGTACAAGCAAGGCAGTCATTGGCTTTCTGTGTGCCCACCTGGGCACACTCTGGCTCATGTTCAGCTGCTGTCAAGCAGCACCCTAAGGACCTTTTCTACTTGGCAGCTTTCCAGTCACTCTTCCTCAGCCTGCAGCACTGCCTGGGGTTGTTGAGGCCCTAGTGCAGAACTCAGCATCTCACCCTATTGAATCTCATACTGTTGGTCTTGGCCCATTGATCCAGCCTGTCCCAATCCCCCTGCAGAGCCTTCCCACCCTCCAGCAGATCAACATTCCCACACAGCTTGGTGTCATCTGCAAACTGACTGAGGATGCCCTTAATCAATCCCCTGTCCATATGATTGATAAAGATATTAAAAAGGACTGTCCCCAGTATTGAGCCTTGGGGAACCCCACTAGTGACTGGCCCCCAGCTGGATTTAGTTCCATTTGCCACCACTCTCTGTACCAGATCATATGGCCCATTTTTTAACACAAAAAAAGAGTACACCAGTCCATGGGCTGCCAGTTTCTTCAGGAGAATACTGTGGAAAATGGTGTCGAAGGCTTCACTGAAGTCCAGGTAGACACATCCACAGCCTTTCCCTCAACCACTAAGGGGGTCACTTTGTCATAGATCAACATCAGGTTGGTCAAATAGGACTGGCATTTCCCAAACTTATGCTGGCTGGGCTTGATCCCCTGGATGTCCTGCACATGATGTTTTTGCAGTCCAGATGATCTGCATCTTGAAGAATTTTTCAAAAAATAACTCATTGCTCAATAGGTATAGCAGCCCTAAGACTTTGTAACGAGATTTGATTGCCATCAGTGTAAAAAAAATATTTAACTTTCAATACTTCGAGGAAGTTAGAAAGACAAAAAATGCAACTGTGACATTTGAGGAAATGAAAAGTCAACATATAACAATGTAAATCACACATAGCAAATACAGCTATAATAAACATACCTTTATCCATCTTAGATACAATGACAAATACTTCCAAAATTCAAATTATATTTTACAGCCTAAGCAAATATTAAAAGGCTGCCAAATCTGCTAGCATAAATCCCTGTGACCTCGCAAGTTTTCACCACATGTATTAAATGAAATGAGAATGAACCATGAAGGCATTTTTGCTCTCTGGAGAAAACACACAGGTAAGAAGAGATAGTTTTACCAGCTGCTTTCAGGAGGGCTGTATTTCTGAAGCACCTGTGGAACTGTGGCTTTGTCAACAGGCGGGTTTCACAATATTTTAGTGTTAAAGTTATAGGAATGGTCATAAATTATTTGCACGGTGATTGCACCTGAACTGCAGTAATGCCAGTAATCAATTACTAAAGACAGCCCCTCAAAGATCTTGTATTTAGAGAAAACATCCCACTACAAGCATAACTTATCCTTGGACAGGTGTGGTCACTGTTGTAGAGTGTGTCACTTGCTTCAACTGGCTCAGCTGTGGCTTTGCAGGCCACACTAGGGAGCACACTTAGCATGTATGGCCAGGTTGGACAGAGCTCTAGCAACATGATCTAGGAGAAAAATTCCCTGATCATTGCATGGCATTTGGTCTAGGTGATCTTTAAACATCTCTTCATACCCAAATTACTCTCTGATTTTGTGTTTCTGTGTTAGCTATCTTCAGTGGTGGCATGTGATACATCACCTTCTGTGCAAGGCAGTGGGACTCCTCAGTGAGAGGTGCATGCAGTGCCACTGGGGCAAGAGTGTACCCACATGACTCCACAGAAACAGCTGAAGGTCTTCACAGTTCATATTCTACTTTTCCATCATCGTTTTTTCCCAGGCCATCAGATCGCTTCCATTACTGTTAGTAATCTCAGTCTGTCCCTATTAATAATGTTTGAGCAAGCATTGCAGAACTGCATCAGTAATCAGTGTTTCAAACTGTAACCCTGACTACACCACATACTGAGACTTAAAATTCCTTTTTCTCTGATAATTTGAAGCTTTATATTTAATATTTATTGCAATGCATATTCTCGGGAGATGACAGCGGATGCATGATAAATAAGTTATCTCCCCCTGAAACAAACAGACATCCGTCTATCCAGAAAACAGTGCTTGCCAGCTGTGCATATATAAAGAGTAAATGTAAAACCAGCTGTTCTGTCAGTTCATCCCACGTAGTGAGGTTGTCACTATAATCACTTTGGCTGGGAAAATTTCCAGTCATCTCACTGCTGCTCTTCATGAATCACACTTGTCAGGAAAACATCAGAGTCTTTTATATGGTATTTGGTTATTTTTGGGATGAATGCTATGAGTGTATTTAGGGCAATTATTTTAAGGACTTGAGAGAAATCAATTGAATAGCACTAAAAAACATATGTCTGGCTCTCCATTGAAGCAGCAGACTTGATGTTTGAATAAAAGTATAGAGTTATCCTTCCAGTGCACTCCATCAAAACAAGCTCCAACAATAAAACTTCATACAGTTTCCTGAATTTATAAAAAATTGACAGGTTGGAACTGTTCTGAGAAAAGCAGTAGCTGGGACTGGTCAGAGATCCAGAAAATACTGCTTGGAGGAGAAATCTGAACAAATGGGGTTGTTAAGGGAAAAAGAAAAAAATGACTGAAGACATGAGAACAAATTTCAAATAGTTTGAAGTGTGGCACAAAAAAATAAAGGCAACTATTTGGTCTTGTTTAAATTTAGTGGATCAACCGTGGCAGTAAAGATTCAAGATGGATATTAAGAGACAATTTGTGTGGATTAGGACAAATGGATTTAAATTAAATTTAAGCAAATGCTATGTGTCTAAATACTTGGAAAAAATCCCATGGCATCTATTTGTAAAAATTCTTTAATTCTTTTCAGAACAATATACATAAAGATATACTTTATAGATTTTATAAATATACAACAGTATGAAAATAGCACTTCTGTGGAAAAATAAGAGGTACATAATGTGGCTCTGTGGCTCTCTGTTAGTACTGCTAATCTGTAGAGAATGGATGGACAAATTGCATTGTTAACTGAAACCAGAAGTTTTGATCATGCACAGGTACAGCAATGCCAGGGAAAACAAGTGAGTGGTGCCTTCTTCTGGGATTAGTGATGTCAAATGTGCCAGGTCCAATTTTTCATTGATGCTTTACCTGCTAAAGAGGATTTTCTACATCCTACAATAGTACCTGGCCTGTGAATTGCACAATATCAAAGTGATTTTCTCCTCCTAACTTTTCAGCATTTAAACCCTTTACCAAAGGATCTTTCATTAAAACTGAGATACCTTTGATGAAATAGCACATTTTGATGGTATTTTTAAAGTGAAATTGTCTTCAGTAGAACACATTTTTTCTGAAGTATTCAACATGAAATATGGTTGAGAGTGTTTCTTTAATCAGCTACTACTTCTTGTTCTAAAACAAAATATTTCTGCCTATAGCGTCCAGGGTCTGCACCTGAAAATATCAAGTTTAGGAACATAAGTCTATTCCATTGTGGTTTGACTTTCAGATTATATGTATATTAATTAGCTATTACAGCTCTGTGCTTGATAATGTAGATGAACAGGTGATTTGTATGAGTTCTAAGATTATCCAGACAAATTCAAAAGTTTTGAGTCATTACCACCATAGTTAGTCAATGTTTTCTAATATAAATTGTTGTGATAATCTGTTCTCCAGGAAATGTCAACATTTTGCATCCATTTGGTTTGAAAACAATTTTGAAATGAGGAAGTGTCTTGGCAAAGGGAAATTCTGTTTTTACCATAATCGCAGATGATGAAATTGGGGCTCAGCTGCACTATTCAGAGCTGTACCATCTCAAAGCTCAAGGATAGATTTATTCTCCATAGTAAAATGCTACAGGATATGAAGAAAAATGGGTTATGAATACCAGAAAAAAAAACTATACATTTAAATTGACTGTAGTTCTGATTAGTCTCATTACAGACACAGGTATTTTTGGATGTCAGTTTCTGATATTCTCTGATCCATACAAGCTAGTTATAAGAAAAAGGTAAATAACTAAAAATTTATTCATAATTTTGTTTCATAATTTTGCCAGCCTCTTTGCCCTTTGAATTAATTCTTGTCTAAAAATACGATTTACCTGGATTTGTCATCATTGACTTTTGCAATATAAATGATTCCTCTGGGATTCTTTAAATTCTTCTTAGCGTGGCATATCTAGTGTGCACACAATCAGGCAAGAGTGTGGTTTAATTTGTTTGCATTCATGTATGTGCACATCAGTCCACTCAGACACAGTTTCACATTTTGCATGGTTAGGAAGGAAAAGGTGCATGAGGGAGGAATCACATGGAGCAAAGACAGGGGAGCACCTAACAGAGTCATGGACAAGGCTTTAGGAGATTATTCCTTTCATAGATATTGCTGTGATACTTCACAGTTATGCAGAAACTTTGATCTGCTGGGAACAGGGGCTGATGTAGAAAATGGGACTATGCAAGCTCTGTAGGAATCTGTGAGCTGAGCCATGAAATTTGCTTTATAGTTATTGGATTCAAGCAAATCACTTCAGGCCTTCTTGGGGGGCAGTTAAATCTAAAAAACAAAACAGAACAAAGTCTTCCCCAGCTTACTAACCATTCTATCTAACTGGAAACTTCACCTTTACCTTCTAGACTACTTGCCATTTTAGATGTGTGAAATGTATGTGACCCAATTTTTGCCATTATACTGGGATGTAGATACAGAAAAAACAGCCAGGTTTGGGACAGGGATCCAGAGATATCCTGATGAAGTCAACCAAAATTGACAAAGATGGTCAGTTTGCTGTTTATCCTATGAACTATGCTAGAAGTAAAAAAGGTACTTATTCTTTGCAAATAATAAAAAAGCTGAAAAGATCAGCACTTCCCATTATCATTTGGAGTGTTGTCACAAATTGAAATTAGTGGATTGATTTCCACAGTCTTACTCCACCAGGTGTAAATGCAGTGCATACCCTTAAAAACACAAGAGAAAAGAGAGGAAAGTTGAATGCCCTTACAAACTCAATGATATCACTCATAAGTTTCATGACACATCTTTTTCAAATACTATATTATTTTAATTTTTCCTTTTTTTTTTTTTTTAATGAGGCTGTCTGGCTATACCTCATGCCCTTGAAGACCAATGGAGCCTTTGTGAAGCCAAAGAGCTCCAAGAGTTCAACATATGGCAAGCAAAGACAGGATGAGATTCAGGAAGGAGATGGGAGGCTGTAGATTGGCAGAGTGCCTGAAAAACTGCTGAGGGAAGCAAAAACAGGTACATTAGTAAAAAAAATCCCTGAAAGTCATTGAAGATTTTGGGGCAACCTGAAATTCAAACTGGTAATAAATTATTGTTGAAGAAAAGTAGTACTCTGCAAGGCCACAACAAATAGGTGAAGATTTGTCTATGAACTTTTATTCACAGATCTCTCATAGTCAAATTTTCAGTCACTGAAAGTTTTACAGAAGCTAGCTATTCTAGTTATTGTTCAAACTTGACTTTATAGATTACAAACTCCCTTCTGTTTTGGGTATGCTGTTTAATAAAAAAAAAATATTTAAGTAGATATTTAGGTAGATTCACCTTAGAGCTCTGAATCCTGTTCCAAACCTCTTTGTACATTTCTATATTTAACTTCTAAAAAACCCTATGGCAAAAATAACCACAGTTTAGTTGAGCATTACATTCACTTAATCACCAACACACTTGATCTTAAAGGCTCTATCACCTTTTTCAGCCCTCTCCTTTTTTCTCATGTGTGGAAACTACACATACAATTGTCATTGTAGACACCAGCTTTAGCTTTTCATAAATCAATATATAACCTGTTCAAAAAAGGGTTTTCAGGACTGTAGGAAGTTTTGAAGATATAGGAATATTATGGACAAATACCTTTACATAAAGATGTGTTCTATTTTGGATAAATTACTGTGTTAACTTTATAAAACCAGTCTGTCTTATTTACTTCTGTGAATGTAACAAGTTCAAGAAGTGCTAATGAAATTATTGCAGTCAACAGTGAATTGGTAACAAAAATATCAGTGATATAAATAAGTGGGTAATGAGAATTTTCCTACTTCAGAAGTCAGAATAAATGCTCTCCTGATGGAAGTTGACAAAAAATGTTAATAATTAACTGGGGAAGAAGAATTTTGTATCACATAGAAAAGGCTTCTATTATAGAAATTAAAAGAAACATGGTAAAATAGCTTCAGGTACACTGGGGGGACACAGTTTGCTAGAACATTTTATGTTACCTGAGCTCAGGGAAAGCATTTATTTAGTCAAGGAGACTTGCTGTACACTTTGTCAGACTTCTTGCTATTGTATGCATAAGCAGGTCTCATGACATGTCAATAAAAATTATAGTCAAGATAAAAACAATAGCTTTAGCATTCCATGGGACAATTCTCTATATGAATGGATATAACAGGTCCCACAAAGCTTCTGTTGACTTCAGTCACTAGGATTTCTAAGGTCTGACTATTGCTATGCTGAGAAATTTACAACCTATTTTAATATAGTATGTAAGAGTATTATTTAGTCAGAACAATGAGGAGACCAAGATTTTTTTTTTTTTTTTTTTTTTTTTTTTTTTTTTTTTTTTTTTTTTTTTTTTTTTAATGTAGGGAATGGATGTTGTGACATGCAGGACAGGAAGTTCATTTTAGAAGTAGTGCCTTTCTACTGTCAAACGTTGCATAAAACTCAACCTTGGCTGGAAAAACTGTGTGCAGTATCAAATTCCTTACAGACCCACAGTTGCAGGATCAGGCTGATTGCTTTTACACATTGATTTTCATGCTCAGATTCATTGATTCATCTCTCAGAAGGAGAATGACTTTTCTGAAACTAGTTCTGTTAAACTAACATGAGTAATTGTCAGTTATCAAAACATGCTCCATGTTTCATCAGTGCTCTTGAAATCATTATGTTACATCACCTCTTACTTATGTCATATGCATATTAAGTATATATTAATACAATATATATTATATAATAAATATTCCTATATTTGCATAACCAGGTAATTTATAGCTGGAGTTTGACCATGTTTCCTGGAGAGAGAGAGAAGGAAGGAAGGAAGGAAGGAAGGAAGGAAGGAAGGAAGGCTGATTGAATATGCTGTCTCTGTTTATCAGAAAAAACAATTTGGGAAAGACTGTACAAATGATCGTGGTCTTTGGTCTGTGACAGGTCCACATATAGAGAGATCTTTAGTTGCAAAACTCTAAAGAAAAACATAAATATATGCAGCAGAGCCAACAGAGAGATGAAGGTTCCTTTAAGAATAATATATTCCCTTCTTGTAAAGGTCAGCTTGTCTCTGCTCTTCTCAGCCAGCTCTGGAGAGCTCAAGCTTGGTTTCATGTGTAATCACAAAAGCTTTCCAGAGCATTTTCCCCATGCAAGGTAAAAAAACAGCAACAATGCTAACTGAATAATGCTTACTGAAATAAACTGTCACGAGCAATGAAATGCTCGTTAACTCTAATTGCCAGCACTTTCACTTTTCATGATATCTATGAATGATAAATCAAGGGAATCAAAAACTTTAAGAAACCTGCTAAGAAATCCATACATTTTGACACCCCCTGCCCCCTTCAGACAATGCAAGCAGCACAAAATAAAATCCTTGCTGTGTTTCTGTGTAAAGAAAAAGGCAAGAAACATCTGGCCTCTGCTGACCTCCTCACCTCCATTAAGCACCGACTCTTTATGAAATGTGGAAGTAGCTCTGTCCTGTATGAGATGGTGGAAATTGGTAGCTTGGAATACAGACAGCATACTTTGTTTTCTGGTTTTGCATCTGACTTATCCCAGCCTAATGAAATCAGCCAAAAATTGATTTTCTTAACTATATTACATTGTAATCTGCAAGGGAGGTAGGTCAGGTTCTCTTCCACTGCTCAGTTATCTGTTAATCAGTTTTCTTAATAGGAAAGGTGCTTGAGTGGCACTAGTGGAAGAGATGGCAGAATACATTCCTAGGAAAATGGGCCTCTCCCTGCCAGCACTAAAAGCAACTGATAATCTAACAGGCAGAAAAAAACACCTGGCCTAATAATCACAGAATAATCCCAGGTCAGAAAACATTTGGTTTGTTGCTATCTCTTCTTCTGTGGCCCTGAACAATTTTTTTCATCTCTCTCTGCCTGTTTTTTTTCAGGCTCTCACTTCTTGTTCTAATTACTTTTCAAAACCAATAAGCTTTCCCACCTCAGGTTTTGTAGCATCTACCACAGGTAACAGGATCCCAGTATTTTTTTTAAGCAATCCAATAAATTTAGAGTAATTAACAACAGCACAAAGAAGACTGTTAATGGTTTTTTTACTACATTATCCTAGTGTTTCTTATTTTTAATTTTTATCTTTCCTGAAATAAGTCTTTCACCGCTTTCACTTTAAAATTTCTTGACAATCCACCAATTACTTTAAAAGGCAGAAGATGGTCTGGTATTAATATGAATCTGGATTCTGGTCCAGATTGACAAAGAATTTAATGTGATAAATACTCATGAAGAGAGGTAAGATGATGGTCATATAAAATATTTTAAATCATTAGAAAATTATTCAAGGGCTCTAAATAATGTCATTTCCATACAGCTTTCACATGTTTTTCACTTTGGACATCTGTTTTAGAATTATCGTACACTTGCAAATTTCATTTTGTTAAAAGCATTGGCAGATATTAAAACCCATTTATAAGCAAACCAGCTTAGACCTGGGAAGTACTAATGTCCTATTTCAAAAGAATCCTGACATGTTTTGAGGAAACCATGAATTTCTCACAATATCTGAATGACTCAGTTCTTTTGAAACACTATACATATTTTCTAATGAAATTTTTATTCCTATTTATGGGAGGGCTAAAGTTTATAAGTACAGTTTTAACAGGAGAGGCAGATTTTTCTGATAGTATGGAGAGCTAGATGCCAGCATCCTAACTTGGGTACCTGGAGAGCATCAATCTTATAGAACCACAGAACTATTTGTGTTGGAAAAGATCTTAAAGATCATCTTGTTCCAAACTGCTGCCGTGGGCAGGACAGCTTCCACCAGACCAGGTTGATCCTGAGACCATTTGTCTCTACTGTCTCTAGAGAACTTTAATAATTATTTTAGTAGGTCAAATTTAGATGCTCAATTTGGGTGAGTGAAGAAATCATTCCATGATTTTCTGATTGTTACATGTGCATGTTAGATATGTTCAGACACCCAGAGTGCTAAGCTTTATATACTAAAAAGGGAGTTTAAATCCCATGCCCAAAAAATCTACAGTCAAAACAGAGGAGACAGAGACATGATGGGAAGGAGATGGAGGTAGGGAGGATGACATGAATTCAAATAACAGGTTAGGTGTGGGGCTGGAAATACAGTCACATCTAGAAAGTCTTAGTCCAGTTATAGGATCTGCAGACCACACTACCATTAACAGCTTAAGCACAGTGCTAGACACAAAAGGGAAAGAGCACACCAATGGCAGTGAAAGACCTGGAATGAGACCCTCTACCTTGGCACTCCCAGAGATGGGATCAGCCTGGGAATAAGATGGAGAAGCATACATACCTGACTGACTGCACAATGCAAGCTGCCATCCTGTTCTGAATATGAAAATGTTTCATTTTTTTAACTTTGGTTTCTGATATTTCATGGTAAACTAAGATTCTAATTTTATTATATGCAAAAATACATAACAAGACTTATTTATATTATTAATAACTCCTAAGCAGCATATTTTTTTTCATTTTCCGGCAGAAAAGCTACTTGCTTATAAAGTAAAAAACCAAAAAAGTACAAATCTTCTGCTCAGGATTGTCTAGAAGCAATCTGCATTCAGTGATTGGATTATGTACTAACAGCATTACTTATCCCCATCTGAGAGGTACCCTACAGGGAAAAGCTCCAAAGAAAGACACTGCATTAAGGGAAGATTTGGAAGTCTGATTGCACTCTGTTTCCATCTCTCTGCAGGGCTGGCTGTCAGTGGCATTCAGAGCCGTGCAGGAGAAGAGGAAAAACAACTCTCTTTCTTCAGCATTGTGAGTCATGGGTGATTGAAAGCATCTTTTTCCCAGTTTAATGTCTGACCAGGAGATGTGATCCTGAGTTCATTGAGAATTTGCATTGACTTCATACAAATTCAGCTATGGCCTGTACTTTTTAGTTGGAAACTGATTATTTTACAGTATCAGGAAACTGAAGTAATAAAGTGTGTAAATCTTATAGGGAAGGTGCAGTTCATAACCATAAACATTCTCCCAAGCAGTGAATCTGGATCCAGATGGTATAAAATATTAAACCAGAGAGTCTGGATCCAGATGGTATACAATATTAAACTAGTGATATCTCTCTAAGCACATTTTAAAATAATTAATATTACCATGGATTTCCTCCAGACTTCTTCCTTATCATGAATATAGATCAGTATGCTCCCTTCGGAGGGGAAAATTGCAAAGTTTTCTGTATTAACTGCTAACTTATTTGTTTTCATCATCCAGTGATCTAGTAGGTCATGGCTTGAATTCTAAGGGTGAGAGAGACAGGCAGATTTCAATAGTTTTACACTGAATAGTTTCATGGAATAGTTTCTCAAATGTGGGATAGTTTCCCCAGGTGTCTCTAGAATTTCTGTTGCAGTGTTATGAATCTCTGGAAGAACCACCTACATCCAAAAACTGCAGAATTTAAATTAACACATGAATGTGTAGAAACACACAAAAATACACAAAAAGGTGTCTAGTCACACCTGAGTTTCAATTTATTCAAAACTATAGCTTGGAATAGAAGACAATCCCAACCTAGAAAGATTCTGATTTTCTCATCAGTACTTTTTAAAATTTTGTTTGTTTGTTTGTTTGACTATAGGGTTAAATATTGGAAAACTAGCCAGTATCAGAATTCAATCTAATTCTCTACCAAAATGTTTTATCCACATGGGCAGGAAATAGCTGCATTGCTTGCAAAAGATAGGAGAAGTTTAAAAATCTTCGGTCTTTTTATACCACATATCACAGAGAAACAGCTGGATGGAAAAACTAGAAGATGAAGAATGCAAATACATCTACAAATTAAAACCACTGTGTTTTTGTCAACACAAGTTATTGCTCATAAAGCAGGGAGATTGGCATCTATTTTAACATTTGAGGGTCAGAATGTTCTGTTGTATCAGATAATTCAATCTCAGTAAAGGAAATGCAGTAACTGAATATCTGCCCTTTGGATTGCATATGCATAATTTGTTTATTATTTCCCTTCATGTGAAATAAAATTAGTATGGAATACTTTTTGCCCTTTGTGTATGAAAAACTGTGTAGTGCTTTCCATCATTGAGCACTGGTACTTGAATAGTTTATATTCAAGTGTTTTAATGCTTAAAAGGTTCTATCATCCTAAGGGCCATCTGAATAAGATTTTGTTTTACTCAATCAGTATCTTTCTATATTTACAAACAGATTAAGGTCTTACTGGTCACAAATCACAATTACCACATCTGTGCCTTTTTTTTTTCCATTAATATGTTTCCAAGTTTTTCTGTCAGTCAAGACTAGAACAATATAATTATAAAGATTCAAATATGACATATTTTTAAATAACTTAGCATCGTTGTTTACCCTATGATACAATGTATTAACATTTGATTTTGATTTTTTTAAAAATGAGTTTTATTGTTAACTATGCCATTTACTTGTTTTTGAATCTGGAAAATTCACTTTATCTTAATTTTCTCTTTCTATTGTGTCCTGAGTAAAGATTGCTGGATGTCCCCAACAGCTTCTACTGTCACTGTCATCACAGCAACAATAACAGCACACACAGTATTAGAAAAAATACCTCCAAAAAGCAGAAGTGAGAATTTATCTATAGCACATAGACAACTGACAAAAATTTCCCTGGTCTCTGCAGCCCTACAACTTTGCAAACCAGACTAGAATGTGTTTCAAAGGAAAATTAAAAAAAAAAAAAAAAACCAAAATAAAACAAAACCACTTCTTATTATAGATTACAATATGACAAGGTAATATTACTAAAATGTTAGGTATCTACAGAAAAGGAAATGATAGTCTTTCTGATTGATGCAGCCTCTCACAGGGTCATCTTAAGATTTCAAAACAATGAAGACAAGTGCCAGAATATTTTGAATTAATCTCAATGGTGTTAGCAGTGATAGAAGATGATCTTGCTTCCACAGTCAGAAATAAATTCAACCAGCTGAAAATTCATTTGGTTTTTTCATATTTTCTTTTTCCATCTACCTACTCCTTGTCCTTCACCTTGTTGTGTCTCACTGATGAATATAAACTTAAAAATAAAAAAAAAATCTGCCTTTTTTTACTCACATATTTTGTTTCTTTTAAAGTACACATTCTTCACAGATTGAGATAAGGAAGTTGAAGACTACTTGCGAACAGATAGTATGTTTTGATACTGGTTTATCATGACCTGCATTTCTTTATACCTTGGAGATATACTTCTTTATACTTTGGAGGTCTTCAAATTCTTTGGAATACCTCCAAACTTTTCACAGTTTTAGTATCAACTCCAAACTCCAGACCTCCATATTTATTCTCTTGCTGTCCTGTGATCAAATATCGTCCTTGAATGAGCTTGAGGAAGGAATACTGCATTTTGATGGTTGAGCTAGAAACCTGTGACAGAGTACAGCATAAATGCATCTCACCTGGGACCTCACCTGAGTAAAGTAAGGAAAAACAGAGGAGTGGAAGAGCTGCCTGCAAGAAAAATGGAATTTGTCTGGTCACACGATGGAGAAAGGGCCATGATGTGTCTCTGCACGCCTCCCCAGATGTGGGATATCTGCTGAGCATGGGTTGGCAGAAGGAGGCCCTGGTCAGGGGGTGAGGCTGAGAGAGCTGTGCCCTGGGTGTGGGGGCTCTGGGCACTGTCCCTGTGAGAGAACAGAACCAAAAGCCGAAGGAGAATGCGCCGGGAGCAGCTCGGCACGCCTGTGATTGTCCCAGCCAGCACATGTCCATTCACCTGCCTTCCAGACTCTGCTGTGAATTTTCAAGGCCAAATGGAAGAGTCAGAGTCCCAGACTGTACTGCATAAAAAATGGAAGGCACTGAGAAGCCCTTAGGGGCTTTCTGTTATTGCAATTGACATGAATGCCCTGGTGTTGGTTGCAGCCACCGGCTGGATGAATGCTAACAGACTTGCATTTTTTTTTTCAAGCCCATGGCAGTAAATGGGAGGAAGGGAGATTTTTGCTTTCTTGCCAGCTCCTCAGGAAAGCACAGGATCATCACAATACGCAAGAGATCAGCACCATTCATTACTGGTGGATAATGCCTGCCAATGATTTATCCACCATGCCTAAGCTTCAAAATCACATAGAGCAATCCTACAGCACTATCATTGAACAGCTCCCATTATCCAACCCATTAAGGTGTGCCACATTTTGGCATAAATCAAACCCTCAAGTGTTTGATCCAGTGAGATAAAATCTTTACATCCTCTCATGTCCTTTTTGTAATTTAGGGCTGGGTTTTTTGGTGTTTTTTATATACACAGCTCAGTATAGGTCACTGATTACTGAAAAATGTAAGTTCACCCTTCTTGGAAGTTTAACATTGGAATTAACAGTCAAACAACTACCTCTCATTATCAAAGCCACTTGCAGGAGATATAATAGCAAATTTTTCCCTCTGGTTTCCCATTAGTGTGCTCCTATAATGCAATGTAACAAATGCAGAAAAGTTTACCTTCATGTAGCCTTTTTTCTTTTTTTTTTAAACCTGAAAGTTTTATCCTTCCAGTTCAGATTGTCAGCTGAATTCATTCAATGATGATCAGAGCATGAGTGACATTATGTGCCTATTAGTGGTGTCCTTTGCTTCTCTTATCCGTCCATTCCTTAGATGACATTCATTGGTGTAATAACACCAGAGATTGGAATGACATGGATATATTTAATCTAAGGATCCACCCTACTGAATATACTTAAAGATTGGCATTTTCAGTTAATACATTATTTCAAAGAATACAGGGCACACATTTTCTTAAACTGGTATTGAAAATTCTCTTAAATAATAGGACTCTTGGTGTAACATTGACTTGTATTAGAAAAGGACTCTGATTTAATCAAACTATATCTAAATCCTACCTGTCTTGCATCTCATTATGCTTTAGAATATATTTTTGTATTCCCCATACCCTACCCCTTCTTAGGATTCAAGTGGAAAATAACGAGCTTTAGCAGTAGGTAGGGGTTTTGACCTCTTCTGATCTTGAAGAGGCAGAAACAGAACAAATGAGCCCCTCTCTTGTGAGCTGTGATCTGTGTGGGGGCACAAGCAGAGCTCCTGGCAAGGGATTGCTTTTATAACCTCGATTTGCAGAGCATGATACATGCAGGAGCACCCACTCTTTCCACATTTGTTTGCCTGATTTTGATGAGACACACAATGAAACAGCACAGCCAAAGACAGAAAGCTTTGCCCATGGCAGTTTTGCACCTAAGCCAGCTGTAGCAAATTATATCCTATCAGAGACATCACAGACTGCACGAAGGCAGCAGCAAATGCCATGAGCTAAAGATGTCAGCACAGACCATTCAGAGCTTGAACTGAAGCCCACTGCAGACTTTAACATGTCAGCAAAAGGATTTGGAATTCCCTGATGAACACAGAACCTGGGTAAGGATTTGTCCTTCATCTGGCTCCCTTCTTTTCCCAGCTGACAACAGCCTAAGAGGAGAAGTACACTCTCAGGAAAAGTGTCAGGTGCCACAGCTACCTCCAACTCTGAAAGAATATAATATAACAAAGCACTTTATAAACACAACATTTCAACATCCATTTTGCTCAAATCTGTCCTGCTATAGGATGTGTTGCCATTTTTAGATTCATTCTGGCCATATCCAGTTTTAGACAAAAAGTATTTCAGACCTTCAAACAGCTCCTTAGTGCGCATCACTTTGGCACACAAGGATTCACATAGCATTTTAGAAGTTAGTTTCACAAAACTCTGTAATGATAAAATGCCTGTTTAGCAAAGTTTTTAAAACTTTATGTGATCATTATGTATTTTTTGTTAGTGGGGGGAAAACCAAGAAGCACATCACCCAAGATGGGGAAATTCTGGTAAAGTTTCTTAAGTTGAAACATGAGTTGGTAAGTGAGTAAAGACTATTTTAGACACTATTAAAGTGCAAAAATATATGCCAATTTGACTCCATCTGTGCCATGTTGAAAGAGGACTAAGCTGTTACATTCCCTTGCACTTTGCCAAGGTCTAATTTTGAGATCTATGAGAGCTACCACAGCTCAGCTGGCTACCCATACCTGCTGAGCTGGAGTAATATATCTGTAGTTTGAGACTTCATCTGCCTTGTGCTGAGAATCTTGAGGAAGAGGATAGTTAGATAGACCAAGGCATTGACTACATTTCTTGGAAAGATAAAACATGCAGCTCAACAGAAGCTGGATAATAAGCAAGAAGGCTTTGTAATGGCAAGGGATAATCTTCTGGCTGAGAAAGTGCCAAAAATACATCAATATGATAAATGCATGAAAAATGACAGGAAAAAGAAGCAAAGACTGGGAAACTGCTGAGACAAATACAATTAAAATAAACATCCTGCACTGAATTGTTCTAACTGATGAAAATACATTTTAATGTCTCTTTTGGCAACTCTTCTGGAGAAAAAAACTACCTAATTTTTCACAGAGGAAAGAAATCTGGAATCCGGTCTTTTTCAGAGTTCATGTTCCTGTATTTAACCCTCCATTTGGGCAGGTTAGAAATTCACTTTTCTAGCTAACATTCTGGACTTTTACCTTTGCAGTCAATGCTCTTTGGCAAATGTGATATAAATAACATTAAACTCCCTCTTGGCCATACATCCCTTCTTTACACGCACTGGACCTGGCTACTGGCACCAACACCCTTGGAAAGCAGGCACTTTACCTATTGAACACAGTGAGGTCTGATCTTTCCAGCAGTTATAAGCAGGCTTAGTGCCCTGTGTGCTCTTAATTTTTAGCAGACAGATTTTCTACCTAGCCACGCTTCACCTTTTGAGTGCTGATGTTTCCTGCAGTGCAGCTGCCAGATGCAAACCCATGGATGGTTTTGTGTGAGTCGTAGACTAACAATTCCTTGTACCAGTGTGCTGAATATGCAAAGCATTTTGACACCCTCCAGGATGAAAGGTGCAATGTAATATGATTATCATGACTGTACCATCAATCCCTGCTGAAAGTGTCAGAAGGATTCTTCAATATCTTGTTACTAGGGTTTGCTATTTTAATTATCCTCTTAGCTTTATTTTCTTCCTTTATATCTCCTTCCTATTGATACATCTTGGCCTTTCAAATGGCTTTTTGCTACAGGGAGAAGGTGAAGGAACAGGGAAACCCTGTGATCAGTGCTGCATGCAGGGTTACCAGGTCTAAAGACAGTAATCTCTTCAAGGGCAGGGCAGGACAGGGCAAGGGAAGGACAGGGGAAGGGCAGGGAAGGGTAGGGAAGGACAGAAAGGCAAGGCAGGGTAAGGGAAAACAACTGTGTCAGCAAAGCCTGTGGAAGGAAATCAAAGATCTCTGAACTCTCTTATCCCTTTCTTCAGAGAAATATAAACAGTGTGCTCTACCTGTGTCTTGCTCTGGTTTTTCCTCTTTGCCTCACTCTGCTTTTGCCCCACCAATCATGACTGTTTCAGGTAAATATATTCAAGTTTGTCTGGTTTCAGATTATTGAGCCTTCCAGCAAGATTCCCAAAGGCAGGATGAGGTGCCTGGTTGGACCTACTAGGCAGGAAGCTTTTCCTTCATTTTAACACATCTTTTTATGTATAATAATAAGAAAGTGGAGAAGATAAGAAAAAAAATTGTTACTTGGAAATTGAACTAAAGCCCATGAAATAAAGCTCTTGAATGTCTACCAAAAATCACAGCTTTGATAATGTCTTCTAACTTAAGATATAACTTATGGTATCATTCATCTTTCCCTTTTCATTTTTTTCAAATAAGTGCTTAAAAATAATGGCTTTCACTATCCAAAGGAAGCAGGAAACCTAGCTGAGTACTTAATTTTAGCCTTCACTTGCAAAAGAATATCATAAAGAGAATAAAAATGTGCACAGGTAGCAAATGGGTGTAAAGACAAATTTCTCAGATGCATGGTGAAAAAAATATAAATTTGTAGCCCAGATTCACCAAGTGAAATTCATATGCCTTGGCAATGGTACCAGAGTTAGTGGCATAATTCTACATTGTCAGTAAGGTGAAATAGGCACCCCCAGGAGACAATTGTTTTCATCCATAGACAGATACATGTGACAGGTCACATGGATTGCCCTTTGGAGGTACTTATTTCCCTCATTAACTATGGAGGGACTCTACAGCAACAGTTTGAAGTTTGACTATTCCATTATAGATGCCTTAAATCAGAAAAGATTCATCTCACTGAAAATGACCTTCTGATATGAAATCCAGGTATCTAACTGATCTCTTAAAAAGCTCTAGAAGCACCAGAAAACTCTATTTAACACCAATCCATGCTCAGAAAAGAAAAAAAAAAAAAAAAAAAAAGGTAAAATACATTATAGGAGTTTAAAATAGAAAGTAAGAATCCAAGTGAAAGAAAATGATGACATTAAATAGGAAATATTAGGCTAGAAAGTAGCAAAAAGCTAACCTCAGCCAATACAAAGTCACCTTTGAATAGTCACAGACAGTTAATGCTGCAGGGAATGAGTTCCACAGTCTGAAAATGTCACTTTATGTATCGTTAAAAGCACCTGTCTTCAACATAAAAATAAACAAACAAATGGAAAAACACTACGTGTATTGTAGCAAAAATGAACAGGGCATTGGGCTTTTCATTTTTTCAGTGTTGCAAATGCATGTTTAAAGCATTTAACTATTAAGAGAAACTGAATACTGATTTCACTTGTCTTGAAATCTTCCACTAAACGAAATTGGCTATCACTGATCAAAAAATAGCCAGTGTCACCTAAAATGTAACATCCACTGTAGCAACCATTAAATTTGACCTTATCATAATAAAAAAACAAATTACAGCAAATATCCAGTTATGACCTCTGAGAAGGTTTTGGAATAGACTTTAAAAAACTTTGGCTTTGTCAGTGGAGCCTTTCAAGTGCTAGAAATGAGATCAGCATTACCTGTGAGGAAAAGCAAAGAAATCTGGGTTTGCCTGTTTTGGAGAAAAGGAGGCTGAAGTGCAACCTCATTACCCTCTTACTGCTTCCTGAGATGCCTCCTGAGAAGGGGAAGTGGAGAGGGAGGTGCTGAGCTCTTCTCCCTGATATCCCAACACAGGACATGCAGGAATGGTTCAAAGCTGCAACAGGGGAGTTTTAGACTGGACATTAAGAAGCATTTCTTTACTAACAGGGTGGTCAAACACTGGAAGTGGCTTCTTGGAAGTGGTCAATGCCACAGGCCTGTCGATGTTTAAGAGGCATGAGGACAATACTTTTAACTTGCTTTAACTTTCAGTCAGCCCTGACATGGTCAGGCAGTTGAATTAGATGGCTCTTGTAGGTACCTTCCAACTGGAAGATGCTTTCCTATTCGATTCTATTCTAAAATCCAAGGGGTAGAGTTTGCAAAACGTGCTTGGGAAGTTGGTCCTGCAACAAGAGGGTCATGGGACCAAAGGAGAGAAAGCAGGAGAAAGCCTGACTGAAGGTGTCCAGTTCTAAAATGGTGTTAGGAAGGAGTGAATATAGCAGGCAGCCCCATTGGTTATTCAATACCTGCATGGTTAGGATATCCTCCTGGGAAAAGCATGAAGAGGGTTTCAATCCACTGGTTTGCCTACAGACCAAATATTCTTGTGCTTTGTACAATGAATAATGTGTGAGCCAAGAAATGAAGGCTGTTCTGCTTGTCATGATCATGGCACGTCTGAGCATCCAGGATAAGCACCAAGCTACCTATTGGCAGAAAAAAACAGGACTGGGATCCTCACTGGTCTTGCCTGAGTCATTCTGCTAGGGACAGACATCAACATTTAAAGTTCTGAAAGGGATACCTGAATATCAAGTCCTGCCAGCATTCAATGGGACTGTACTGCTGTGCACCACAGCTAAAAAACCCAACAAGTTTAGATGTTTTCCAGAGTTCTTTCCCAAACCTCCTTAAGGGTCAAATACTATTTACCTCCTTGAATGTATCAGGGACAGACAAGAGTTCAGTTCTACAAGCTGCTTCTTAAGGTCACTATTTTTAATGCAACTTGAATTTAGATACAGGTTGTGTCTATATGGTTATAAAGTTAAAATAACTTCATGCAAGTGTCTTCTTAAGAAGATACTGCAACTTTCATTTGGTGTGCAGGTGCAAGTAGACTTTTGCTGCTGACTTCAACAGGAATTTAGGCTCCAGGTTTTCAACTTTCATGACCTAAATGTCAGTATCATCAATCACTTTATTTCTCAGTTTACCCCATTATTGTTCAGTTTTATTTATCTGTTTCCTGCCTCCTGTTAATAAAATATGTAATGTCTTTTGAAAATTAGTTTTTGAAAAACACAAAACAAGGAGTGAAAACAGGACCTCCTATTGTCTCTCCAAGTAATCAAAAGCTGAATCTAAATAGTTCTGTGGCAACAGGCTGAGAAAAGTGTATTTTCAATTACTTTTTTTTCCATGTATAAACTGCACATCCAAATCACATTTCATGAGTAAGTAAACAATTTAATTTAGTTTTGGTTTGTTGTTTTGCTTTTTGGGGGTTTTGTTGGTTTGTTGATCTGGGGTTTTTTTTTTTTCAGGGGTGTGGTTTTCTATTTTCTTTTTGTGTAGGAAACAATCAAGAAGAGATGGGGAATAATCAAATGCACCCAGCATCAGCAAACTTCATTACACTCTGAGCAATCGCAAGATGGGGAAAATAGCAGATCATTATGGCTGATGAGTATAATTACACTTTTTTGAAAAAGGGGGAAATCTAGGATTATCACTACACCTGTTTGGTTTTTCTAATAGACACCTTTAAATTCTGCTGAACATGCAGCAGCAGAAAAATTATTCCTTCTCGCAGTTTGATGGCCTCCAGTAATGCTTAAGAAAAATTGTTTTCCATTCCACTGAACTGTAAAATAAACAAAACAAACCCTTCACTAAATGCTCTAAAGGCCAAAGGTTCTCAATGAATGAACTTCAAATGGCTGCTTTGCTCATCATAGGAAAAATCCATTATGTGATTGTGTTTAGAAATAGTCTAGGATATTTTGGGTGCTATAGCATTTTAAAATAATAAGGTTTGGAAATAAATAATAAACTGGTGAAGAGGCAGAAAGTAAGTTGCTCCCTAAATCTAAATACAAATGTATTTCAATGTCATTTTTCTATACACAGAGAAATGCATAGAACTAAATCAGTTCTATCATTTATAGTGAACGTTATGTTTTCCTGTACTTTTCAGCTTACTTTCATTCTTTTCATGAAAGAGAGTCTCATGACCTTTTCAGTATTAGCCTCAAGACATAGCTGAGCTATTCTTTTCATATAGAAATCCAAGACCTCAGCTGGCTAGCATGAAAGCTAACTTTGCCGACAAATCTCTAAGAAAACATGTGATAATGTTCATCTGGTTTGGGGGGATATTTTTCCTTTTTACTGAGACTATCAATGCATCTAAATTTAACAGCTTCCTGTAGTTTTTTAGGTATAACCAGGCCCTATGAGACCAAGTACTAATTAACATTCTGTCCTGAGTGTTAAAAGCTAATAAAAGTTAGAATATACAGCAGAATCATAAGACTTCTGGTAACAGACTCTCTTTTGCTGCATCTGTTAGAAAATGTACCACTGGTGTTTTAAGATACCTAACCTCTTATTCATCACTAGAAAATAAAATTCCTGTAGTATCTGTTCTGTTGTAAGCTCCACTAGGAGATGATTTCCAACCTCTCAGCTGGATTTCCAAAAGTTTCACTGTGAAGTTTACTTTTTGTAAGGGATTTCTTTATAGCAGACAAACAATTGGGACAGAGATTTTCTTTAGAAAAGAAATAATCTCTGGTTTTGTCAAGGAAATTTCTTCTACTGGTATATTCAAAGCCCTCAGGATTACATATTAACAGTATCAGTAGGAAATGATATACAGAAGACATGCTTAAAAAATTCAGGAACAAACTTCACATAAGACTCTTCAAAAGGGCTTTGAAACAGTATCCAAGACATCTGCAGGAGCTCTTTAAAACCTACGCTTATATCCACCTTCATCTGCAAACATTCAGATCAAAAATCCCTCTGATTTTCATCAGAGCTTCTGTTTCAGCCACTTAATTGCTTAAACAGGTACAGCTACTGGAAAAGCCCATTTGCAGGTGTCCAGGTGTAGCTGCCACCTGAGCACTCCCACTGCAGCTCTTGGTAACAGCAGAAGCCACACAGGTTTGTAGCTGTGGTAGGATGAGGTATTAAGGGTTGTACATATCCTTTACCAGTCACTGTCCATTGTCTTCAAAGAAAACCAGCTGGGTGGAAAGGATTTGGTCTGCAAGATGCACCCTGGAGAGGAATGCAGACCAGTGCAGACCTCCCTTGCCCTTTGGAAGAAGTAGCTGTGGCACAAGTTTCAGGGAGCACTACCCAGCCACAGACCTTAGAGGGAGCCTCTGCTAATGGCATTGGACCTTCCACCAATCACACCCTGCCCACTTTGACATGTTTGTCTAACACTAGATACTCTGAATAGGTTCCTCAGAAAATTGCCATGAAAACCTCTTGGATGAAGAAGTGGCAGATTACCTGTAATTGGATTGGGTATTCCTGCAATGCAGTATATTCTAGATCCTAGAGGGATCAGAAAACACAAGGTGTCATTCGTTCATTGTAGCTCAGAAAGTGATAGCCAAGCACCTGGGAGGAAGGATAATAAAGGATGACACAACATCATTGTCCAGGCCATTAGAAAATCATTTCATCTGGTGTAAAACCAAGAACTATGTGACACAGGAGTGATCAGATATGGAGGACAATTCAAAACAAAAAGGCAATGCGATCTCAAACAGTTATCCAAGTATGACATGGTTAAAGAAGCCCATCTCACACAGACTGGCATTACCAGCAAAGTGAAACAGAATGTATTTAGTGTTTAAACTTACCTAACTTACACTTGGAAACTGCTGGGCTGATATTATGAGGATATGAATGTGGCTGCTTCCAGCTCTATGCCATGCTATTGCATTTGGACATTCAGGTATTGGGAAATATGAAAACCTTTAAAGCTCCTGCAAAGCAGAAGGGTGAAAAATTCAATATGTATTTATACCATTTCAAGAAAGGAAATGTAATCTTGAAACCAGATAACAAAGTGAAATAAACTGACCGGAGTGGATTTATAGTGAAATTAAATTCAATAGAAAGAAATAAAAGAAAATTCTCAAATGAAGATATTGTAATCAAACGTAATGATATGATATGAAGTGCTACCCTATTGCATGGCTTTTGTAGTTGAAAAATCCCTGGATGTCTAGACCTTATGGTTTTCTCAAGACTAACCTTAAATGTAAGCCTAAACCTAAGCAGAGCAGTAAAAGCAGCCATTTGCTGAGGTGCCAAGCACATGGGTGGTGCAAAGCAGAAAGGTGTGGAGGCAGCAATGTTGGGGCAGTGCTGGGCTCCCCTTGGCATGCCTTTTGTAGTTGCAGTGTCCATGGAGCTCTGGGCTTTGTGGTTTTCTCAACTCTAACCCTAAGCATAACCACAACACTAAGCAGTGAAGTAAAAACAGTATTTGGCTGAGGCTGGTGCCAAGCAGAAAGGGGTGGAGGGAGGCACGTTGGGGCAGTAGGGTGTTCTTTCTTCTAAATGAAATGGACAGAAACCTTCCAAAATGATACTCATTGAAATCTCAAAATCAGGGAATGAAATCAATCAAAGAGACAGGAAAAGAAAGTGATGAAATGAAATGCTAAAAAAAAAAAAAAAAAAGTGAAAAACAT
>VZRH01008150.1:894074-1010077 GCA_013397555.1 Urocynchramus pylzowi
TGATGCAAAATGAAAACAATAAAATGCCATGGGATGAGATGAAGTGCAGGGAAATGGACCAAACCTTGCCAAATTGATCCTCATTGCAATTGCAAGATTTCATTTCCTTTCATGAAATGAAGCAGCTGAAGTGTCATTGAATGAATTGTCAATAATGTCAAAGCCATACACACATCCTACTCTTGCAGTCTTTCCTGTACCAGTAGCACTATTCAAACAGCTTTTGAACTTGCAATATAATCTTCCCAACATTCAAGAAAATAAAGCCACACCCAATAATGTTGTTCTTTCTTGACTTATCAGTTGAATTTCTGTTCTGTACTAGCAGATATTAAATTTTTCTATCACTCAAAGTAAACTTCTGCTAATTCCATAAAGCTCAGCTTCTGAAGGGAGAAGAAAAGAAGCAAAAACCTCTTTTCTCTCTGGCATAGAAGTATTTCTACAAATATATTTAGCTGCTCTATATAATATTTAGAATTGCTACCAACTCTGAAAACTCTGATAATTCCCACAGAAATAACATGTCTGTCATATTTTTCTCTTGGGTTATGGTGCCATTTGCCAACTAGGGGAGACCTTTAAAAAGAAAAGAGCTATTCAAGATTTTTCTTTTAGTACTCCCACAGAAGTCAAGACCTGAGCAGCTTCTTAAATGTTGACAGAAGGCAGTATAGGACCAGTTAACACTTCAGCACTTTTTTAATACACTTTTGACCTACAAGCTTGGTGTGGAACCCAGAATAGGATTTATACCCACTCAGTACCAATTCAGTGATAGAGATATTAGAAGTAAAACCTTGCCAACAGTTCCACAAGAAACTTCACATCTAAACCAAACACAGTCAGACAACATTCAACTTCCTGATGGACTATGGATTTATCATTAAAATTAAAGAGACAAGTTCTATATGGCCTACAGCTCTATCAGAGTAGTAACCTGTAGCAGGATACAGGCAGGATATAGGATATAGGTTGATTTCAACTATTCATTCTATTTGGACTTGAGAAATGGTTGGAAACACTTATGGCTTTGCCCAAGGTCAATTTCCTGTGTCTACACCATCTCAGATTATGAGAGAAACTGTCAGTGGAGCTGCAGTATCCAGCCTTGAGACTTAAGCACTATGTATTTTAAAAGTATAGATGATGCCTTAACAGCCTAAAGGACAAAACCTACCTACACATAGAGCCTGCAAGCAGAGTAAGAGTGGTTGTGTGAGGTGACAAGAGATAACTACTCACTAGGCACCTAGAGTTGTTAATAGAAGAACAACATTGAGATTCTTCTACTCAGGTGTCCTGGAACCAGCTCATGATTCTTATTGATCACAGAATCTGATTTGGAAGGGACCCCCAAGGACCATGAAGTTGAATTCTCAAGTGAAGGCCCCATAAAGGGCAGCAAAACCACGACATTGGCATTATTAGCACCTATTATCATTGTCCTCTAACCAATTATCCCTGCGGCCCAACTTTGGGGTCTGATGTAGACCTGAAAATTCAGGACACAAATTCCACCCAGACAGAAACCTAGAGGGCACAGAGAGGATGACATACCCCAAAAAGACAATCTTATTGGTACTTGAAACTTTCTATAGCAGTCTGATCTTTGAGCCATAGTTGCCTGGGTTGGGCATTAAATTTAAAGAGTGAATTTTTTTTTTTATTGTTTTATTTTGTTATGGTTTTTTTTTCTACTACTAATTGCTTGGTAAAGGGAAAGGAAGTGAAAAAGATTTTTGAAAGTTTTGTATTTTCTACTGAGTTCATATTACAGCCTGTGAGTGCTACTAGCATTAAAAATTAAGGGTTTGAATTTTAGAGTTGTCTGTACTGGTGCCTCATTTTCTTGCATTATTAAGAAAATCTGAAAGTCTCTACAGCATACATACAAGCATATGAATTTTCACACATTCAAATAAATGATGTAAAATGAGGAAATATCTACAAAAGTAATCAGGAAATCAATTTGCAATCTTACACTTAAGCAGCTTTGTGACTTGAGTCAAAAGAACATTCAAAGGAATATTTCTGTACAAAGTATATAAGGTTTGTTTGTTTCCTATGAGAAAAGGAAAAGCCTTTACCATAGGCTTCGTAGTATGTTAAGACCAAAGTAATAGCCATTACCTTCCCAAAACTTAAAAAATTGATTAATATTATTTTACCATTCCTGCTGGAAGAAAAAAAAAATAATCCAGTTAAATCAGAATCAGGCCTCTATGCAGAAACCTGGAAGAATAGTGGTTCTAATCCTTAATAGGTAGTTTTTGTTGGGCATATTGCATCCCTGGTCAGTTTTGCATTTATGGCTCAGTACTAGTGAAACATTTTATTTTCACATCTTAAAAGATCATTTCAGGGCTGAACAAACACAGCAGATTCAGCAGCAGCTGGAATACAACTACTACTGTTCACCCTTTGGAAAGTTTATGAAAGAGCTGACATGGTTCTGAAATATTAAAAGGACTTCTGAAACTCAGAGAGAAAACAGCAATATAAAATCAAGGGTCTGGTCTGGCTGAGTGGATAAAGTGCCATCTTTTGATACTGAGGACCTAAATCTTTCAAGTCAATATGTGGTATAGAATGGCTTTTATGGTCATTGGCAAGTGGCTGTGAATTCATATCAACAAAAGTAACATAATTCAGACCAAGAGAGGGGAAGAAATCAAAGTGTAACAAGGCTTGTGTTGTAAAAAGGCACAGGCACTCGCTTGGAAACAGCCTTGAACAGTAACACCTGACCCAAATGCTCTGGCTCCTGGGAGAGTTCAGATCACAATTTGCATTGGGACGTTTCAGCTCCCCTTAACTCCATACATCTTGCACATTTTACGCTTTACAGGGTTCCATATTTTATATGACTTCACCACTGCAGCACCAGAATACCTCAAATTTTGATACACTTATTTTTTTAACCCTGTGGAGCAAAGAACACTTGGGCAGAGACATTACTTACATTTACACAGACAACTTGCACCCAGAATATCGAGAATGTTTAAACATGCTGGCACTAAAGCAGGAAAATCATTAGTCCATAAAGTTTGAATTTCAGCATAGTAGCTCTGGCAGTCCTTGGGAAGCAGGCCAGCATCCCAGATCCACCTCAGGGCATGCCAGCTCATCTCATGTATATGTTTCAGGCTCAGCCCTAAGAGAAGGCAACTTGATTCAGGCTCAGGTAAAAAAATCACAAAACAAAATCACTGTCTCCCTCAAGCCCTCACCTCCCTCAGGCACATCTTTAAATATCTCTCCAAATTGTCATTGCAAGAACTTGTACAATGCCTGGGCAATATTCCTGTGTTTCATGCCTGATACCTTTGGGTACTTTTACAATTTATCAGGGAAAAAAAGGGCTGGTTGCTCCAACAGTTCAACAGTTATTCCCATGTGAAGTGGGAGAAGGGAAGTGCTATTTAAAATTATTTTCAGTCTTCCCACTTGCTACAACTGAACAGGCAGCTATCAGGCAAAAATCCCTCTCAGAATTGGATTTTTCCATGTTTCTAAATTAATATAATTCCATACAAAATGCAAATCTGATCCGAGTCATCCCACATTAGGTTTATATCTTAAAGACACATCCCAGAACACACCTACGTTGTCCTACATTATAAGGATTTTTTTTCATCCCGGTGTGAAAAATCCTCTGGTCCACTTACAAATAATAGGAATTCTTTTTCCTTCTTATTTTAGAGAAGGTAGATTTAATAAATTTTTTTTTACTTTACTTTTCTGTCATAAAAATTTCCTTTAAATGTCAGAGAACATCTTCTGTGGACTGAGTTCAGTTCTATGACACACCAAATATCATAGTGGGCAAAAATCAGTTTCATCAGACTCAGCAAACAGTCTCCCTACTGTAAAAGTTACTGTTTGTGGTCATTTAAAAAAAAAAAGAAGGATAAGTAATATCCCTCTTTTACACAAATTTTAAAAAAATATTAGTATTGTATAGAATGATCTTTTTTTCCACCTAGTTTTACAAACCTTTCATAAATCTAACTATACTTTGGGTACTAACTACACAAACTCCAGACAATGAATTCCAGAGTTGAAATGTGCTGTGTTAGAAAAGTGCTTCCTTACTTTTACCTTAAGCTAGTACCATGATAATTTCTTCAATTGGCCCTCAGTTCTTCAAACATTGTTAATAGAAAACATTGCAGTCCATCTACTTTTTTATTTTATATACTCTATAATTTTGTCCCTCAGTCATTTTTTCTCCCTGAAGACCCACAATTCTAGCCTAATTGCTCTTCACACAAAAAACTTCATATCTAATCCTTGCTGCCTTTGTCTGCTTCAACAATTTCTCTGTTCAAAAAAGGGAGGACAGAACTTCATTCAGTATTCAGGACACAAGTTGATCCTGGTTTTATATAGAAGAAAAGTTATGTCAACTGTTCTGTTATTGATACTTTCTTTGTTGTTCCTGTGATCTTTAGCTTTCACTGAGCACCACTTGGCACTCAGCTAGCCATAATAATTCTAAATATCTTTCCAAAGTATTTGTACCTCATTTATGATCCCATGGCTGTGTCAAAATAATTAGGATTATGTTTTCTTGCATCTATTACTTTTCACTTATCAGCACTGAATTTTTTCTCCCATTTTATCTCTGACAATTCAAAATCACAAGTTCAGTTCATCCTTTTGTTGTCAGTGTTAGTTTCTGTCACTTTGAACAATTCTGTAGTATCAGCAAACTTTGTCACCTTGTTAAGCTCTTGCTTTTCCCAATAATTTGTAACTGTGATGAAAAGTGCAGATCTTATGAAGCTTCCCTCTTCATCTGTACTGGCAATTTCTTTGCATTGTAAAAGCTGTTTAACTATCTCTACATTATACTCCCCATATTTTCATCTAGCATTGGTCTTTCCTCCAGAAATTCAGTTGATTTTGGATGCAGTTGACAAGAAATTCACACAGGATTCAAGGTCCATTTCTTCAGATTTGAAGGAGTTGAACGGAGTTGCTTTTATTCCAGAGACAAGCCACTTCTCTGACCTCCCAGAAAGCAGAAGCAAAGCAGCAAAATGAAGCCACATCTTCAGTCTGATCCTGCCTCCTTTTCGTAGCACTGCTGTTGAACACGGTCAGGACAGGCTCGTGCTGGGGTCAGACATCCATCACCAATATTTCCCAGAGAAAGGGAGTAGGAATGCAGACCTAAAACCAGCCTCCAGGCAGTGTCACCAGTCACTGCTCAACTACTTGGCTGTCCATTTCCATGTTTCTCCACAGGTTTCCAGTATACCAGAAAACCCTTGATAATCTCCACTGCATGTCTTAAATGTCTATACAATTCCTATTTAAACTGTTTTTCTTTTTTTAGTCTGAATTACATACACAGAAAAGAGATATATCAGCTGAATTCATATTTTTTAGCTTTATGGGACAGCTATTGTTCCTTTTTCTCTGGTCTAAACTTCCTCCTTCATTACTGCTTCACCTTGCATTTTCTACAAGGAAATACTTAGTTTAACATGCCAAGTAAATTGTCTTGCAAATTTGGGTGAGCCCATCCAAAATCAGAAAGAAAGACTTGAACATAAAGAACCCCTGATGTTTAGTAAATCAGCACTTTGCTTCATCATATATTTTCAATTCCTAATCAAAAGGAGCATTTTACCTAGGTGAATCAAAGCATATCTATGCCTACTCCTGCTCTTCTTTATGGCTACACCATTTCAGCAATTCCCATTTTCTCTAGCCATGCTGAGGGTATAAAGAGACATTAAAACTTAGTGTTGTGTCAACGTTGTGCAGGTGTATTAACTTCTTTGGCTTTCATGCTGACTCTGCAGTGATAAAAATGAGACAAACCAGTGGGTAAAAACTACATAGAGATATAATAACCAGCCTGCTTCTTCTCTACTCATCTCTGTCTTCATGGTACTGAAAATCTCACTGGTTCAGCCCAGGGAAAGAAATCTTTCCATAATCCTACAAGAGTTTACAATCTACCACACAAATCAAAGTAATATGGTAATCAGCAGATAAGCAGAGTAACACATGTGGAGTTAAATGAAGTCTCTTGTTCTCTCATGGGTAGAAAGAGAGAGACTTATTTGTTCAATATACCATTATAAAATTATCTAGTTTTAGAAAGAAAAAAACCACAGAGAGCACATTTTAAATTCTTGTCTTTTGCCTTTTTTTTTTTTTTTTTGGTGGCAAAACTTATTGATGAATAATTTAGAACTATTTCTTAGCTATTCTCCTCTATCTATAAAAATGTAATCTGACTTAATTATGTGTCATCACAGCAATAACAGTAAAAGAAATCCACTCCAGGGATGAATAGAGCATATAGTGTTTTATGAAAAGTTCAAAAGACATTATTTTAATTTATACAAAGTGAATTTTAGCACTTGAAACACTTTTATTCGTAAAATTGTTTCCAAGCATTTCAGAGGCCTCCTACCAGTAAGGGGAGTTGCACAGCAGATGAATACAAAGGGTAGTGGCAGCCTTGGTTAAGGGCTGTCAGGCTGCTTGCGAGGCTTTTATGCACTCATTTGAGAAGTTAAGATTGTTAAGGAATATTTTATGCACCAGAAACAGAGGAGATGATGGAAAACTTATATTAACCCACGGCAAATCTGTTTAGTTGACCCCTATCCATGGCATGTCAACAAATCCATGCTGCACAAGTAATTAGAAAATAAAATTAGCAACAGCTTTTGCTGTTTTTTCCTCAGCCAAGTGGAGAAACTTGTAGCGACCATTTCAAATGAAATCACACCAAGACAACATGTAAAATGATCTCCTAAATTTAAATTCATGTACACATTTTCATCAGAGGCACAGTAGGTTGGATACATACACAGTGACTCAGAGGTATAAAGTCATAAACAGTACAGCCAAGGGCAGTAAACACTCTATCAACTTGCACAGAGGATAGAATTTTTATTTTGTTAAGGTACAGTAGCACATATCATCAAACAGAAATTCTGTTGCTAAACAATAATAATTGCAGTGGCTGAAACTAAAAATTGTGTGACTGGGAGAGATGAGCAACCACAAAAAATAAAACCAGCAGCTTTCCTGCCACACATACACAACCATTCTTCTATGAAAACTCCAGAGCCCCACTAAAAAAAGGCATATTCAGAAAAATTTGCATCATAGTTATACAACCTTTATATCCAGGTCACAGATACCTAGGGAGCTTACTGCATTTCCTGATGGAGAAGGGACTTACAGCCAGGTAACAAAGATGGCCATACTGGGAAAAAACAGAAGTTTAGCAATCAAAAATAACCCAGCTCATTATCTGGAATTGCTTCTGTCCTCAGAGACTTGATACAAAATAGCTATGTTTTCCAGCACAGATCATCTACCTATTTTGAGATGCAATTTCTAAAACACAAAAAGATAAAACTTCAAATATTAATGCAGGAAAACACAATTTATATATAACCTATATTCATTATTGCTTATACTTCTCTAGAACTACCATGACTTGTTTCTAAGAGAATCTACACAGTATCTTTCCCTTGCTAGACCTTTTACCCTGTAAGTTTATTCCAGACATCCATTTCTCAATGGGCTGCAGTTATTGCAAAAGGGCCTGAATTATGTTCAACAATTTAAAGTTACTTTAAAAAGTTCAAATGGACCAAGCTAAAAAGCAAAGCTCAGCTTTCAAAAATCAACAACAGTTTGGGGCAATCAATTAAAACCCTTCATGCCATGTGTTCAATAGGAGAAATTATCAGAACCTTCTGAAGGCCAAACAGCAAGACAATGCAACTGGCAACTGTGACCCAGCCTCTGTAATCACACTGGGGCAGAGAGTTAGCACCAGCCTTCTTCACTGAAGAGCTTTTTGAAGAACTTCAAGTTATGTCACTTAATATTTGCCAGCCATTGCTTGTTCTTCTTCTCATTTTAGAGAAAAGACATATTCTTGCCATTCTTTTGTCATGGTTAAATAATGAATGTATTGTGCTGCCTATTAATGTCACAGTCTCAATAACAGCATTTGCATTATTTCTTCCAGCAATACATGCAACATAAGTACTACTGTAATATAGATTAAAAGCTGGCTTCATCTAAACTGAAATCCCTTTGCATATAGTCTGTCCCAATCAATAATCCTTCAGGAGGTTTATAAGCAGATTTCTGTTCAGATAACAGTTTTAGGGAAAAACTCGTAGAGGTTTTCATGACATTGGAGCTAATTCAAACTACGATAAAAACTTGCTTTGTATTATGACAAAATCAATTCACTGCAAACAACATGTAACACATATATGAAGTCTGTTTATACACCATTTCCTTAATGTTATCAGGCTTCTACACATTCAGAAGAAGAGCAGGAAATTGTAAAGTATAAGACACTTCTAGTTTTGGATGGCTCATTTTCTTTCTCCTTTTTTTTTTTTTTTTTAGGTTCAGGAAAGATGTCTTTATAAATAGTCAAAGGGCAAAATGAATATAACTAACTATGTTAATTGCATTGTTGGTTTCATTTCATATCACAGGCGAAAAAAGAGAAAATAAAAATGGCATAAAACAATGGAACCAGGGAAAAAGACAAAAAAAGGAAAGTACCATGACAGTCTGAAAGAGTCGCTGTTGCAGAAGGAAATAATCCACTGAAAAGCTGATGCTGAAGCAAAACAGAAATGAGTGGGCTGAATTGATGGGTGTCCTTGCTACATTTAGCAATGCAGAGTTCAGCTGCAGCAAATTGAGTGCAGGCTGTAATGTCAGAGCCATGCATAAAAAAAAAATGTTTCAAATGCACAGTAGCGTTCTGTAGACTCACAATCCTCTCTTTTATTTCTCCACTTTCAGCTTTGATTCCCCCTTTACTATTTGATTGGTTTGTTTATTTAATTGACATGAATATGGAAGTGGGGCTAATAGGAAGTTAATTTTGTCTGAAATGTTTATGAAATACAAGATTTCTGGAAAGAATTGACATTTTCTGGCAGGATATAGTGCTTTCATTTTAACCCTATTCTATGCTGTAGGTTGACTGTCAGCAGAGTGCTAGATAAGTAGGATCTTGGTCATCTAATTTAGACACCCAAGTTTAAGCAACAAGGAATTTCTTTGCAAACCTTCAAAGGGACCTTTTTTCTCCAGACTCCTGAAATCAAAGACTGCACAGCACATGGACAAGTCAAAGAGAATGAGTGCTGGCTATTTGTTGACTGGTATATTCTGGCATGTTTTATGGGGAAAATCAGCATGCAAAGAATAAACAGTCATTTCACATGTTCTAAAACATGCAGCAATCTGTATAAAATTTGTATTTGATTACATTATTTTTTTTTTTCACAAAAAATCATTCAGGTCAAGAAACAAACATGAAAGAACATGACTTTAGCAGCACAATTCTGGTTTGTTACATCAGACAATATGCAGATATAATTTATTAGAAATTGATGCATGTCGCATTTGCAGCATCTTTCTAGGGCTTTAGGAATTTCAGGGCACAATAAACACAGGCCATCAAAACCTCCTAAGGCTAAATGTATGGATCAGATGTTCCTAAACTCTCTGCCAATAGGATCACTATTGTTAAAAAAGTTTTAAGGAATTAATGTGGTTTCTCAGATTCTCACAAGGAACCGACAAAGGCTCATTACTACTTGATGGGAGATTAATGTTGTGGAAAGAGGAGAGACTTCATGGAATTATTTATTAGGTTGCATGAGACATCTCTGAGATGGAATGAGAATACAAAAGGGGTTAAAGACTGCTGCAAAGTCTCCTACTGAGATAACTTTTTATACAAAAGGGTAAGTGCTAAATAGCTTTCAAGCACTGCCTCACCTGACAAGGTTGGAAAAGTAGGTATTATCTGAAAGGCAGACCATACTTTTCAGAAGTAAGGAAGATGATTCTCTTTTGGTTTGCAAATGTCTACCTATCAGACAGGAGGGGATTTAAATGGGAGGGTTCATCTGTCTGCTGCTGAGACAGACTTACTGGGAACAATTTTAACAGAGAGCAAAAAATATTCTGTGAAAAGGGTAGATAAAATAGCAGGAGTTCATCTTTTTTTCCATTACAGAAAGTCTCACATCCTTGTCTCTCCTATTCCTCCTCCACCTAAAAAAAAAAAAAAAAATTAAAATTCTGGAGATAATTCATCATCATCATCATCATCACTAGGAGCTGCTGGATTTATGCTAGTTTAAAAGCCAGTATCCTTATTAAATTTGCTTTATTAAACACATGGGATTAGAGCCTTTAGGTCATTCATTTCAGATTAATGCTTACAGGAACAGCTGGGAACAAGGCTGTGGGCTTGGAGTTCTCTGTTTGGAGCTTTACAGTCCAAAAGGAAAAGCAGCCCCCTCAGACAAAATGAAGTATTTATGAAGTCACACACTTCACATTGGGCTTTCTGGTGTTCTGTTTCCATGCCAAGCTTGGGAAATTTGCTACTGTCCTAAGGGCTTGGGTTATTCCAGGAAAGTATTTGCTTAAAAAAAGGAAATTTCTAAAGGTAGGGAAGCATCCTGAGCACATGGGATAAGTATAAAATGATGAGTCCATGACTTGCCCTGGATGCTGTTAAAACTGTATCTTCTCTGCTTACCTAACAATATTTTAGGTGTTGATCACAGGATGGTTGAGGTAAGCAAGAAATGGACACAGAAGTGCAGCTGTTGCCCCACCAGTGCTAAGCAGAGGTGAAGGATCGCCTGTCTCCACCTTTTTGTGTGAGGGTGCTTTTGCTAGGTCATGGTCATCTTGCTGTCCATCAGGACATCAAGCTGCTTTGCAGCCAGTCAGCCCCCAGCATGTTCTGGTGTGTGGGGTTAACCCTCCTGAGATGCAGAACTTTGCAATACCCCATGATGACTTGTCAAGATTCCTCTCTGCCCATTTCTCCAGCCTGCCAAGGTCTCCCTGAAGGTGACACAACCATCTGGTGTATCGCCCACCTTATATCATCTACAAACTGGCTGAGGGTAAATTCCATCTGCCTGCATTTTCCCAGTAAAATTTGGAAAGATTAACTCCATTCTATGTGCGTGATGCCTTGAGATATTAGCTTTTATATTTTTCAGATCCTGTACTGCATTAGTGTATAACTCTGAACTCCATATAGGTGTTTGTTAACTCTCTTCACATTTTGGTCAGACAAAACAATACTTCCAGGCTTGAGATCCAAGGACACCCTCTGTCTCAGGCCACGGAAAGTATAAAGAGTGAATTGGTAGGAAGTGGACTGGGGGTGTATGACTTCATTACCTGAAGCTGTAATTGGAGAATTAACCCCTGATATGCTAATAGACCAAATCTGTATCTGTCTGAAAAACTCATGACTATCATCCACTTTGGATATAGCCTCTTGGAGAGGCTTCATCTGCCCTCAATGTACCTGAAGGCCCTTCATTAAATATATTCATTTTTATCCTTTTAACTTTGTCTGGCTTTTATTTCTAGGTAAGCCCAAAATAGGCATCATGTGCACATATCTACAGCATCCACTCTAACTCCCCTGAAATTAGTGCAGTTCTATAGTTTGTTACAGTGTAATTAATAAAATACTCAGAGCAACTATGGTCAGTATAATGAAAGCTACCATCGGAACGCAGGAGTGAAAAATATCAAAGAAAGGAGAGAAAGAGAAAAAGTCAGGCTGGAAGAAAAAGATTATTCCTATGTAAAAGATATCTGAGGCCTTGTCTGCAAAAAACTCAGGAAATAAAAAACATTAGTAAAGGTGTGAAGCTAAAATTGATTTGCTAAATCTTGCAAACCTTGTGTAGACACATTTGTTCAAAGTTGAAGTAGTTAAATTTGACTTAGCTTAATTCATTTATAGTATGTATTAAATTAAACAAAATTAAGGTCTTTTCTTCTAACAAGGCTGTCAACACAGGGATTTAATGCAGCTGAAGTGTGAACTTTAACATTTAATTTGGATTGACTTTCCTAAATGTCCCAATGCAGAAGAGTCCTAATAGCTTTCACTGTGGCAAAAATTAAAAACAGAAAACAGGCAATGGATGCTAGCCAGGTAATGGTAAAAAAGTAATTAAATGAAGACAAAGAATCTTTCCAGAAGGAATTATGAGAAGCCACAGATTCTGGCCAGGAGGTGATCAAAGCCATTTACCAGCATGCAGACAAAGAGCCAGGAACAGATGAAGAGTAATCATAAAACGGATCAAATACTGTCAGTTAGAGATTGGCATTGCCTAAGATCTGGAGCAGATGAAAAGGTACAGAATTACTGGTTTTAAATGACCAGATGGAACTGGCAAAAAAGCAGAAAAAAAAACCCAGCTAGACCATTACACATAGTCATATAAATGGATGAAGTTTTTAAAACCAGAAGATTCTCTTAGCTTTAGAAAGGAAACTGCTAGTGTTTAGAGATGCAGAATGGCCCAAATTGGAAGATCAATTACCCTATAGAAGGGGAAGAAAATTTTGTTGCAAGTAATAAAGATTATGACTTTCACCTAAATTTCGCAGCACAATGAAAGGACACTGGGACTCATTATACCTGCTCAGGTAATACAGCTATAAGAGAATATACCTGTAAGGGAAGTGGTGACTGATCCATATAGTGTTTGTTACCTATTTCTAACAAGCTTTGTTGTTATTTGTTGTTTGATTGTTGTGATTTGCAAAGATTAAAAAAAAAAAAAAAAAAGAAATTCCTAACCAACCTAATCCTACAGCTCCAGCTTTGACTTCTAGAATGGTTCTCTGCACCTGCACAGAAAGACTCTTTACAAAAGGTTACAGCTTTACCTGTTCCCTAGAGGGGTCACAGTGACTGGACAGTGAAACTGCAGCTCCACTGAAGAGCTTTGCTACCATTTCATGCTGCCCCTTTTTGCAAATGGCACAGGAAAAGATGGACAAGTCAGCTGACACACATGGGTGCCCTTTTATGACACTCATCTTTCTTTTGTGCACTAAAGCCTTCTAAAAAGACTCTTTTTTCAACTTTAGAAGCCAAGCGGGACCACTGCCTTTGTCTCCTGGGTGAAATATATTTTTGAAAATAGAACAATCTGATCCCTTTTTTTCCTCACAAATTTCTGAAGCCGTAACAGAGAGGTGAATCAAGCAGAGCTAAATAAAGTAAATAAACAGGTTTTGATAAAACACTTGCCTGCTCCTCTTTACCTTACATGATCAGGTCCAAAGCAACAGAAAAACCGAGGCAAGCTCAGCCCTGATACTCCTTGGTATCAAGAGCAGAGCACAGCAAGATATACAAAAACATTATACTTGAGTGAAATTATAGAGGAGCCCACAGTGGTAAATTGAACAGTGGAAAAAAATTAAATATGAAAAAAAATAGCTTAAATGAGTTCTTAATATTTGGGTTAAAATTACTCCAGAAGAGTGCAGCACAGACAAAATTTGCGTGAAGCTTAATTTGGCCTCTCTGTCCGAGACAGTTTAGCCTATGTCCTCAGTTTAGCTGAGAGCTTGGTTTGCCATTTATAAAGCATAGGCTATATGCAAATGTATTTTCTATACCCACCCATAGATTGCCAGAAGAAGTGCAGTATGTAACCCAATTTATGCCAATACCTGCTCTTAGAGCCCTCATCTGTTACCTTGCTAAAATTTCACACTTCGAGGTAGGGACTAAATCTAACCATATGCTATGCAGCCTTGCCTAAATTAATTTACAGCAAAAAGACTTATTTATTTCCTGCCCTTGGTATAATCTGATTGGCTTTTCTGACAGCTGTAAAAGGAAAGCTGCTAAGAGAGACAATCACATCCGACAAAGAACATGCTAATGAAATCAGGCTTTCTAAAGGCAAGTGATTTTGACAGATTAGAAATTATAGCTTTGTATGGATACTACCCAAGTTGTCAGCCCCTCTTCCCACAGTAGCAGCAGGCTCTGTTCAATTTGAGGAACACTCTGTCTGCTCATCATGTTATATAAAATCAAGCTCTTGCCGTATCTGGGTGATTTCCTACAGTGAAAAACTCAGAAACAGAAGGTAAAAATTCCCCATTTGGCATCTTAATCTTCTATTAATGATGCAACGTGTACTGTGCCATCTGAAAAACATGAATCAACACTGAGCCCACCCTTCCACAAATAGAACTCTCTACCCTATAATGTGGTGATCTTTCTCTTTCTAATTGCATCTTACAGATTTTTAAAAGGCACTTTAGTCCTTAAGTGTAAAATTTGCATCCAAACTACTGTACAAAGAAACACTAACAATGATTTTGAAGCAATTCCAGCTAAAAAAGAGCACAGACTTCTGATCACACATCATCAGAGAAGATGGAAGTGTACATGGAGCATTTTTCTTATCTCATTAGCAACCATTAGAAACCCTCAAGGGAAACATAATGACCAGTGGAAAAAGGGCAGAGCAGACTTCAGTGAACAAAACAGATGTTTAGTGCATATAGATATTATCCAACACCAGCATCAAACTAGTGAGTTTGGCCATTTAGGGCATCTCCTAGGAAACCATCAGATAACATTAAAAGATATTGACTAACATAAAAGGAGCTGCAGGGGAAATGGTGCATATTTGATAGAAATGGGATGTGCTTCTAAATGCAATAGTTCTAATTTTTGCTGAGGAAAAAAAAATCCTTTTCTAGATGCAGATTTTGATTTTGGTTAAAGGTCTTAAAATTTGCTGTACATTACTGTAGCTCTATATTGCAGTCTTTAACTAAGCAAAGTATAAAATGCAGTGCAAAAAAGCAAATCACAAAGTGAGAGAATATAAAAATATATCTTAAATATGTTGTAACTTGTACAGCACAAAACATCGTTTTGTTGTTCTTGCTATTATCTTCTTTTCTCTGCCAGTTCTTTCTGGATGAAATTTTCCATGTAGTCTGAGAGCTATAAAACTGGCAAAGGTATTGGGCACTTTATTTCCTTTATGGTCCTTTGAGGAAAGCTTCTTCTGCACATTACACCAAAAAAAGACACTGTAATTGTCCTGGACCAACTGGCAGTGTGTCCATCACACCATGTCAAGTATTCTTGCTCATAACTGCAGCATTTCACCTCTGTGTTTTGTCCAGGAAGAGAAGGCATTTGATTCACTGATATCTTCCTTTCCTCCATCAGATTTTGTGTCTGATCAACAATGTTTATTGCCTGGTAGTTTCTGTTTGCAGTGCTAAGGACAGCTTTTCCACCGTGATTATTGTTTTGCCCTCTCTGCAGTCAGTGAGTAGAAAGGTTAGCTTGGAATTTTGCTAATGAGAACTTTGCTGATCTGTTCAAGTTGGCTGATACGCCTTTTGGGCATGACCAATCAGAGCATAAAGTGTCAGGAGATTTGCTGTCTCTCTACAGTCCTGGCAAATGTCTTCCTGCAGTCTACCAGAGCATTAATTCTCTGCCCAGTTCCCTGTAGTGGGATAGTGGCACATACTCACCTCTACACAAATCACAAACTATCCGTGCATGCCATGGTGTTAAGCTTGGTGGAGAGTTGGGCAGAATTGAGGAACAAAAATGAAACCATTGTTGAAAAAATCTGCCCTCTTAATTCTATAAACCATATGGCTTCCCCAGCATTCCTTAGCTCCCATAAGATATTCCTGCATACAGCCTGTGTTTTCCTGGGAGGCTGTGCCCATTAGTGTGCAGAGTATCAGCACAGCACCAACACACTGCTTAGCTGTGCCTATTTTGAGGTGATTGTCTTATGGTTAACTCAGGGATCAGAGATTTATGAAAGGACAAAGATCTGACATCTTCTAATTCAACCCAAGAGACTCTGTTATATTACAGAGAAGCTATCAAAAAACCTATGTGAAACGTAAACCTTGCTGAACTTCTTTTGATGTTTGTATTTTATTTTCCAGATGGAGCACTGCCAAATAACAGCTGCATAGACAGTTAAGATCATTTACAGAACTGCAAAGAGTTTGATTGATCAGCTCAGATGTTAGCAATTTTGTAATATGCTTGGGTACCAAAGGAGCAGAGCAGGTTGGGAAATGCAAAGGGCAAAAAATATTGTGTATTCTGATTGTGTCCTTCAGACAAAATTACAAGCATTTTCAACAACAAAGTAATTCACTTCGTCCAATAGACTGCCTCCAAGTTCAGGGCAATAAAAACGAAGAGCATCTTTTGCTGACAATTTAAGCTCAAATCATTTTTGACTGGCAAGGTGTGGTATCATCCAGACGAATTGATGCTATAGCAGTAGTTTCAAATTACGGGGTTATAGTGTGTCTACTCAACATGCAGCTCTGATCAGTGGAGGTAAGGGGAGGGATAGGAAAGAAATGGATAGCAACAAATACTTTCTGTAAGCTCCATAGTTAATTAAGGATAAGAATTTCTATACACATTTCTATTTGAGAAGAACTCTGAATAAAAATTAAAATGGAAGATTTTGACTGACACTGAATACATATCGAAATTCTCATTTCAGGCACCATTTTCCTATTCAATCCCCTGCATGATTTTTTGAGAGACCTGGGGAAAAATGCATCTCCCTTTCAGCAAAGGAAATTTTAAACTATGTCATTTTCTAAAAATGGTGGTTTACAGAAATTACATGTTTCTGTTATGCCAACCCATTCCACTCCCTACCCAAATATAATTCAAGGCAGGTTGTTGTGTCAGCAGTTGTCAGTCTTTGTTAGTAAGTGTCAGGGCTGAGATAACCACTAATGTCCTTCTATAGCTGATGAGTTTAAAGGGCATTAGAGCAGAGACTAAAACTCAGTATTTTTTAAATGAAAAACAAAACCTCATCCTAGGTTTTCCTTGAGCAGCAGAATTGTTAGCACATTTTGTAATGGGCTTATCACCCCAACAGAGCTAAATAATAGTCCAATAACTGTAACCTAGAAATCCATCCAATTGTAAGAATTAATTAAATATTACAATAAATCAAGCAAAAAGAACTACACTGAAAAATCCCAAGTAATTTAAACAGAAATGGTCCACTAATACTGGAATATATATCTAACACAAGTTAGAAACGAGAGATTAGAAATCCCTGTGTCAAGATGGATGAGTTAAAAGTCAGACCTAAGAGGTAATCAGACCATGGTTAGTCCACCCAGAAACTACCTTTTATCATTTTCAAGACAAGGTTTGTGGACTAAAATCATCAAATATACAGCCTCTAAAAATATTGTTTCACATCACAAAACCTGGTCATAACTGGTAATCTTTACTCACTGGGAGGCTCGTTCCAACACAAATGACCCCCACTGGATCAGCAGGAGCACCAGAATGATACATACAGAAATACATTTTGTGTTATACCCTGAGAACACTGATATTAGCTTTTTCACAGTTACTATTGGAATGATTGTATTGCTTCTCCAAGTGATATGTCCCTTACATCGGAAAGATGAAAAATTTCACAGTGACCACCTCAAGATTCAACATCAGTCATTTCTCTTTAACTGAGTATCTTTTAAAAAGGTATGCACAGAGTGGATTAAATAACTCAATGGTTACATAATAGCATAATTGCTTTTTGCTTATTTCTTCCTCTGTGCATTTTAATTACATCTTTTCTATTCTTAAAGTGCATTTCTTTTCTTTATTATTAATTTTCTTGCATTTGTGCAAGATATGGAGGTTGAAGTATTCCTTACCAGAAATCCCTAATCAGGTTTAATAGTTTAATGCTGCACAGTAACAAGGTTGTGTTAAGGCAACTGACCCTTCAGAGCAGCTGATTCCATGGACATTAGAGCCTCCCACATGTATCACCTAAGCATAGCCACCTCAAAAGTAGACATTGATTCTGGAGTGTTGGGACCCCTCTAGAGTGAATAGCAAGAAATAGGCACAATTTATCTTAGAATACTTATCTCAGGATAGGGTCGATTGCCCTCTGCACTGCCTACATTTCTCCATTGACTTTTCTGGAAGCTCAGGAGAATTCACTTAGAGAAGACATCTCCCTTTTAGATGGTACGGTCAATCGAGGCGAATCCTTGCTGGATGTCAATGTACAATTACTACAGTGCTGGCTGTCTTATCCAAAATGCCACCTCCATCTTCATCATCATAGATGGCTCTGGCTCTGCAGAGTGCAGACCAAAAGATACAGCAGATTGGGATGAGTTTCTTTTGTAATGGGGATTTCCCTGAGAGATACTAGGATTACTGTGTCTATACAAGTAGTGTTAAAGATACACTTGTGCACTATTAACAGGAGATTTACTCAGAGTATCTTGTAAAAATACATCTATTCACTGCTCAGCATTATCTTCACTGTGTTCCAGAGCTTGGCATTTTTATTGTATTAATGTTTCTATTTTATCTGTTATATTTCTTCTCATAAACAAGCTACCAGCCAAATGCTTTCTGGCTGATTGCACCAGAGCTTGACTATGTCTGGCTTTTAATCACAGTTTCCCTCATCTCTCTGAGAACATCCTTGGTCTTCTGGGTAACACAAGCCCTGTGGCAGGCTAACTTATGCTGAGAAAAGGTCAGCTGACTGTGGGAGCAAAGCACAAGGAAAGCAAAGCCCGGTGCTCAGCTGAGAGCTGAGAAGTTGCCAGGAGGCTGAGGAGCTCATGCAAAGAAACCCCCTGCCTTCCACGCTACGCTGAGCCGAGGTCTCGGCATTCTTAAACCTTCAGACTTCCAGACACTCTCCTCACTTTGAATAGCAAATGAGAATCAATTTAGCTGTCAGCCAGAGAAAGCACTCAATGTGTGGGACAAATGGGGATTCAGTTTGAGGCCAAGGGTGGGAGGCAGCTGCCTGAGATGACTTCAGAAGACAACTGCATAAATAATTCCAAGCTTTTTTATCCTACCATATCTCTGGGTTTCCTGAGGAAGTCATCAAGGCAACTTGGACATCAATCACAAGGCTGGGCCAGCGTACAGTCGACAAGGGTGTGAAAAACTGAGAGACATAACACCTGAAGATGATGAGGGGTCTAGATGATTTTTATGGGCAGATAGTGATAGGGCAAGGAGAAACAGTTTTAAAATAATATAGAAGTGATTTAAGTTTGATATTAGGGAGAAATTATTTACTGTGAGAGTGCTGAGACACGGAACAATTTGCCCAGAGATGTTGTGAAAGTGTTCAAGGCCAGGTTGAATGGGGCTTTGAGGAACCTGGTCATGGGAAAAGGCATCCTGGCCCATGGAGGGGATTAGAATTAGATCATTTTTAAGGTCCCTTCCAACTCAAAGCATTCTATGATTCTATGGTTGTATGATCTCTCACAGAATTGCATGATTTTGCCAAGGAAGAATTCTTTCTCTATTCTGCAGCAGCCTGTGCTCCATTAACCAGCTCTGGCTGCAGTTTAAATCCACTCAGCTCCAGCAAGACTTTTGCAACAGCCAAGCCCCAGCAGTACAACAGGGATAAAGAAACTGTCAGAAAGCCGTTTTGATGGCCAACACTTTATCCTCTGACACAATACATTTCTAAGTTATACAGGAATTTCACAGTGTGTAATAGTAATATGCACAAGGTAAAAACTCTAAGTCATTAGCAGTATAATTTATTAGCTAAGTTGTGCCAATGCCTATCAATCAGGCTTTAAGGTTGGTTCCAGAGAGGTTTTTGATCTTCCTAACATTGCTTTGCTTTTCTTCTACCATGGCAGCATTAGCAGGCGACAATTACATTATATATCTACTCAGTGCTCTGGTGAGAGACCATTATGTTCACAGATCATTACTGACATCCTGACATTTGTCATCTCCTTTCATAGCAGTTAAATCTTGCTTTATCTGTAAATGTCACCACGTCATTTATTCATGAAAAGGGGTCACATTCCCAAAATAGTACACTCAGCTTTTAAAAGAAAAGTTGGTTTTATTCACTGTGGTAATCCTTGGACAAACTTCACTGCTGCTAAGTACTGACATTTTTCCCCATGCAGCTGTTTACATCCCCACATACAGATTTCAGGGTACTTTTTTTAAAAGTAAAACCCTAAAAGAAAGACAAATTATCTGGATGAGAAAAATAAGTGCTTATTTTTTCAGCTTCCTACACTTAATCCACATGGAATTATCATCACTGAATGTACTGTTGTGAAGTATAATTTTAATTTGAGATCATACTGGCTGAGAACCCACCGGCTGTCTATTTTTACTAAGGCTTTGGCAGGTAGCTCTCAGCTGGACTGTATTTCAACCTCACAAAAACATAGTTTAAATAATCCTCGATAATAATACTTTCTTTTTCCATCTTCAAGGCCTTGAAAGTTTAATTAATAAAAGTCTTGGCCTATCCTGCTAGATATATAAACATTCTTTTCTAAAAAATAGAGAAAATAAATAAAAGCTGATGCAAGAAAGATGCCTAAAGGACTCTTCCTGTGATCTTGGAAGAAATTAATCAAACCCAAGTGTAAAGTATGAATTTAGCAGGAGAGAGGCTCCCTCTTACACAATTTATACAACAACAGGCATCCTTTCTACAGTAGGATTTCTTTTATCACTATGCTTCTCTTTTTTACCTGTTCATACATTAGGATTTTAGTAGATGCATTGATGAGGTTGTGGGTTTTTTAGCACTTATGGATTTCTCTTTGAAGTTCCTGTTCAGTTTTCCTCACACCCATCCTATTAGCCAGGTATGTCACCTGGAACTCCATCTTACTCAGATTATCTTTGAGGCATTTGCATTATTTCTGCAAAAAAATTGGCTGTGGACAAATTTTAAGGCCAGATTTTAAGATAGCATGAATTAGCTTAACAGTTGGGATCCATATGTATATTTATATATGTATATACATATTTATATATGTATATACTTATAGCTTATCTAGTGATCTACTATCTTGATGCTTTCTATAGCGATAAAAACATAGCAGCTCACTTCTCTAGAGTAATTTCCAAACCATTTTACAAGCCCTATGAAGTATATGCAGCAATTACTTTTCACACCATTCACAGCAGCTGCTTTATGAGCTCAGCAACGCTCCACAATAGTGAAAGGTAGAAAATAATAAAAAGTGAGGCCTGAGTTTACCAGGGGGCTAAAGGGGCTGCAGCTTCTCCATTAATGTTGCCTCCTGAAGCATATAATCAACAGCTGGATCCATTTCTGAAACTGTCACATCCCTTTGAAAATAAAGAGAATAATTTAAGTAAACTGAACAGAATCACAAAACACAGAATAATTCAGGTTGGAAGGGACCTCTGGAGGTCATCTTTGCTGAAGGCAAAACCACATCAGATCTGGTTGCAGGGCTTTGTCCAGTTGAGTTTTGAATATGTCTAGAAAGTATCAACAATCTCTTTTCCAGGTTTTGACAGCCCCCATGCTAAAAAAACAAAACCAAAACAAAAACAAAAACAAAAACAAAATAAAAACCAAAACCAAAAAACAAAACCAAAAACCAAAAACAAAAAACAAAAAACAAAAAACAAAACCAAAACAAAACCAAAATAATTTTTAAAGACCCAGAACCCCCAAAAAACCATTCCTCATATCTAATCTGAATGTCCTGTGTTCCTTGGACTTTGCCTTATCATCATGCATCTCTGAAGGTGCTCCAAAGCCTTTTCCACTGAACACACACACCTCCCTTAAATATACTCCTTCAATAACTCCTGTTAGCCTCCTGACTAGCAGTGTCCTACACTGCATTTGCTCCAGTTTTTCCCTCTCATTCTTTCCCTGAGATGCTCCAAAGATCATGTGTGTGGATGGTCTGTGCATTGCCACCTCACACATGGCAAATGCAGGAGGAGAATCGTTTCCCTCACTGCAAGACATCACTGCTGAGGTGAGGCCCTTGTTCTCCAAATGCCATCAGCAAAACCTGCTGCACATTTCCTCCAGCAAGTTATTCAGGTTACCATAGTTTCTGCTTCAAGTTTGCAATGCTTCTTTTCCTGCCAAGTTTCCTGCCACTTCCTCCCCTCCCCCAGCATGTCTTTACAACTTCCAGTTATGTGATTTTTGAGACCAGCTGGAACATAAATGCTCAGAGCTGAAGAACAAATAAAATGGTTGCTTTCAAAAAGTTAACAGACTAAATTCTCCTCTGTGCCAGTTATCTGTTGAAGTCAGGGTCATTACCTCCACTTAAACCACCTGAGAATTTCAAGTATTTGACCACAACTTCTGAATGCACCGGGTGTGAGACCAGCTTTCCCTGAGAAATCCATGGTATTGCAATTATTCTCAGTATTCAATTCAGAAATACACTTATTTTTTAACAGTATTGACCATATTGTATTTTCAAACGATAAAAATCTCTATTTACTAAAGACTGGCTTCTCAAATTTGCCTCTATAGTACATTTTGCCAAAACAGCGAAGGAGGTCACGTAACAGACCTGTATTTGTAACTATTGTATTTGAAACACTTCAGTATCAATGTAAGGAAAAAAAAATACAGTCATTGCACAGATTTTGATAGGATATATTAAGAATAGAATCTGTCTAAAAATCTTCTGAAAATAGCTTCACTAGATGTTCTAAAATACTATCTACTTAATATTGTGCTTGGTTTCAGGGAAAAATGCTGATCATTTTTTGCAAGAAAATGGATTTATTCTAAAGAAACATACTACTTTTTTCTTGTGAGATGAAGGGTTGCATATTGTTTAAAGGCTTTGTTACAGTGAAGCAAAGTAATGATAATCAAAAGGAAAGGGACTAGGGCTCTGAAAGCTTATTTTGCTGTAGCTGTACTCTGCCATGTGAAAAACATAAAGGATGTAAATTTTGTTTCCTGCTAGCCAAAGGGAGGTTTGTCACAGGCTTGAGTGATGTCAGGACCTGACACCATTTCTCAGGCTGATGGTATTTTGCCACATAACTTTCAACATTATTGGTGTGAACTGAAAGATCCTACAATTAACTTCCCTTATTCCGATTACAGCCTTTTTTTTCTTTCTTTTTTATTTTTTCCACTACAGTTTTTGTAGCTTTCCTAAGTATACTGGAAAGTTTTGCATGAAGGAAATATTTCTGTTTGAAGTACATTATTCGTATCTTTTTGCATGTGTCTATGTGTGTGTGCACATGTATGTACAAACGTGTATGCAGAATCTTTATCAAACATTAAACAGTACAGGGGATATTAAAAAAAATGTGTTTTCTCTACTCACCATGAAGCCTATTTTCTCCTGATAACTACAGGAAACTCTATTGACCTCTGGAGATTTGCACTGATATTGCATATTGCCTGTTAAAACAACTGAAAAAACAACTTCCCCCCTAAGAAGAAGCTGCACTCGTTCATGTGAGATTTTGTTCCTGAATCCTTAAAGAGAATTTTGAGATCAAATGCTGACAAGCCAAATACTATATTTTTTTATTGCCAGATTAAACTAGTAAAGATAATCACACACACAAATAGTCCCTTTTCTTTTAAAAATGCATTTTATTTCTCTCAGAACTTTTAATCTCTTTTCTCTCAGCACCTTTAATCTCTATTTCGGAAACAACTTTCTTTATGTACCCATGCAAATCAAGAGCATTGACATAAAATACACATCTGCTTTCCTGGTGTTACTCCCAGCTTCCAGCATGTTTGTATTACTAGTTTCATCTACCCACTGATCAATTGTTTGACCAAGCTCCTTTCCAGCTTATGGCCTCAAATTGTTTTTTAAATCAAATGCTGACCAGTGACAGAGCTGCTTGTTGAACAGCAGTGTCCATCATGTACGAAAACTGAATCACAATAAGGGACACTGAAGCAGAGATAATCCACTTTTTTACTGACATCTGGCTTATAGCTGTGGCTCACATTTCATGTAGAGACATTGCTCACAGTGAAATTGAGTGAATGCTAAGTGACAAATGGTGGAAAGACTACTTTCAAAATTCAGGGATTGGTAGGTGCTTTTATGCCCTGGTTCTCAAAGATGCTTCCACATGCAATTGTTGTTCTGAATAACATTGGTTACAGATCTGAGCACCAGAAGTGACTGCATAGAAAATTAGGGTAGTGTGTCATAAGACATAATTAATGATGGATGGTCTCCTGCCACTTGGCACGCATTTAGCAGAGGGTCTGCAGAACATTCTCAGCTTTAAGCCAGGTGCCCTGAGTAAAGAAGGTGTACAGAAGTGCTGGTGTCAGCTGAAACCTCCAGATATCTCTGTGGACACCAAGAAGGACAGTTAACCCCTCCAGATGTGGTTCACCACTGGCAGAGTTATCACACACGTGGACCCACAGGGTCTGACAGCAAGGATGGTTGAGGAGCAATGGGCAGAAACTGAGGCACAGGAAGTTCCCCCTGAACTTAAGAAAGAGCTCCTTCACTGTATAGGTGACTGTGACAAGAACAGATTGTCCAGACAGGGAGTGGAGTCTCCCTCGCTGGAAATATTCCAGAGCTGTCTGGATACAGTCTTGTTCCCTGTGCTCTGGCATGACCCTGCCTGAGCAGGCAGCTTGGACTAGATGACCTGCTGCATTTCCTTCCAATCTGACCTGTTCTGTGATTCTGTGAAGGTATCTCAGAGCTGGAATTTCTGCAAGACTCAGTTGAGAAGCAGAACCTGAGCACGTTTCTGAGCACAGACCACCACCTCTTCCTCTGCCTATTCAGCCAGAAAAGCATTTGGCCATCAATTACAGTAGCTAAGGTTTAGGCTATCCACAGATTGTGGGAAAGCAAGCTGATGTTCCTCTGTTCCAAGAATATCCAGATATATGGCAAGGGGTCTACCTGTAAGTGCTAAATCATGTATATGAAACCAAAAGGAAGGAAGCCAAGACTTATACTGCACAGTCGAGGACTTACAAGGCAGTAGGAGGAAAATCCTATGACCTGCCCATCCATAGATTATCCAGTTTGCTGCAATTGTGAAAAGTGAATGAATTCAGTGTACCCTTGCTGTCATGCCCTTGCATCACTGCACAAGTTTTAGTAAAATTCAATACAAAACAGCTAAATTCACTCAGCAAACTGGGGTCTAGAGATACCTCAGGTGTATGAATGGTTGTTTTATGACTCACTCAGGAGAGAGATCTCCTAGGCAGCAAGCACAGTAGATAGGAGTTCCTGTTGCGCCTTCCCAGTGTTAGAATGGGAAGGAGTTCCTAGTGTTAGAGTGGGTGTCTGAGGGAAGATTTTCCAAAAACATTTGTAACAGCTGGGACAAATCTAATGACAAGCAGCCTTGGAGAGGTTTCCCTGAATTGTAGAGAATTTAGACTTCATCATTTTGCTCAAGTGACACATTTGGTTTTCGAGTGTTTTGCTGATTTCCTAACTGTACCATAGACTGAAATCATTTTGGCCCGCTATTGCTGCCAGGGGGGACACACAGCAGCAGCACCATTGGTCTACAACAGTGAAATTTTTGAGGAAAAATTCTGCAATGTTTCAGAAACAGTTCAATTTTCCCCAGCAGAAATGTGTTTGAGACCAAATACAGCATTTGGTGCAACTCAGTTTCCTTTTCTCCTCCATGCAGAACATAAGGTAGCATCAAAGGGACCCATTCTTGCTCATGGAGGGAAAAAATCCCAATCTGTGTATTAGGGAACCAGATGGAGAAAAGCCAGCCTTTATTTAAGTGTAACACCTGTGGCTCACTCTACCAGCTGCAGAGAATGAGCATATGCTGAGGACATTTGACCAGACAGGTACAGAGTTAAAAGCTGTGTAGTATTGTATTAGAAGTTCCTGTCTCAGCACAATATGTTCAAGGAAAGAGAAGATATCCCAAAATACATTTCATGTATTAAATAGAGTTATGTAGGCAGGCTCATGAGATGAGTTTTTTTCCACCTTTTGAGATGTGTGTTATGTTCTTTATGCTAAATTTTGAATAGAAGGAATTTGATGTTGGATGAAAGATTTGAATAGTCCTAAGAATAGCAGAAAGGATTATTGGGTAATTTGCTTCAACATCTCTTTTACAACCCTGTTTCTTAAACATTCTCCACCTGTGCTCCTACCACACCATGTAAAGTTGGCTGACATTTTCCACAGTGCTTTACAAATGTGGCAAAATAAGAAAAGAACAGAACAGATCTGCAATTATAACCTACTGTATTTCAAGACACTTTAACACAGGTAACTGCATGCTATAACTTACAAAATGAATCCCCTTTCTTATCCTCTGAGGATTACTGAAAAAACAAATAAACCATCTGGCTATTACACATTCATTTGCCTAGCAAGTATTTTGGATGTCCTCCCATTAATATGTCATTTGAAAGAGTATTTAGTTCAGTGGGAGATGAAGCATCACCACACAGGTCATGCCTAAATCAACAGAACAGCTTGGCTCTCTCTCTCTCACAGCCAATCTACATATAATTGATTTTCAGAATCCACATTCAGAGACAAAAACCATTTCTTTGAGAGATTCAAGTGCCACATTTCACAGCTCTCTTGCACAACTTTGGGCAAGGTCCATCTTTCACTGCTACAATATTGGTGCAAATTTTATATTGCATCATTATCAGATTATATTCTACTTATTGCAGATGGGCAAAAATTCATAAAACAAAGAAAAATTATAACTGAATTTATAAAATCTTCTTTCAAGCTCCTCTTTTCAAATGGCTTACACTGACTGTCACCCACACAGCACCATATTCAGTGTTAGTGAGAGGTGTTAAGCAGACTTGGTTTGCTCTTCTTCCTCAGCACATTCTTGATTTTGGGAACAAAGAAATTCCCACATAAGTTGAACAGATGAGCAGACATTTAACATTACCACCAGTCTGAGGTAATTTCCATAAGAGCAAACTGCCATATGACACCAGCCTAGGACACAGTACCAGCGCTGAATCAAACAATATCAGTGTGGAATTTGGATTTCAGTCTCATTTTAAATCTTAGCACGCAGATACTTCACTGCTAACAGACATCACACCACTTTGGTACAAACACCCCCAAAACTGCAAAGGATCTGAAATAGACTGAGAGAAATTTGTGGGTTTGGATTTTCCAAGCTCACTCACAGATATACATACATATACAGAACTTTGAAAACAGTGCTGTTGTGAAATGCTCCCTATTATCCATGATACTGCACCACTCTTTGCAAGAAGGGGCCCCTGGATGGGGCAAGTTGTGGGAAAGAATCACCAGGGCACTTCTTGCTCACCATTTTGCTAAAACCACACTTGAATCTGCTCCAACTGCTACTGATTCAGCAGAAATTCTTCATGTTCTTTCAGCAAAAATAGGATGTGAAAAGTGCTTTCCATCCGAATACCAAATGTTCTTGAACAGTCTTGTTGTTGTTCAATTTGTATTCCTATTATATTAGTTTCAGCATTAGAAGTACATGGATAAGTTGTGGGGTGGGGGGTAAAACAAGAAGCAAGGAGAAATGTCAGAATTCTTCTGTCATGGGAGATGAAAATCAGAGAAATGTAATCTTAGCTGCAAATTACCAAGAGAGAAAGAAACGGAAAGAGTTCATTTGAACTTACCCTGTTATCCAGCATTATGAAAAAGCAGTGACAGTCAGTACAGATTATTTTTATTTAAATTCTTGAAGGATAATTATTATTTTACCTGAATAATCCTTGAGTTATTTGAAAGGAGCCTTGGCAGAAAGAAGCAAGTTTTAAGCTGTAAAATGCATTACTATCAATGAATATATAATTTGTACTTCAAGCCTACAGACAGTAAACATACAAGTAAAACAGAAACATACACACAAAAAATTTAGTTTGTGGCAAATAATGAATTGCCAAGTCAAAGACTACAGAAAATATTAAGGATATACTATTTCTATAAATGATGCTAAAGAAGGAAGAGGAAATGGAAGAAAAAAGAATGGCTGTGAAATGGAAGATGGGTCTTTTCACGGGTACTGTTAATGGAACAGCAAGAGGGACACTGAAATATATTGCTTACTTTAATATCTATTCCTCTTGTCCTTTCTTCCTTTATTCTTCTAGACACATTCATCAATGAGAAACAGGTTCATGTAACAATCATTTACCTATCCACCAACCTAAATACTTTAAATGAAAATAAAATTATATTCTGGGACAGGATGAAGTAATTGCACTCAAGCTTTAATTCATCTTCTGAATAGCATTGAGTTGAGAAAAAAAAAAAGAAGTAGAAAATCCATTTACAAAGTTCTCCTTCTCTCCAAAAGCACATAGCTGTGAAGCACTGGCTAAAACATATATCTTGAGGAAACAGTTCTCGAGGGACCATTTCTAAACACATTTAATCTTGGAGGCTAAAGCTACCATCTCACTGTTTCCTGGTAATATACATTTGAGAACCTGGTAGATCCCAGGCTCACAGCCCTTCCCGTGTGGGATGATTGTCAATTGGGCAGTGGGTGAAAGGATACTGGATTTTGCCATGGGGCATGAGAGAGGGTGACTCACGTCAAGGAAATATACAAGTACATTGTGTCCTCTGGTTAATTGCCCTGGACAGGAGCTGAACATCTGACAAATCCAGGAATTTTTCAGCCTGCTCAGTTCTCTAATACCATTTCTAATTCAAGCATTTTTTCTTCTTTTTTAAATAGAAGCTAAAGACTGAAGACAGTAAGACTGTAACAAAAGTAAAACTCCATAACTGAAATTCACAGGACATAAAAATCATAAGATTGACTTAAAATGTATTTGAATCTCTCTGTTTTCCTCTCTGTCTCTCTCTCTTTCCATTTCACTCACAAATATAAGTAAACAATGTAGTTCTCTAGCCCTGAGGGCTTGCTTTCCTCAAAATTTTGTTCACTGGATTATTTCCCTTTATTTCCTTTAGAAAATAAACATCAGACTGACTATTTCTAACACCTTAATATTAAAACAATTCAATATGTTTCATAATCATAAAGACTAAGAGTTGGCAACTTCACAGGCAAGGAACCTTAGAACTACATATTGTTTTTCTCTCTTTTCAGAATATTGATGCATTTCCTTCTGCCTGACTCCAGTCCCTTTTAGCCTGCTCAGAAGTCTCTCTAAGCTGCTGGCTGACCCAGCTGTGTCAGGAGCACACGCTGTACTGCACACTTTGTTGTTTCTTTCTTTTTCCTGCATCAAGGAAATAGTTGTTCTTCTTTGATCCTTCTCTGACTTTTAGTTCCATCTGTCCTGTCTGCCGTTTATGAAATAACATTTTTTCCTCAGTTCCTGCCAAATAACCTGATTTTGATATTTCCCTCTTTATGCTGAATTCCCAGGCATACATCTTTCATAACTGCAGGGTGTGTTTGGTTCTCTGGGTTGTAATTGAAGGCCTGGCTTGAGACCGAAGGGCAAAAACTTCTGTGGTGGAGGGCAATTTATCTGCATGAGTCCCATTAATGTGAATGGAAGGTAGGTGGCTAAATCCCAACACAGCTCACAAAAAAATATGTATCTGGCTCTCTATTCCTCAGAATAATACACTAGATGTATTATTAATTGCATAGTGCAATTTAAAGGGGCTGAAATACAGGGTTGTTTAATTTTGGAGGTTGCTTTATGTAGATTTAAAATCAGGAGGGCATTTGCTGAAGATTGAATAAAAAAATCAAATCAACAGCAATACATCAAAAAAATTAATGTATCTAGACATTAATAGATCTAGACATGTTTTAAAGTTCTTTTACACTTAGAAGGAAAAGCTTCAATATTTGTACTGTTCAGGCTATTTGTCTGAATATTGACAAATTCTTGCTATGTGTGGAAATGAAATACTGAAGATTACCAAGGACAAAAACATCCCAGAACTCTTATCTTTTTTTTTTTTAATTTAAAGAGGCCAATGAGAATATTCTTCAAAGAATAAAAAACTAGGCCTTGCACTTTTCAGGTAGTCATTTCTTTATTGTCATTAATTATTGACTCGTCTATTTGCCATTTACACATTGCCCTACCTTCCCTTCTTGTCTTTATTTGTATCTCTTTATTTTATGTCCTCAATTTTTCATTAACTTGCATCAATCTTTTCTTTTCTATTTTGCATTCAAAGAATCACATCCCTATTCTAGGTCATTAAGCTGTATCAGCCTTTCTTAACCCAATTGCTACAGGAAGACACAATACCAGAAAGAGTGTAGTGACAACCAGGGGATCAACAGGTTATAAAATGACCTTTAAGTCTACTATGTAGCACAATAAGGCCAAAATTACTTAAATTAGAAAGCAAAAGACACAGAAGAGAGCAGAATTAATAAGTAATTCATGAGTACTATTATATATCCTGAGGTTATTTCACTATGCAAGTGGCATGTTTTCAAGTGCCATGAATAGCTACAGAATGTATTTCTGTGTATCCCAATACTTAATAATTACCTCCTATTAAATAATGATAAGGAATATGCTACATGGTCTTTGTAGTTGGCTGGAAGAAATAGATTTTGCCATTTTTCCATGGCATATGGCTCCTGATGGTTGTACTACCACCTGAACTCTTCATAACATATTATCTCTTTTAATTTTTAGTGATGCTAAGCAAAACCACTGAGTTACTCATCACAAGTGATGACCAACATTCCATCTGCAATGCAAATATATGGGAATAACTATGGAAAAAGAGCTTTTTCACAGCTTCATGAGCAAGTTAAGAAGGAACTGAACAACTGGAGACGCACACAAACAGAAGGCATGGGCAGCAGCCAGGACAGCATCTCCAGGCACTCCATATGTGGACTTTCTGTTGCCTACAGCAAATAAACTTTTGAAGCCAGCAGTGGTAGGAAAGCTGACAGAATGAATTAAAAAGAGGCAGCAGGGAGCCAAATACTGCAGTAACAGAGGTAACAGGGAACTCCCTGAACTCTGGGCAGGAGAGGCAGTGAGGGGGTTGCCAGTGACAGAGAAAAGCAGCTGAGGACAAGATGGGCACACAAAAGGTACCTTCAAGGTCAGGAAAGGTAAAAGTAGTGGAGAACTGTAATTACTACAACTGCAGTTTCCAGGAGGCCATGGAGGAACAGTTTCCCTTGAGAGATGACAGAAATTCAAATTCCTGCGTGGAAGTAGGTGTAGAACAGCGGACAGCCATGAACATGTGGGCATGATTTCCTGGAAACATTGAAGAGCTGTCAAAGAAACTGCCAGATTTCTCTTTTCAGAACAGAAATCTCCAGAGAGTGAATGACAAGAGGACATGAGGCTCCAACTGGACAAAATACAAGTGAGACAAATTTGCCTAGAAATTCCTGAAACCCCATGTTTAGGTAACATTACTCATTTTCCAGTAAAGAAAAATGAATATTCTGAGTATGCTCCAGATTTGTATTAGAAACTGATAGAAGAGGTGCCAACACATGACAGTCATGAACCTTTATAAAAAATTCCAGAAGCGTACAACCAGCAAAACACCTTGTTGTGCACCAGAAATGGCTTCCTGCATGTAGTTTTTCTATACGTCATTTTTAACACCACTGTCTATTTTCTCATGTTTTATTATTTACCCTGTGAAGTGCAAATTTCTTTTTTGTGTTCTGAAACTCTTGTCACACATATACAGACACTGTAAGATAAAGTGATAGCTTTCTACACAGTTCTATTATAAGAACTTGAACATCATCCCAAATTACCTGTCATCAGCTGTTCAAGTCTTCTTTCTATTACTGACAAAACAAATGAACAGCTGCTTGCTCCACAAACCTGTGCACTGAAAAAAGACACGCTACTAAAAAAAGCTGTAAACAGCAAGCAAAAAATATATAAATGTTCTAGACATAATACCAAGTGGGTTAAGGCAGCCTGCATTCCCTGATACCTAAAGAGAAGAGTTTCCTCCACGATGTTATTTTATGAAATGTTCTTATTTGTAAAAGCATTTCAGCAGCAGCTGCTGTATGTTAAAAACAACTTAATTCTTTGTGGATATAAATCTATGATATTTTCTTTTCTGAGTACTGGAAAAAAGGTAAGACTACACAGGTATCGTGAAAATAATTTAATCATTAAATACCAGGACATGAGTTTCTATTTATTTAGAACTGCTTAAAAATTTTACAAAGTTCATTAAAATTTGAAAAAATGCCATTGTATTATTTCACTATTTTTCTGTGTATAATGTCATGAAGGAACAGGGAAATATGTTTTTCACTTTATTTTCAGGCAAAGATTGGTTTTATTAAGAAAGTTAAGGCTAAAAGACAGATAAAGAAAGTAGCAGGTAAATAAAAAGATACAAAATTAAATATTATGCATATATTTTTCTAAAAACTCAAAGAAATTAAATTGAAAATAAATAAACCAAACATCTTAGAGGCAAAACCAAATTTCAAACAAACGGATGGCTGTGGCAATGAAAATTCTGTGCAATTATTTTTCATTTTCCCTCTTTACCATTTCCCCCATTTTTCACCTTCCTTTCGCCTTAGTTAATAATTTCTCCCAGGCTTCTTTGGAGCTTGAAGTAACACTGATAAATGTACAAAGCTACTTTTCTACCCTACAAAAACAGGTTTTGAAATTCATATGTTTCAGAACCAGAATGAATAATTGCAAGTATTCAGCCTGTTGCTTGGTGCATCCCAGGACACAGAATCTCACCAGGAATTTAACCAGGCTAATCTCTTTGCTTTGCATGGTAGCACATTGCTTAGATATGCACTCAAGGCATTGAAAAGCCTCTATATCCCAAGATAAGCTTTTCCAGCCACTAACTGTGACAGTCACACATTTTCCTCCATAGAGCTTCTTCCACTGTAAATAATGAGCACGCTAATTTCTACAACTTCACTTACTTTGTGCTAGTTTAAGCTTGCAACTGTTGGATTTTGTGCTGTGGGGTTTTTGATGTTTATTTTTGTTTGGGGTTTTTTTGTTTGTTTGTTTGTTTTGGGTGGGGGAGGCAGTTATTGTTGGGTTGTGGGGTTTTTTTGGAAGATAAAAGAGCCTTCTATGATCAAATATTTCTTCAGATGTAATTATAGGTAGCCATCTCTTGACCTTTCTGGACAAACGAAATTGATTGCACTTTGCTTTCACACTACAAAGTATCTTTTCCAAACCTTGAAGTGCTTCAATAAATCTTTCCCAAACTCCTTCCAGGTTGTCTATATAGTTTTTGCTCTGCTTTGGGCTGCTGCCATCTGATTCCAGTTTCACTCTTTCCCCACAGCTGACAGAGGGAGCTGACATCCTGCGTTCCACAGCGATGTTTCGCCTCGCACTACAAAAGGCATTTCACCTGGGTCTGCTGAAGAACATGGCAAAGAGAGTATTTTCTCTGCTGACTTTAAAAGGAATCTAGTTGCAACCCAGGAATCTTAATTCTTGGACAGCTTTAGTGAGGCAGATGAATTCCACCCAGCAGTCACCAGGGGACAATCCAGCTGTCTAGACACCAGAGTTCTATGTGATTTCAGATACCTCAGGCATCACATCTGGCTGCACCTGTGGATGCCTTGTCACATCTGCCAGCTGCACGCAATGCCTCTGAAAATATAAAACATCTAGGTATGTTTCATTGGGATAACTGCTTCATGAAAATGTTTTACAGACTCATCAAGACACTGGATCATTAAAAATAAAAATATTTTCCATTATGTTGCATTGACTGGCATCAGTTTTAATTTTAATCTTAGTTCAATTAATCCAAGAAATTTTTCCTAGATAAGGTTTGGGCTAACTAACCATTTAAGTCACTATTCGTAAATGTTGGCCATGGCTATTTTGTCAAGCCTATGAAAGCTCCTCAGGATACAGAGATTTCCAAAAAATTAATTTAGGCAGCTCCACAGACAGTGAATTATCTAATTCTGTTGATTTGAAAATATTTAGTGTTTCTGTTTAACACTCTTTCACAGAAGAGAGAGAAAATAAAATCTTTCATTCTTCTTATAGAAAACAGTTGTATTTTCTTAATTCTGCATTTTCTTTACCAGGGTTAACAATTTCACCATCCATAGTTCTACAAAACTGCAGGCATTTTGTTCCTGTTTAAAGAACTTCTTGTTATCTTTGCCCTACTACCCATAGATTTTCTACTGACTGCTTTAGTTTTCTTTATCAGTTCTCTCCATTATCTAATACTGAATTTATTCATTGCTATCAGGCTCCATACTTTTCCCATTATTTTTTCATTATGGACTTCACCTCCCTCTTAGCTGGATTGGTTTTTAACTGAAGAAAATACTTTTTGTCCGTGCAAAACTCCATTTCTTCAGGTATCTAACACAATTTCCTCACCTATCAGCCCTACTTTTTTCTGTGCAGTCTTGGTGCTAGTAGTTTTCTTTTTGGTGTGTCCACTTTATAATTAAGTAATAATTAATCTGGAACTAAGGTGTGTCAATTAATTTACTCTGTTCTAAACAGTCCATGAATATTGCAATAATTCACAAACTGACAAATTTTGGAAAATGAACTTTTTTTAATTTTAAATTTTCTAATTAGAATTTTAATGCTAAATTGACATGAAAAACTTTTGGCTTTGGGGGTGTTTTAAGGGTATTGTAACAAGATGTAGTAAGGCTATTTTGAGATTCTTCAGTGATGAATGGGATCCATCTTACATGTCTCTTAGACACCTATTTGTGGCACTCTAGTGCTGTTTATTATTCCCTGTGAGTTCCAGAACAGCCAAACAACTTCTCCTGGCTGCCAAACTTGCAGATGACCAAAGTGACTTGAGAAGAATCCATCTTGTGTAGAGATGCCTCTAAATTATCTCCTTTCCAAGGATTCCCAGTTACTTTCTCATCCATTTCTTCACTAGACATCAGGACACAGTCACGTGGAATGGACTGATGATCAGATGAACTCTGGACTAATCAGTGAACTAATGCAGAACACGGCGTGGTTGGTCATGATGATAAACTTAGACATGTAAAGCATTGGTAGACAACTAAAATGAGGTGTCCGAGAGATTTAGAATTAGAATCTGAACTTTTCAAGATTCCAGATGACACAAATTCTGAGGAATTATTAAATTCCAGATGACACAAATTCTGAGGAATTATTAAATTATTCTGAGGATAGATTTTAAAATACTGAAAATGGACCCATGGGAATGTCTGTTTTTACAGCCTGAGCCACAGAATCTCATATAGAAATGAAGGAGGAGATTTTCATTTATTGAAAACAGAAGCTGTGAGGACAAAGCCCTAAACCCAGCTGAGATCAAGCAGTAGAGAAGCATGCAAACACATTCACACTGCATCACACAGCTGCTACCATCACCAAATCACTGTCTCAAAAGGATGACAACGATGACAAAATCATAGAGGTATAAAATCACATTACTGTGTTTCAAACTTCATTAGATATTAATGCTTCACATTTGCCTAAATTTACTCTATCTCAGTCAACAACTGTGTAATTCTACATAATCCAGAGGTATTTGAAGAGCCATCAAATTGGACAGGTGAAAATTTAAATACAAGTAATCTTTTCTTGTTCTTGTTCAAATCAGGGGTCTTTGATTTGTTTCTCTACTCCAGTATTTTGTCCAGGAGTATAGTTAGAGAAGGCTAAGGCAAAGATAATCAGGTTCACATTTTTTTGGTTTTATTTTCAGATTTTGAACAAGTCTCAGTTTAGGCTGTAGCCTTACCCTCAAAAGAACTACATTGCAGTTTAAGATTGTTGTGTTAAAACAGTGGTAGTGTTGATCAAGAAGAGTTGTTAAGTACATAATATAGAACAGCCTGGGGAACTTTATAGTATTTAAAGAGCACATGAAAAAAAAAAAGTATCCAAAGCTCATCAATAAAAGATTCATATCCTTGTTTTCAATTTTCCTTAAGGCACTTAAAAAAATTAAAAGTGTATTGATCATGTTATTTAATGGTGTGAGCTAGCTAGACACAATTGTTATTTCTTCTTACTATGAAATTTAAAAGTAAATTAATGTATAATAAATTAGCAATATTTTTGGTTTGTTTTTTTTTTTTTTTTTCTGATTATATGTATTTCTGGTTTTGGTGACAATATTAGCAGCCTCCTCATGGATCACAGCCTCACTATGCTAATGAAATGGCAGAAGAGAAGACAGTTCTCAGTTATTAAAAAGAGCTCATCATCACTGCCCTTTAGGCCAGACAGGTAAAGGGACTACAGAGAAGGTAACGAAGCCCTGGAAACAAAACCCACTGAAATTATGGCCATAAATGCCACAGGGTAGGGATCTTTTAAAAACAGTGTCACAATTGTACACAGTGAACCCTTCAGTTGACTTGGTTTGAAAATGTGGTCCCTGTATCGATAATCAATATGTTCCATTGTGACTGAGAAGACACAAATGAATGCTTTCAGTTGGGATTGGATTAAAGGAAGCTGCGGGAGTGAGTGGGCTGTGTGGCAAATGCTGCTTCTGTTCTAATTGAGCCACTTGCCTTTGAAGGAGTCAAAGATGTCCCTAGTGGACATAACATGGGGTGTGCTAGAAGGATAAGGTTAAAAGAAAGGAGGCTAGAGGAGTTCAAGGCACTGTTTATTACTTTGAACATTTCTGAATAAAGGGAGGGTTAGCTTTTCAGTCAGGAGAATGCAGCAGTCTCACTCCTGACTGTACTGATTTGTAAGAGTGTGTCTCCCCTTAATCTTATTCTTTTTTCTTTAATCTGTATGTTTTATAAACCTTATCTTTTCTCTGGCCCTACCTTTTGAGTTAATCCCTAGTGTCCTATACTTCTATGCCTGTCTAGGCCTATTCAGCTTTAAAAAGGCACTCAGCATTTCCCGTGGCACCACAGGGATCAGGAATGAGCAGCATCCATCCTAAGACCCTTGTCTCTTCAAAACCCCTGTCTTCTATATCCACAACCAAAAGGGTCATCACTGACACATGTTTAGTCTTTTGTGTTTCCTAAAAATTGATATGAGGGATGGAGACACATAAAGAGATGAACGAGAAGAAAGAGAGAAAGAGAAGAAAGGGAAAGGGAAAGGGAAAGGGAAAGGGAAAGGGAAAGGGAAAGGGAAAGGGAAAGGACATGTGTCTTTGCAGCCATTCCAGCAGCCTTCACCTGCCACTCTCAAACAGCTTGTGCCACAGTGGAGGAATTCTGAGCTAGNAGAAAGGGAAAGGGAAAGGGAAAGGGAAAGAGAGCAAGGGATGAAGGAGGGAGAAGGAAGGAAGCTGGGAAGCAAGGAAGGAAGGGGAAAATTAAATTTCTCACAAGATAAATGAGAAATTCAATTCAAACATAACAACAAGTTAACAGCAATATTGAAAAAAGTGGATGCAAGCAAACAAGGGAGGTTAAGGCTTCCTGGGCACAGGATACGAGAAGTAGTGCTTATATTTTTTCAGGCATCTGCTAAATAACCAAGATATATACCTATATTTTCATTTTGAAAATAAATGTGGGAAATAGGCAAAAGTTTCATGAAATGTCACAATGATCTGAGACACAAATGACAGACGAGATAAACAATGTCTGTGCAAACCAGAATCAGACACATTTATTTCAAGACTGAAACTGTGCTAGGATTTTGTCCACTAAATAAGAGAATAGAGTAGGCAAATCTTGCTACTAAAATAGAGTTCTTTCATAAATAAATAAATAAGGATATGTTTCCTCCTTCCTTAAATCCTTTCCTAAAGTTTTAAAAATAAATACTTTGCAATTCAAAATAGCAGAGTGGATCCTCGGGGTTACAAATAGTCTTAAATTTTCTTCAGGGCTACAATCTTTTCAAGAAGTTCTTTCAAAGAATGAAACAGGCTTCATTATTTCCCTTAAAATGCAACTATTAAATGTCAAGATGCTCCTAAGCATAGCCACTTTTTTCTATAGCAGATTCACAGGGAGGTGAAAAGGTTTGGATTCCAGGCTTATAATTCCCAGTTGTAAAGTTTTTTTTTTCTGCTTTTATGTGAAAGGACTTCTTGTGTCTTTGATACCACAATGAAAGACTGACAGCAAAATATGGAAGAACAAGAATCAGAAACATGAATTTAGTAGGAAAAAAGAATTTTGTTTAGCTGATTGCAATCTAATTCATATCATAAGGGGTAATTTTTTCTTGAATTTTTTTCCCCCTAGTTTACTGGCTTGTCCTGATCTGTTTACCTCTTATCTCTCTATTCATATATTTCTGTCTTGAAGACATTCTGGATAACAAGGATACAAGTGCAAATCATCAGATTGAATACCAAATAAAAACATTGTTTTCCACAATCTTCTGAACTTTTTAACTTTATTTTCTTTTTGGGAAAAAAAAAAAGGAAAAAAAAAAAAAAAAAAAAAAAAAAAAGAGGAGAGAGGGAATTCCTTCCCTGGCTCTGTCTCAAAAATCTGTGGACCATGCATATTAGTGGCAAAGGGCATAACCTTTCCTTATATTCTATGAATTGGACTACTGAGCCAAAATGGGCACAGAGATTCACCATAGTAATCAATTTCCAGTAATTGTGAAGACAAAGGGGGCATTTGTAAATATGCTGGCAGAACATAACCTTTCCACAAAGACACCCATCAGTGAAACAGAGCACAGATCCAGAACTTGTCAAGGAGATGAGCTGTGGAGCAAATAACGCCATCTGTACTGCTCGTGATGTTCTTGGACCAAAGTATCAGAAAGTTGTAAATGAATGCCATGTTTATGTTCCCAGAACACAGCCATGATTGATAATAAGCTACTGATATCAATGAAATTTTGTAATTCGGTGAAAACAAAATAATTTCGGATGAGAAAATTAATGTGCATTATCAGAAAATTAATAGTAGTCTGCAGAATCACTCAAGCTACATTCCATTATGCAAGGTATCACCTGTGGAAGAGAAAATAAATATCTACAAATAAGTTCAGTAGATTCCTCCATTTAGAAATTTTTGGTATTCACCATTTGCAGATGAACATTTTTCAGGAAATAGGTCATTATGGCCCAATTTTAATCTCATCAGGAATGCCTGTGACATCTGACATATATCTCTCAGATACTGTGGCTGCCCCATCCCTAAAAGTGTTCAAGGCCAGGCTGGATGGGGCTGTGAGCAACGTGGGATAGTGAAAGGTGTCCCTGCCCGTGGCAGGGGGTTTGGACCTAGATGATGTATAAGGTCTTTTTCAATCCAAGCCACTATATAATGATCCCATGATGATGATTTCAGTTTCTGAGAAAAAAACAATTCCACATTTTCAAAAGGAAACAACACCAGAACTTAAGTCATGTCCATTTTGCAACTTGTTCTGGAATAAAGGTCTGAAAGATTAGTGGGTATGACTGTGAGTACACTCATAGAATTCACAGGAAAAAAGCTGATAATGCCTGCGCTGACTTCCATGCCGTGGCCACTCAAGGCATGAGCATCATTTTGAATTTCTGTGATGATATAATTTGAATCATTACAATTAAATAAAGAATTAATAACTACAAAAAATTATAGATTACTTAGCAGCTACTCAGTACTTCAAGGTTTTCATTTCAAAGTACTTTTTTTTGGCCTCCATAAAGGCATTAAGATAAATTTAATGCAGACCATGTTAACATTGTCATAGTCACCTCCTACTTATATCATTAGGAATCTTTCTCTTAGTCTGAAATAGAAACAGGTTAGCCCTGAAGTCCAGTCTATTATTATTGTGAAAAATTAGCAAAATTAATTCTAGTTGTCATTGCTTCAATATTAAATTAATCAGTAATTTCTGATCATCTCAAAATTGTGTCTTTTTCCATTTTTTTCCAGTATCATGAAACAAAGGTCCTTTGCCCTGACTCTTCTGGGGATCAATTATTTGTAAATTAATGTTTTCCACTATATTTTATGTCTTTTGGTTTTTGTTTGTTTTGGGGTTTTTTTGGGTTTTTTTTGTTTTTTTTTTATTTTTAGATCTCTGCTCTTATTATTGAGAAGAGTTGGAAAGGAAAAGTGAAAGAAAATTGTAACGGTAGAAATAATACAAACAATTCATTAAACAGTCTGGAATTTTTCAAAGTGAAAGTGCAAATCTATAAATGTATTCATTGTCACTAAAGGATGCTACATGAGGCATATTTAAGTCTCTATGCTGGTTGATTTTAGTCTGTTAAGATTGTTTATCCTACTGTCATAATGTGCTTCTCCAAGTTATCTTTCTCCTTTTATTTCTCCTTTTATTTCTCCTTTTTCCTCTCTTCTTAAACTTCATCTTCTTAGAAATGGTGGGAAAAGCTAAGGATTCTCAGGAAAGTAACAATTAGTAAATACAGATATTTCTGTAAATAAATTTCCCCACATATATGTCTGTATACCACATATATATCTGTATGAGGTAGCTTTTTAATAAACATTCATATCACAGAAAACAGAAATTAGTTGTTATAGATGATGAGACAAAGAAGATATTAATAGAGCTGTGATAGAGAAACACAATGAATTCAGCAAAATTTTTGCATATAACATCTTGTAATATGGACTAAAGATTTGATCAAAAAAATGCTTCATGCTTTGCAGAGCCAATAGATAGCTTCTGACTGCAGAAGTTTGACCTCAACAGGAAAGTTGCTTTTAGATACAAAACCTAATCCTGATTACAAATTTACCTCTGGTGAAGAATTTTTTGGTAAGGTGCATTAAAACCAAACAACTCTTTTTTCAAAGACACGTTCATGTTTCCAGTGTTATTTTGTCTGATGATGATTCCAGTTATATTTTTCTGGTTAGGTTAGAATGCATTATTGAACCTTGTTCACCAAACAGACATTGACTCCCTAATCTTCTCTTTGATAAACTAAATACATGGAACTAATTTACTCCTTCTTTATAGCATGTTTTCCAGTTCACTAGTCACTCTCATAGCTCTTCTCTAAATCTTCTCCCATTTTATAACACTCTTCACTAAATATCAGAAATTATCCTGGTACAGATGGGTCAGTGCAAAACCCAACAATACAGTAATTTAATCTCTCCATAACTTCTCGTATCCTCTTGTGGATTCATGTAGTGGTCTCATTAACCTTTTTGCCACAGTGTTATCTTTAGCAGCTCATTTTCATCAGATTAACTCCCATGACCTCTAAGTCCTCTCCACACTCCCTTCTCCCATGAACATATTTCCAGTCCTTTATGTTTAACTGATTTTTTTTTTTCCCTGGCCTCTGAATATGTAATTGGCAATACTGGGAAATAATTTTCCAATACCACAGCTCCAAGCAATCAAAGTGCCTACATTTTCATAATTTTTTTTTCATTATTTATATCTTCCCCTAGATTTTTTTCAATCAGAAGCTTTAGCAGTACAATTCTGTATTTTAAAAATTGTGATAATGCATGTGTAGTGAAGACTGGATCTTACTGAGGCTTCCCTGAGAAGATGTCTGCTTCCTCATAATTCCCATTTATAACTTAGGGTGGGTTGATTTTGGCTGGTGACAGCTGCCAACCAAGCCACTCTCTCACACCCCATCCTCATGGTTTGAGATAAAGGCAGTTTAATGAAATAAAGCAAAGCCTGAATGTAGATGCTATTTTTTTTTAATGAATATTTATTTTATCCTTCCCATAAGCAGGTGATGCTCAGCTGCTTCCTGGGAAGCAGGGATTTGGTGCCCATAATGTTGCTTCAGAAGAGAAAAGACTGAATAATGAATGCTCCCCACCTTCTTTCTCTTAACTTTTATAGTCAAGCATGACCTCATATGGTACAAAATATCCCTCTGGGTCAGCCTGTCCCAGCTGTGTCCCCTCCAGCCTCACTCAGCCCCAGCCTGTCGGCCTCCAGTGGGAGAGAGTGGAGAAACAGCCTCGATGCTGAGCCAGCACAGCTCAGCACTGCCCAAAACCCTGGTGTGTCACCAACACCTTTGCAGCTACCAAAACACAGCCCAGCACTGTGAGGGCTGCCGTGGCAACTCCACCCCAGCAAGACTCAATGCACAACTGCATTTTGAAATTTACTTTTTTATGTACTTATTAATCCATTGAATTTTCATCACTCTTCCTAGGTATTGAAATATTGCTCTGTACCAAATCAAATGCCCTGGAGATGTCTAACTATATTAAACAGATTCTTCAATCAAATTTTTAATTTCATAAAAATGTAGCAAGCTATATTAACAAATTTTATTAGCATATACTGATGCTGATTGGCAACAATTAAAGTCACCTCTTTTAACTCTTTATTTATTTGAACTGTATCAACCATTTCACTCTTTTTCTCAAGATCAGTGGCAAACAGGCTTATAAGTATCCTCTGTAACTTTCCCAAATATTGATGCATTTATTTTTTTCCAAAACTCTTTGAGGTTATTTTTTAGGCTAAGATTTCCAGGACTAGTGGAAAACAAGCAAAATTTCTCCAGAGAGGGACACAAACATCAGTTTCAAAACTCTTCAGTGGGAACAGATAAATTCAGCTAAATAAAATGTATGTAACGTATGTCTGGTATGCACCAGCTTTCCTGTTAAAAACTAAAATATATTGGTACAGAATAATATATTAATATGGTAATGAGCCATTCAATTTTTTCCAGAGAGAGCTGTATGACTCATGATAACCACTGTCCTGCATTCAGCCAGGATTAAATGTGAAGGGAGAAAAAGATGCATATTTTTGTCTTAATTGGTGTGAGGCTGTAGCAAAAAGAACTATTTTTCCACTTTTGCCTTACAAGGATGAAAAAAACAAAAAAGGTTTTTGACTTTGTATCCCCCTTCCATGTCCACACAACAGTATATTTCCTATTAATGTCAATGAGGATTACAAGAATATAAGTGGGGCAACTATGTCAGTAAGCAAATAAATTGCCATTTGACTGAGTATAAATTTCAGAATATAGGTGATTCAACTTCCATTAGTTATCCAGCCTGTAACCCAGGTTACTCACGCTTATTTACTGAAAGAAACAGAAAGTTATTAGCTGGCACCAATCCTTCTCCATTAGGGCTGGAGCTAGACTATCCTCATTTACTGCTTCTGAGTTACTATCAGATTCTGTTACTGAGGAAGAATTTTAATGATTGTTTATTTGTTCTTGATTTATAGACACCACTACAGCATTACTTTCTGCAAGGTTTCTAATTGCTCAAAGGTTTGGGTGTTGATGAACAGAATTGAATTGGCAGCTAGATGTTCTGCAGTCTACTCCTAATATATGTTCACTCTGGGTTTATTAGAAGAGTGTAATCCACCAAATGTGCATTCACCTTCCCAATTAACATGGGGATAAGCACTTCCAGATTGCCTGACACCACCATGCTTCCATTCCAGTAACACTGGGGCTACAACTATTCTCAGCAAGACTGTGAACCTGTCCCAGCTGTTCAGTCTATAGAAGAGTCATAAAAGTATTTCTCTTTTGGCTACAGACACTTTCTTTTCAGCTCAAGCTGCAGAGACTTCTGGTTTTGAGTTCAAAATGTTCCTGGACTATATCTCAAATGACATCTGAAGTGACAGCTGCCGTTGTGTGACCATGCCAGCAAAGTCTGAGGCAGTGATTCTCACATGAACTAATGGGAAACCCAACACGACTCAGTCCTGCCCAGCTTCCACTGATACCAAGTCTGCCACAGTAGAAACAGGGACCACAGGTGTCTGCCACCACCTCTGTCTCTGAGCATGGACCTTGCCCACCCCCTTTTCCAAGAAGGGACAACTTCTACATTGGTTATTCAATTGTTACAACCATTCTACACAGAATATATCTGGACAAAGTGGTGGGCTGCAGCTGAAAATTAATTAATTAAGTCAGGCCCACATTGGTGTAAAATGTGCAACGTTGCAGAACTTTGACACGTATCTGTGCTTCATCTAATGAATGCAGTTAAATTGTCACTTATTCTGAAATTTAATTCTGACCCTATAGAACTGAGCCAAAAAAGAACTTGTGATTAAAAGTTAGCCTTGCCTGTTATCAGAGGGATCAGTGAATTTATTCCAGTTTTGTAAATGTCATCTCCTGTCCAGACCACATAGGAAGCCATCCATCATCCAGCCTGAAACAGTAACAGAACACGGGGTAGAAAGCAGAGCATTTAATTTTGTATATTACAGTAGTAGCAGCAAAAAAAATCTAAACTTAAATCAAGATGATTCTTCCAACTTGCTCTTAACACCTCCAAAAGTAAAAATATTGAATACCTTGCACTAACACAATGCTATATACAAATTCACAACTATTGAATTCATATTTCACAATATGAAATTCATATTTCAAATTCATATTTCACAATATGAAAGAGGAACTTTTTTCCTGTCTTTGTAAGGATTCCAGTTCAAATACAATAAGAAAAATAAAAATAACTCAATGTAAACTTGAGGGCTGACAGCCAAGTAGTTACTTAGCAAATTGAAATAAATTATGTAAAAAGTGAAAGAAAAAATTCAACAGAAAAAATCTCTAAATATATCCTATATTTTAGTCATTGAAATGTAGTCTCGAGTAAGTCATTCACCAAGGACTAGCACTCAGCTGCTATTCCCATGTCAGAGATCAGAAAAATTGCTGTAGAGCAGTTAAGTTATTTGCACTAAGCTGTAGAGAAAAGAAATTTCAAGTAATGCTTTTCCAGACTCTATTCCTGTGTTTTGGCAAAACCTTTTCAATCTACTTTATCTGAATTAGAAATATAAAAAATATTACATCAACCTTATATGCAGCATTATTATTGTCATATAGAGTTAAAACTATATACTTATTAATTTTATTTGCTATATACTTATGCATTCAGCCATTTTATATCACTAATGTAAATTATATTTATATGATGTCATTAAAATAAAATATTAACATAAACTGATTCCATATGTCTGCTTAATAAAGGCATTTAAGTGCACTTAATTTTTAATATCTTTAAAATTATTTGAACCAAAGCATGGAAATACTGGAAATCCTTCCTGCCTTGTTTTTGTTGTTGTTGTTAAGGTTTTTTTGGGGTTGGTTGGCTGGTTGGTTGGTCGGTCGGTTGGTTGGTTGGTTCGTTGGTTTTGGTTTTGTTTTTTTTTAAATTCATCTATTCAGTTACTCCTATTATGTTGCCTTCTTTGTAGGGACAGAAACAGATAGAATTTGCTACAAATCACATTAAGGAACAGAAAGAAAACATAAAAAAACCCACAGTGAAACAAAACAAAAAACAACCAATCAAACAAACAAAAGAAACAAACAAAAAAACCAATCAACACTACAGAAATGAGGTCACCAACCCCAAAGGAAGTATGTGGCTAAGATCCCTCCTTTACTTACTTAAGTTGTTCAGCCAATTTTTACTGTCATGTCATAGGAAAAGTGCAGTCTTCTGAAACACTTACAAGGAATTACACAGAAGGAACGCTTGACAGCCTTCTTATTTTACTATATCATGTTCAAAATAAACCCCAAATATTTAGATTCATAAGCCTCCACAATAAAGCTCTACAAGTTGTGTGTGAGATAGACCAGTTGGTGAGATAAGCAGAAACATATAAATAGGTATTGTGCAAAATGAGAGTGGAGACATACAGAGTGAGTAAAATACAAAGGGACTTTTCAACATTATCAAGAACCTCACCCTAAACCTCTTCTCCACATGACAGTGGCATCGGGGGTGCAGATGACAAAGTGCTAATGGAATAAGGAGACATATCACAAACCTCTGGAAGCTGGGTCAGGAATCTGCTTTATAGTCAGGTTATTGTGACAGTTCATATGAAACAACAAGGTATGTGCCAGACTTTATCAAGTGAAGAACAATCATTCAAATTGCCACAGAAGGAAAACCTGTTTTGTTTTTGTTTTTCCAGGAATCTCTCACCTGTGTGTGCCTGTGCACACACACACACACACACACACACACACACATAAACACACACATCATACTGTAGCTGAGCTGAGCAGAGACTTGCATAACATGCAGTGTACAAATCAAATTCTAGCCAGGTGCAGGAAAAGAAAGGAAAGGAAAGGAAGATATAGATTCTAAAAATACAAAAATTTTCATGATGTCACATCAGAAAAAAAGACCTGAAGGAAACTCAAGCCGTACTGAACATTTGAAGATAACTAAAGAATTACTGCATGCTCTGACCAACATACATTGGTTTTCTTGGCTTCCACCATGAAGCAAATATATGACAGTGATTCACAGTTGTGTGTGCAGAATGTAGGGGCACACAAGGGAATACATGGTCTTTAAAGGAATGGAGACTGAATAAGGTGGGGAAACTTAAGCAAAGTTTGGACTTTTTGACTGCATTGGTAATAAAAAAAAATAAAATACAGTAATTTTTAAAAAGTACAGATTAAAAAAAAAAAACTTCAAAACAGAATTGAGCTTCAGCTAGGTCACCACTCTGGTTACATGCTAGTAAAACAAGCTGTTCAAATTGATACCATGCTATAAGATGAACTGTTTCAAAAAACATCTTTTGGAGGCCATTTTAAAAATTACTAAAATACAACCTTTTCCTAAACTTGAAAGTTATTTATAGAAGACAGAAGAAGAAGTAGGCTGTAGCAAATTAATGGTAACTCCCTTTCTTGAGACAAACAGATTATTTTGACCAATATATATACATACAGTCATTAACAATTCCTGCATAATTCAGATTCTTAACAAAAAAAAAAAAATAATAGTAAAAGCAGTTGTGTGTCAAACATTATGCAGTGCACCAAGTTAAACATGGTAAAAATCAGAATTTAAATTGCCATTCACTTTTGTACAAGATGGGGTTAAGGCAATGCAGTCTTAAAGCTTATGATATAACCAGAACAAAACCTGGCCATTTCTTTTGGTGATGTGCTTGTCCTCAAATGTAATAAAGACTTTCCAAGCACCAAGTCCTCACCAAGCTGCCATTCCTGTCGACTTGCACTGGCATCATCACGTGCTGTTCTTGACAGGTTGGGTTTCATCTAACAAAGGTATCTGGAAAAAGGGAAAAATGTTGATCCCTGAAGTCACTTTCTATCTCTCATTGACTACAAAGGGACACTTAAGAGCATGCTTAAATCAGATATTAGCATTTTTATTGATCAAAATGAGTGTGATGAATCTCACATATGTGTGTAGCCCACATTAGACCCTTAACCTCCTTCTGAGGTCAAAAATTAGTTTAAATATCACTGCAATCTTTCTCTTCCTTACTCTATCACTACACAAAGCAGAGATTATCAAAACATTTCACAGGTTCCTAAGTACAAGAGACCTCAATGGTGCACAGATGGCCAAAGATGAGAATGTAGGATTTTTCCTTCAGTCTTCGCTTGATACAGCAGCTGTGATTAGATGTCTAACACAATTAGCATCAACAAAAAATGGGTAAAAACTTGGGATGGAAAAGATAAAGCAGAGATTAAATTCTACTTTGAGAAGCTGGGTGTTTTTTAAGCTGGCTGGTCCTGATGAAATTCACCTGAGAGTGCATAGAGAACTGGCCTGAAATGATCTCACAGCCCAGGGCAATTATTTTGAGAACAGAGTGAGGACAGCTAAAATTTCAGAAAACAGAAAAAAAAAAAGCAATCATACTGCTTACCTTTAAAAAAATGAAAAGTGATGTAGATCAGTCAATCTCATTTCAATTACCAAGAAAAAAAAAATACTGGTTCAAGTATTCAAACATCTGGATGGGAACAAGGGGATATGAATCAGCCAACGCTGATTTGTCAAGAGCAAATCACGTCAAGCAACTTGAGTTTTTTCCTATGACATGGTGACAGGCCTGTGTATTGAAAAGGAAAATATCTTTACTTTAGAAAAGTTTCTGACAGTGTCTTTTATGACATTTTTCTCTGCAATCCAGGGTCTTCCTGAAACTGCCATATGGTAGGGATACAACTGACTGGGATACTGTGCGTAAAGACAAACTGTTCAGCTGGAAGGATGTAAGAGTGAGGTCTGCTGGGGACTGATTTGAAGTTTAGGTCTATGGAAAACTTCCTATAATAAAAACTGCATGATGGAGTAGGGAATATAGTTACTCTATTTCCAGATGATTCAAAGCTGGGACAGACAATGATGAGGTTAGAATTCAAACTGATTATTATAAATTGGAGAAATTGTCTGAAGTGGCTGGGATGCAATTTAATAAGGGCAAAAAATCAAAAGTTCTCCACTTAGGTAAGAGTAACCGTCTGCAAAATTATAGGATGAGTAATAACAGTTCTTCTGAAAGAGGATGCATGTACTATAGTGGATCATAAATTGGGCATGAGTCAGCTATGCAAGGCCATTTCAAAAACAAAATAGAAGCTTCATCCTGGAAGAGGATCATATAGAAGAAAAAGTAAAAAGAACTTCCTGTTTATTTCACTCAACTGCTTTGTCTATGTATGGGATACCTTCAGAAGAAATGCTGACCAACTAAAGAGATAAGAATACTCAAAGGGTTATAAAACACAACCTTTGAGGACAACCAAAATGTGTTGTGTAGTGTGAATGGCATCTGAAGAGTACTTTCAGGGTCTTTAAGCATTTTAAAACACTACTGCATAAAGAGCAAATTCGAAAAGGAAAGCTAGAAATCAGTCTAAAATGCAGTAACAAATATCTAACTTACATATTAGAGAAAAGAATGTCAAATGCTTTTAAAGACTTGAATAAATTGCCTGGAGAAAATACAGATTTTTCAACGCTGGAGATTTTAGAGAATTGGTAAGATAAAAATCTGTCAGGTTTAGGAAGAGCTGAACTTGCCCTGCAGGAAGAAGGCATGCTGGATAATGTCTCAAGATCTCTTCGAGTACTGCAGTTTTTCTACAATTTTTAATGTGTTTGACTCCTGTAATAACAGAGACACATGGAAAATGAGAAAGGAGTTTTCCTAGTAATATGTATGGCAGATCTATATAAAATCACAGACTGTAAGACCTCTGGAAAATATTTATTAATGGGAATATCTACACTTCTTTTTGTAAACACTCCTTATTTTACAATATGTCCAAAACAGTTTCCATTTAAGTCCAGTTCAGTCCAGTGCACTGGAATTCCTGAAATGAAGTGACAAAACTTGCCACAGGCACATGTAAAAGAGAGAACAGCACCATGAAGGACCCAGAGGAGAACTCTAAATTGCCTTAATAGGCTGAGATGGACAAGGATCCCAAATCAAACTGGTTGCATACATGCATTTGCCAGTAGCTGTCAGAATCTAAAAAGAAAAAAAGAGAGGAAAGGGGAAGTAAGAGCTCTAGTTGCTCTTGACATGATTTCATTTAACTTGCTAGGTCTCTGACCTTTCAGCACTGGTGGAAATAAAAGTGCAAATGTAACACTGACGGGGGGAAAATTCATGCAAATAACCTTTAAAGCCACCACGTGAGACTTTTTGTCTCCTTTTTTTTTTAAAGGAGAGAAATCTGATGATCCAATTATGCAAGTCATTAGGAAAACAATGCTGAAATTTTGTGGCTAATGGGATTTTAAGTTATATTGACAATGAAAACCAATTATACTTTAAAAACTTTTTTCTCCATCTGCAATTGCGTTATTTTAATGAAATAGCACACTAAACCTCAAGTAGCCAAAAGAATGTTAATTATGGAAATAGTTGAGTTAACAAAAGAGCCCCTCTTTTTCCATGACTTCATAATTTCACAAGCCTGAATAGAGGCATAAAATCATTCATTTTGCATCTAAAATGTTTGATGATGTAAATATAGAAACCTTTGAACTCTTCAGAACTCCTGCTTTAGAGTAAAATTTAGATTAACTTTCTTAAGAAGTTCACTGGAACCAGAGATCAACCAGAGGATGAAAGCAATTCCAAGACTTGGGAATATTTAGATAATGACCCAATTCTTCCAGGTCAGAACCAATTCTAGTTTAACACATTATAACTTTTCTGCTTTAATTGATTTTTCCACTATCTATTTATCTTTCTAATTGGATAGTAAGGTACTAGGTAAAAAAAACCCTCTGTAAAATCCAAGCAGTTCATGTAAGAAATTTCAATACATGAAAGGGCCAATGGGAAATTTTTCAAGGTTACTGGATAATTAATAAGAGTCACAGAATTAAAAAAAGTTTTTGTCAGTTGCTAGTGTCATCAAGATAAAGGCAGAATAAATCTGTGATGTCCTGAAACATATCCCTTCCTGCAACAAGCAGGTTTTATCTTTTATTGAGTTGAATACATAGAGAATAAAAGAATCATAAAATCACAGAGTGGCTTGGGTTGGAAGGAACTTTAAAGATCAACTAGTTCCAACTCCTATGCCATGAACAAAGAGATGTAATAGAATTATCTTGAGTGGGCAGGAACCTTTTGAGATGATCTGGCCCAACTTTCTCTTGAAGGCCTGATGATGATGATCTGGCCCAACTTTCTCAGGCACCCTGTCAAGCCAAGTCTTGAACAACAAGAGAAACAACAATTTGCAGCAGGAGAAATTCCACCACTTTTCTGGACAAATAACTCCAATATTAAATCTTTCCCATGATGAAGTTTTCTTATTTCCTTAGTGAATTTCCCTTAAAGCAGCTTGTGCCTGATATTTTTTGTACTGTCAACATGTACTCTTGTGAAATAAATGCTTCCATCTTCCACATAACTACCTTGCAGATGTTGGGAAATCATGATTAGATATCCCTGGAGCCTCCCATTTTTTTTGGGCTAAACCCTTTTGGGCTAAAGCATTTATTCATGCTGTCTTCGTATGTCAAATCCACCAACCCTCCAATCCTGATGCTGGCCGTTTAGTAGATCAGCTTTAATTTTTAGAGTCTCCCTTGAACTGAAGAAACTCCAACTAGACATAATAGTTCAGGTATGGCCTAACAAGTCCCCAGACAGCATAATCACATCCCTTGATCTTTGGGATGAGCTCTTGCTATTTCAACTTGGGACAGTTTGCCTTCGCTGTCGCAAAGGAATGTGTGATGGGAGCGCTACAACCGTGCCTTGACCAAGAGCTGAGTGACTCAGTATAACAAGCTGCAGACAGCAGGGCAGAGAAAACAGGTCCTGAGTGTAATGAGGCTTGATATGGGCATGGATCAGCAAATGATGGGAGAACAATACCTGAAACCACTGGAAAGGGGCACCAAGGTAACAACATGGGCTGACTTGACTGGAAGTCTGTGACAACATCTGGCTGCACATACACAGACACAAAAACACCCTCCAGGTAATAAAGATCATGGAGAAACATTTTTACAGGGACACCAGACACATCACACAAACAGGGGATGCCAGCTGGGACCATTCAGACCAGTGCTGAAACATCATCAGTAGATCTCCTAACTGAACTGCTGCTCCTGCCCAGGTGCTGGACATACAGACCGCATCAAGAAGACAAGTTAAAGTGGCCTGATTGCTCTTTTCTTAACCTAACAATGTGCAAGAATCCAAAACCTTGCTAATTTGCCTTCAGCAGTTGTATTACACAAGTGAAGGAAGAGGTGGAGGCTTCTCTTCAGTGCAATTCCAATTCACTTTGCCAAACAAAAACTTTCCCCTTAAAATGTGCCTGTGTCTGCAGCAGTACCAGATATCTTACCCTATACTGTCTGGCATAGGATTTTGGCTGCGAAATTAGTCACTTGGCTTCAAATATTCATATGGCTAAATTTATTTGAAGGCAAAATAATCTGGAGTGAACATAAAATATAGAACAGTATTCATGCATTAGGAAAATATGTGTTTTCTGCTTGTCCATAGATTTTTTTTATATGATTGTGGCCAAATTATTCATGGTTTTGTATGGCTCTTCTCCCCCATCACCCCTTGAGCTGTTTACTATACTGAAGTACTATGGAGCTGGAATTATCTTTTAACAAAAAAAATGATAGTGATACCACAGATATTGTAACTTGGTTCTGAAATACAAATGACAAATTGTAAATGAAGCCATACAAATCACAGGGGTCAAAACATTTTCCTTATTTTTAAGAACAGTATACAGAGAAATAAGTACTCAACCAGTCCACTGCTAACGAAAAAATTATAAAGTCATAGATAATTTATGTTGGAAGTGACTTCCAGAGGTCACCTAGTCCAACCCTCTTTCTCTTATTCCACCACTAGAGGCAAAGTGGTCTCCTGTGTTAATAAACAAGTTCCTCACCACAGCCTTTAATTTTTACTCTTGCTCTGAAAGCTGTATCTCATCAGAAACTTAGAAGATCTAAAAATGGATGAGGTTTAGATCCCTGTGCTCAAGCCTGCATGCAATGTGGTTCCTCCAGTAGCTGTAAGTTGTTAGTTTGCCTCTGACACCAGAAGAGGTATTTCTAAGAGTGTCTGGAAAGAATTCCATTTGCAGAGACAGGTTTTGTGATATTTAGTAGATCACATGCATGTTAGATTTTTGTTCCAATTAATCTGCCTACTAAATTTACCCCAATCATTTTGCATGCTAGGTATTGCTGGGCCCATGTGCAGATCATTTCACTTATGAAGTGAGAAAGATACAGATGGGAGAACACATAAAAAGTGAAGCTTCCTGAAAGTGGAAGGATTTGCTGAAATGATGAGGATGTACCAAGTACAACCCAAGGGAAGACTTAAAATCAAACCAAAATATCCGTGACAGATCAGGTCTCATAATGCATGCCTGGGACATTATGGTGATCAGGACAGGGTCTGAAGCAGTTTTGAAGATAAAAAAGCCCAAACACACTCAGAGAACCGGGTAAACAGCTCACTTGAAAGAGAATAAAAGCCAGATGCTGTCTGAAGATCCCATATTAAAAAGGCACTGGCATACTGATGTACTAAACTTAGGGCTACTCAGATTTCTCTCAGTGGGGTTCCTGGCATACTAGGAAGGGAGATGTGTGTCTTAAACAATGCCTGCAATTTATCACAAATAAATGCCTTGTTAGTGATATGTTTTTGTATATAGGTCATTCACTGGATGCAACATCAGGGACCATCCTGCCAGTCTCTACCTGCCTGAAATTACTTATTAGCATTCAAATAAAACACTTATTTTTTTCCTAATTGAACCACATATTTAAATTACTTTTATACTTCTTTGCTTTAGAAATACAAATATTTATTTCTTCATTCCAGACTAGAATGTCAACCTATCACTGTAACAGCTATTTAAAATTCATATATTTTGATGGAAAAAAAAAAGGTGACAGCTGGTTTTAATATTCTTTTTAAGAGCATCTATAAAAACAGCTGGAGAACCACAGCAATTCTGCTCACCAAGAGAAGTAGATTGGGTTGGTTATTTTAGTGTCATCATCTTCATCTTTGATTTTAATAACATATTTTGAAATGGTTTATTTCCCTGAGAGCTTGTAATAACTCAGCTATGTCTAAGTGTCCTCAATTCCTACTGAAATCAAAAGAATGTGGACATCTAGAAAGTTTCAGTACTGAAGAATCAAAACTAGTCATTTTTGGATCATGCTTTTACTGAGATCCTAGACTCCTTGCACAGAACCAAAGTCCAGGAGAAGAGTAACATGAGCAAAGTAAGCAAGATCCGAGATGTAAGCAATATTGTCTTTTTCCAGCAGCAAAACAAATTTAAAATTCCTTTTTATGCTAAAAAGTCAAATCGATTTAATACTGCCTTAAAAATATTTTTGTTCCAGGACACTTAAAAACCTCATTAAGAAAGTTCAGAGGAAACAAACAAACAAAAACAAACAAACAAGCTCAGAATTTCTAAATCTGCCTGCAGTTCTACATCGAGCAACATGACAGGATATGCAAGTTCAGTGCCACTAACAACAACTCAGTTCCCAATTTGTGTTGATTTAACTGTGCAGTCAGCTTAAGCCCCAATGGCAGAATGAGTCCTAAACACAACTGCATGTGGCTGTGTGGAAGAGGAAAGGCAGCACCTCTCTAGAGCAGCAATAAACACTGTTCAAGTTGAATCTGCAAGGGCAGAAAAAATTAGCACAGTGACAAATGTTCCACCAACTAGATTCCATGCTTTGTGTGTACATGAAAAATAGAAGGATCTTTGTCCTCAAGGAGAAGAATTTAACAAAAATGGCAAATGTATTTATTCTTTCATCTGTAATAGTATCCTGCCTATACATAAAGAGATTTTTTTTTTTTCAGCACATCCATAGACAGGTAATAGCTGTGCTTTCACATTCAGCAACACCTGTATTTGTGCTGAATCTGTCTCTGGCAGCTCAACCCAACCCCATGGGAAAGCAATCTAAATCATGGGCTTCAACAGCCTGTGTTCAACTCCTTCAGCTCCCCAAAACAGCATTGCAGAGAGCACAGTGCAGGTGCAGGCAGGAGCCAGAAATGGCTTCAAGGGACTGTCCTCTCATTGCCATTGGAGAGGTAAGGGATGCCTGAGAGGGGCAAGGGTGCCAGAGCAACCCCTGCCTGCACCTCAGAGGTTTTTCTGTGCTACCAAACAATAACATCTGTGGCATCAAAAGCATAATAAAGTGATGTATAAGCAGTGCTGTGTAATACATTACAACTTAGTTCACTACTCTTTTTCTTCTGAAATTTGCTTTAACTCTTTTCTGAGGATCAATACCTGATCTGTGTTTTCACAAAACCTAATTAACCTTAGACCACATATGTAAAAACTTATAAGCAGTTTTAAGTAACTCCAGCAAGCTTTCAAAGAGAGTAGCTTATACTCTCCAAGTGAAACTCATTTCTATTCCCAAAGCAAAGTAGCACATACAGTATTCAGAAGACAAATTTAAAGATGCTGTTCAAGCAAGTCTGTATTTATTGCTAATACAGGTATCTACACAGGTATCCTCAAATGAAGGACTTCAGCACAAACACTTCAGGCTAGTGCATCTCTTCTCTTACCTCTGGCTAGTCTCATTTGAAGAGCACCTCTGGCTGGTGTTGAAAGCTTGGAAGTTAATTTACAGACAACATTCTGTGGCTATGGAACTTGAGGCCATGGAGCCACCTTCCTCTAACTACTGCATTTTGCCTTCACTCCAAAGCCTAGCCAATAACTGAGTTTTTCATGCTAATGACAGCACAGAAAGTTACTAGGGGAGCAGGCAGATACACAGTTCAACCCTGGGATCATGGGGTTTTCAGGGATGATGGGTTGTGATGGCTCTCTCCTTCTCCTCCATATGTCCCTCTTCCTCTAAATTAATGGAGACCCAATTTGATCTCATTAAGGGAACAATTTTCCATTCCTAGAGGATGTCACTAGACTTTTCAAATTTCACCATAAATTGATATGAATTTCATCTCCTCTTTCACCACTTGAGCAGAGGATGCACATAGGGACTCATCTATAGTCACTTCTTCCCAGGGCTGAAGCAGAAAGACAAGTGCCATGGCTGGAATTCCACACAGAGGGGCATAAAGGAGAAGGCAGAGAAGGAGATGCAGAGGATTGACACAGCAGAAAGAAGGTTCTGCTTCATTAGGATGGGGCATAACAGGCTACCAGAGAACATGAGGGGTGTTCAACATCAGCCCCGGTAGATCTCAATCCTTCCAGGTTTTTAGACTGAAAATCCTCCTTTCCTGTGCTAGAAACACAAACTATCCCAGGGAATAACACAACTTCTTCCTTTATGCTGCTTTCTCCTTCTCCAGGGTAAAAAAAAAAAAAAAAAAAAGTCAAATGTTCACAGAATATGTTTGTGGGTTTCATGCACATGTTCAATTTTTGGCATATATATAATCCTCTATGTATAAAATGCAGCTTTGCCACACTTCACTAAGACAATATATACCAAGTGAAATGGGAACTTATAATAACCTTCAAAATAAAACAAGAAGAGTTATCATTTTGCTTGTCGATACAGAAAGAACTGAATATCTGCATGTAGGAAAGGCTTGTTCCTTTCCCAAGCAGAAGGAAGCTCTGTGCTGAGAAGCAGGAATGGATATTTTATATACTCCAGCGCCATCTAGCCCAAGAAAACAAAATTCCACATTGAACAATGGCTGGTGAAGGACACTTTTTAGTGCTAAATGTTAAGTCCATAAATAATTTCTGACCCTGGATGAAACAGCTTTTGGCTTATTGTGTGACATTTTAATGTTTTTTTTTTTCTACCCTATAAATGCAGCTGAGTAGTATAGAAGCTCCTGTGAGAGCCATCTGCCACAGGAAATAACTGGCATATGCTATTTTCATTATTTCTCATGCAAACTGACACTCTAGAAAACCTGAAATAATGCAATAAATGAAAAACCAGGACACGTGTATTTTGTGGGTGTTTTGGCAGAAAACTAAGTTAAATAACAGGAGACAGGAAAATAATAAAAAGCAAAATTATAATAATGAAAGAAGGATCTTACCCGACTTTCCATTGTGAAAATTTGTTATAAGGGAAAAATCTATAGTGTAGTTTATTATTTCATTCCTTTTTTTTAGAAATGTCAAATGAATTTCTTCACTATTCAATACAAAGTTCAATTAACTTGCACCAGTTTGAAGTTTATCTAAATTAAATATCTGGGTTTGGATATAAGTGATTTTAAATCCACTAGGGAAAATAAGAAAGGCTTTCAAAATTCTAGAAAGCTTTCTCATGATGGTGCTATGTCTATTCAATTCAAAATGTGATTGCAGGTCTTCTAAAATGTAAGTTTTCAAAGACCACATTGCTGATACTCTTCCACTGTTTTTCCTTCACAGTCCACGTTCTGTAATTTTTTGAGGATTTCCAATTATAGCAAGTGAGAATTCATTTTAATATAAAGTAGGGCCACATCTACTTTAGAAATTTATCATAGAATGAATCATCCTGTTTATTGATTATAAGGAAGCTTACATAACTACTTAATATCTACTATGTACACCTCCATTTTCTAGGACAGACCTGTTTCTCCAAAAACTATGAGCTAGGACATTATCAGATGCACTTTATTTGTTGTTGTTGTTGTTTGTTTCTATGAGAACAGAATTTTCACAATTTTTTTTTTTTTAAGCTTCAGGCATGTTTTTCCATGCAAAGGATGACCTAAATCCAGGTATGAGATGCATTCCACAGCAGTGTTAAAATATGGAGCTCAGTGGGCTCTGAGAAAGCCAGCTTGGGAGTCAGAAATCATGTAGATCTACTAAAAAGGGTTCTTAAAGAGTCTAATACAACTTTTTCTTCAGGTAATTGAGAGCTACTTCAGAGCTGTTTATGAAGACACACTGCAACTCTTCGGCTGATGGATAGAAGCTTTTCTGCCAAGAAAAGACACTTGTTGCTCCTTCATGAGCAGCTGACAGTAAGCACACCCACAGGACTTTTAAATAGCATCTTTCTAGTTTTTTCACAATAATACTAAAAACACACTGGTGCACAAATGACCCAGCACAGTTGAAATAAACTGGTCAGAAGGCTAAAAAACAATAAGAATTTTTGCCACCAAATTAAAGCCAAGCATGCATCAATAGGAGGCACTGGGCATCCTTCATGGCCTACAAGCTTGTATCAGCAGAAGTCTGTGCTCACCCACAAGAGCTTGGCACAAATGGAGCTTCCCTGGGCATCAATTCTGACCCAGGCACCCCTGTGGAGCAGCAGTACCATGGTGTTTCACAACTACCCAGATGTATTTGTACATCTTTTTTCCTCAGTGCACATACAATCCTACCTGAGGACCCTCATTACACACACTTGGCCAACCAAAGGTTACTCCTCCCTTTTACTTTTGCTGTTGTTTCTAACCCACTTCATTTAATTAAAAGACAATGATTGAATTTACTATTTACCTTTATTTGATAGTCAACATTTTGCCCTTTCAAGCTAGAAGTTCTTAAGAAATGAGTGATGCATGTACAGGTGTGCATGTTTCTGTTTGTACATTTGCAGAGCCAACCCATAATCCATGCAAGTCCTATAAATATCATCATATAATTTGCTGTATTGCTGTGCCTTTGCTACCCTCCAGCAAAAAATTTATTAAATTTATTAAATCTATTATAAATCAATGTGTATGCAGCAGTTAAAAGGCGCAAGTTAAACTTCTTAACAATTTTTGTTATTGTTACTTACGTTATCAAATAATTGCAATTAAATAGGGTCATATTTTTCCATCAAAAGTTTTCAATTTTAAGTACAAAGTCTTTATACCATCACTTATTAATTAGAAGTGCTGCATTCATGCATAGCACTACTGTACCATTAAACATATATAATGTTATGTTGGATGGAAAGGAAGGAGGAGCTCTATTTTGCATACACTCAATGTCTAATTAGGTTTCATAATTAGGCTTTTGACCCTGCTTTCAGCTGGGAGCCTGAATTAGCAATTGAATTTCTGTTGGGCAGGTGACCCTATTTGCAGTGTCACAGCCTGAGCTTGGAGAAACATTTCTTTGGGAACCCTTGGCTCGCAGTTCCGTGTTCTACTTGTACTCACTACGACTCCCTGGGAGACTCAATTAGGGTAGGATCAAGTCCCTCTTTCTTTCACCAAACTCTCTCCTATAATTTCTGAGGCCTAATGAGGCAAATCATCAGAAACAAGTTTTGTAATATCACTGGGGAGAGGTGGGTGATTGTAAAGGATTTCCAGGGAGAGGAGTCATTGGTACAACTTGGTACCTAACCTGAGACTGACAGATTCTCCCTCTGGAGTCACAGAATCATAGAAGGTTTGGTTGGAAGGGTCCTTGAAGATCATCTGGTCCCTTGCCATGGGCAGGGACACCTTCCACCAGACTAAAGTTCTTCAGATGCATCTGCTTTGCCTGCTGACCACACAAGCAGTTTAAACATTTACCTCAGGAAGACTTACTGATTAGACATCTAAAACATATTATCAAGTCAGATACCTGTGTGTGGTGGGTTTGAGCCTAGATTTGTTATCATCACATTTTAATTCATATCTCCTAAAGGCTACCAACATCTACTTTTCACCAATTTTGACATACTTACTCATCGAAAAACAGGCAGAAATAGGTGGAAAATAGAGAAAAGAGAAGATGAAGCCTGAATTTAAATGACTGTCACGCGTGAAAAATTGAACTTTCACTCTCAACAGCATCACCTCTGAATTTTGCCCTTAGAATTTACATTTTATCATCCTCATCAAGATCCAAAAAATGCTTCCCCTCTCTTCCCTTCCAAAACAACTCTAAACCTTGCAGCATAAAATATAGTATAGCCACCCAGGCACCAGGCATAATGAAATCTAGTAACAATAACTCAAATATGTGTCTCCTTGTCTGAGTCACTTTAGAGACATCCAGAAACATAAATATATGTTTTCCCTGAAAGGTAACAGTTTTCTCCCTTTTAATCTGAAATAAAATTCTGTCCCCATCTCCCAGGGAACTAAAGGTGACAATAAGAGCTTGACAATGTTCAGGAGATGTGCTTTTCACATTAACATTGCCAACAGCTGCACCATAAATATTGGGTATACAGAAAGTGCATTCAATCATTATAGGAGGTGCAATTTAAAATCTGAAATTCATTCAAATAAATCAGTAAAAAGAGTTAAGGGGTCTAAGTCTCCAAAACCTAAAATGTACTGCTTTTGTGTTTCAGCTTTATTTGCAAGGAATTCTAAAGTCTACTGGAAAAAAATATTCTCCTTAATGTTCTGTAAACCACTTATGAAATATCAAGCTTTGTTCCATTCATCTTTCCTTTTTCTGTGCTACCCCCATGCCAGACGTCAAGGAGCTCATGCCAAATGTCTGTGAATTCATGGCTTATGAAGGGCAGGATTGGATGAGTGAAGGAAAATCATGCACAGAAGACAATTACATTACCCTACCCCAACCTCCTTGCCTTCATCATCACCAACAGACTGTTGCACACAGAGAGCTGGGAGCCAATATGAGCATCTTGGAATTATTTGAGATGTAGCACATGCTGTCAGACCTCTTGCATTCAGCCCTGGAGATCCTGCATTCTGATCCTGGGGATATTTGATATGATGGCAGAGAGTGCATGCTCTCTGCATATTGGAGACCCTAAAGAAGGGCTACAAGGATATGGATATCAGCCCTTGCCAAAGGCACCCTGTCACTGAAATAATGCTTTTGTCCTGCTGGCACATGCAGAAAGTGCCCAAAAATCTGGAGAGGTGCCATGAACTGCAGTAGAGATTCAGGGCAACATTCTTTCTATCCTTCCAGCCCCAGATGCTCAGTGAAAGAGTATAAGGAACACACCAAGCATAGGATGAAAAGCCTTTCAAAATGCCAACAATGAAAACGTTGGAGAGTCCTGAGCCAGTTTGTATCCAGGACACACATTTCAGAGAGCATAGTGAGCCAGCTGTCATTCCTGAGGTAGACCTGGTGACTATTTCATGAGCAGATGGGAAATGCCATGTTCTTCAGCAGACTGTTAACAAGAAAACAGCCTGAGACAACACTCAGTGAATTAATATTCACTCTCTACATTTCATAATAGGAGTCTGATCTTTACCACAAATATTAAAACCATTTCTATCAATTTACCAGACCTACACATAAGACTTTCTACTTTATATACCCATTCTTGAATGTCTCGTGCAAGATAATTGAGGCAATTTTCTAGTATCTCCTTTTAACAAAATTAGTTCCATTAAAAAGTGAAGATAAAGATGCGAGGAACAGAGGAATGTATGGAAACTGCTATTTAATTTAATGGACTGACATGTCTAATATATCTATGTCTAGCACCAGTCTCATTTAAAAAAAAACAATGCATTGCCAAAGCTTAGCCCATTTTATAAGTCATAAATTTCAAGAATGACAACAGTTTCCCCACACACATTTTCTATGCTGTCCTTATCAATAACTACCATGGGAAGTTCAAAAAAAGGAGTACAAGAATCATATGAAATACACAAAAACAATTCCCAACCTCCTGCAGTCCCACAGCATCAGGAAAATCTACCCTGCAGTCATTGTTCCATTCTCTTCACTCTTGTAAAAGTTACCATTAAGTTACATATTTACAAATCTAGAACAAGCCCTATATCTACAAAAACAAGCCACAGTTTAAAAGTCATCCTGATGACTCTCCTGGACCACTGAAAACATGTGTAAGGATTAAAGCAGAATGAAAACATATTAGAAATTGCCTCTGAAAGCAGTCCTTGGAAAAATGCATTTGCAAATGAAAGCAAAGTATAAGGAATTTCTAATTCCCTATCTCCCATTCAGTGTTCCCTCTTATTGAAACTGGTGCATCTAAACACACACTCCACCTCTACTGTCTGACATTCTCTTTCAGTCTCTCTGTGCAACTGAAAGGAACATTCTTTTGATTTATTTTGCCCTTCAGAGACTATTACTAAGGTCCCTTTCCTGTATACAGAAAAGTATCTTTTATCCAAAAAATATACTTTTTTTTAATGGCACCCTACTTCTCTGGAGGATTGCCATGGTTTAATCCCAACCTGCAACTCATCCCCCCACAGCTGCTTCCTCATTTATTTCCTGTTGGGATGGGGGAGAAAGTCAGAAGGGTAAATGTGAGAAGATCCATGGATTGAGATAGAAACAGTTTAATAGGTAAAGCAAAACCCATGCACACAAGCAAAGCAAAACAGGGAATTAATTCACCCTTCCCACGGGCAGGCAGGTGTTCAGCCATCCCCAGGAGAGCAGGGCCCCTTCACGTGTAACAGTGACTTGGCAAGACAAATTCCATCACTCTGAACATTCCCTCTTCCTTCTTTTCCTCTCAGCTTTATATGCTGAGCATGACACTACATGGTCTGGGATATCTCTGGGGTCAGCTAGGGTCAGCTGTCCCAGCTGTGTCCCATCCCAGCTCCTTGCTGGCAGGGTGAGGTGCAGAAATAGCTCTGACTCTGTGGAAGCCCTGCCCAGTAATAATGAAAACACCCCTGTGTTATCAGCACTGTTTTCAGCACAAATCCCAAACAACCCCGTAGCAGCTACTATGAAGAAAATTGTCTACTTCAGACAAAACCAGCACTTTTCACAATATTTTCTATTTCTTAAGCAATTCCAAATGAATGAAATGAAAAACAGGCATATATAAGAAATTTAGGGTGCTTTCAACATAGCATACATGCTACTGCATTGTAAATGACCATTTTTATGAAATGATGCAGTCCTGTTTGATTTCGGTCGCAGCTAAAAGTAAAATAAAGCCATTTCCTGGTTGATTTCAGTTGGAATTGGAGATAGTTTTTCAATATGACCCTCAGCAGTGCTCAAAAAAGTGGGGAAAAGAGGTAGATAAGGCACTGAATGAAATAAATGGATCCAATCTGAACTCAGTTACTTCATAAGTTGATAGCATAGTGGAAAGGCAATGCATAACCAGTAACCTCAGCCACAAGAAACTTAATGATGGATGAAAATGAAAAACGTCAGGATGCCTATTTATCTATGAGAATTAGAATCCTTTAAACAAGTTATGAATGAAAGACAAGTAGCTAAACCAGATTTTAAGCCAATTAGAAATGAATGAAAAATCTAATTTAAATGGACATCATCTTTCACTAATATTAGAAAAACAATACTTTCTACATTTTATTAGAGCTGACAAATTTATTGTGACACCTGAACAGGACAGCTATTTTATACTAAAAAGACAGTTTCCTCTGCTTAGCAAATAGTCAGACCCAACACTCAATTTAGAATTTTATTTCCTGTTGGTGAATCACTCATAATTTTAAATTTTTCTTATTACTTTCAACTATAATGGATGAATTAAACCAAAATATTATTGGCATAATCAACAAAAACAGTTTGGACTTTGCTGCATCATTGTATCTAGTACAATTCTGTCTCATAATCAAAACCAGGAACTGTTAACCTGTGTGATGCATGTTAGCAATAAGGTGCTGGACTCCTCCACACCTCTGAAAAATTACATATCATTATATCCTGGCTTTGTAACTGAGTTCAGATCTGGATTGGCACATCTAACTTACACGTTTTGGACATCAGTTGGCCATGATATTGTGCCAATCTTAAGAGTTATATTGCCACATCCTCTAAAAAAGCCTCAGGGGGGACAAAGTTCGGGTTATGGACTCCTTTTTCTCCATTCCTACACATATTCATGAAAAGTACAGTAGAGGGAATCAAAAGAACCTGTGAAGTCAAAGACTATCACCTCCTGGCCTGCCACAGAGGTGGCTGTCCTCTTCAAGGGCCAGCAAGAAGATTCATGGGGACAAAATGTATATGTTTCTGAAGCAGGAGGTGAGGAAATGTTTAGGGCTTTATAATGCAGCCATTACACACAACAGCAAAGAAACAAGTCCTTAAAGCTTTGCTGATTCAAAGGTTGCAGTTCAGTGCAGAACATCAAATAGAGAAGTAAGAGGCAGCCTTCTCTCTTTGTCTCTCTGCAAAGCAGCAGCAACAGGATTGTAGAGACATACTTTCCTGTTATAGTGATGGAACAAGGGGAAAGTTTTTAAAGAGGAAAGGTTTAGAATGATGTTATGAAGACTAACAGGGATTGGTGAGCCACTGGAACAGGTTTCTCAGAGAGGATGAGGATGCCCCACTCCTGGAAGTGTTCAAGGCCAAGGTTGGATGGGCTTTGAGCAGCCTGGTGTAGGGGAAGGTGTCCCTGCCTGTGCCAGGGGAGTTGAAACCAGATGACCTTTAAGGTCCCTTTCAAACCAACCCTTTCTATGATCACCTATTGGTGCTCAAACTTATGATATTATGGGGGTTTCCATGACAAAAATGAGAACAGAGAAATGCCCTTCTGCATCAGAACTGACACATTACTTTCCTTGGAAGCTGTTATTGTACATTGCAAGCAAAAAAGAATGCCAGTAATGATGTTTCTGGTCCACAATAAAAAAGGTTTCTAGAATTGCTGGGGCCTATGGTATAACATTGCACTGAATTGTTTTAAGGTCAAGCAGAAACTGTAAAATTTATTAATTGGATCTGATGATGGTTTTGGTTTTTTGCCAAAAAGCTATTATAATAAAAAATCTTTCTTTTGTCTACTGGCTCTGATATGATAAATTTTAATGGACACAGAAAGATCCATATTATGTTATCCTTGACTTCTGCAATATCACTTAACAGAAGAACAGGTGAATCTGTTTGAGGGTAAATAGGAAAATAATTCTTTTTTTCTCAAATAGGAATTCCAAAGCATAGTCATTAAACAAATAAAATTAATTTTTTTTGTTTGAACAGTTTATGCTGTCACCCAAAGGAAAATTTCATATTTCCATTCCTCAGTCACTATCAGTTGTTTCCACAGAAAATTAAAAAGTATGTATTTTCCTTCTGAAAGGAAATATAGAAGCAAAAAACCTTGGAAGAATACTGTCATTTGAGCAACTGTGTAAAAATTGCTTTTCCCATTCCTAACATGAGCCTACTTTAGAACTGAATGGAGATCTTCAACAGGAATGACAAAGTGTTTTACTTTAATTCCAAATACATAGCTCTTCACTATTGTCAATTTGCTAGCATAGCACTTCCTTGTTTTCTACTGAGGACTTCTAACTGAGGACTTCTATTTGTCCTAGAAGCACTTTCTTGGAATAATTACTAAGACTTCTAATCCTTGAAGAAGCTCTATGGGAGTTCAAAAGAAAATAGAAAATAAAATCTAAAAATACTGAAAATCTCCAAGGAAGTTCTTATTATCTAAAAGCTAGCCATTGTTTCCATACTTCTGATTTTTTGAATGATGTGGAATGAACAGATGTTCCACTATACAATCTCTTAACATGCCAGACACTGATGACATCTAAAAAAGATCTTTGAAAGATTGATACTTACACAGCTTTTATCCCCAGCATCCAAGTCTCACAGTCTTCAGTACTTTGTTCCCTACAGGAGGGGGTAAGCAGGGCTGGTCCGTGGGACATGGACAGTTGCTGGAGATCCAGACTACAGAGCACAGTAAGGGGGGAAGAGGGTGCAAGAGGAGGAAAAGACAAGCCAAATTCTAGCTTTTATTGATGGCCTTCAAGACCATAATGCTGCCTTTGTCAAACAGTACAGAAAACTGCACGAGCCATGGGTGGATCTTTGAGAACATAACAGAAGGAAGAAAATTGCCCAAGGGCAGAGAGACCAGGATCCTCACAGCATTTTTCCTCACAGAATCATTTTTCAATGATTCGAGTTCCTATCAATGTTTGAAAACAAAAGAAAACAAAAGGACAGAATCAAGAGACATGGAGAAAAAACAAAAAGGTTGGGAGATATACAGAAGGTCCTCTGATCCATTACCCAGATTCATGCTTGGTGCTCTGCCACCTGCCATAGGTTGGCTGTCAACAACTTCTGAAAAAAAATCCCTCTAATTGCTGTCACATGCAGGACCACAATCAATGTGGGTTTAGATGAACTTGGGGCATCCAATTGATGTGAAATTTCCTTATAGAGAACTTCAGTGTCTACCAGTGCAAACTCACGGACTGGAACACATAGAAGCTCTTGCAATGTCTTGCAAGTGGAAGGTTTAGCCATGGCTGGATAAAGCAGTACTTGCTCTCCAAGACTCCTTGGCAGCTGGAGATCACTAGAGTAACATCTCAACAACTCCTTAACCTCTTTACTAATTTGAAACAGCTCTAGAACCACAGTTGTGAGATAGGAAAAAGGCTATGGAAAAATGGATCTCCAGTTATCCTTCTTGAGCAGCACTGGAAGAACATGACTACTGAGCTGTTTTTCTAACCTCATCAGGAGTTTTAAACAATCCCCTGATCACCAATTCTGTTGCACTGAGCACTGCAGAATACACTTAGCATATGCAAGGCTAATTAAAAAAAAATATATATAATTAGTACCTTTCTGGTTTTGAATCCATACAGCATCATATATTGAGAATTAATTTTTTTAAAAAAATTAATTATGCATTGGTATTTGTCTCAGGTTATCACTGGACAATCTATGTAAAATATGGTATCTGGTTAAAGATAGGTCACCTATTAATTAAGAACATTGTGACCAAACTAATGGATGGAGGTCTTAGTAATTCATAATAACAGCATTAATGAGAGCCATGACTTGCATTTAAAAATAAAATTTTGTATTAATGTGTGCTTTGAAAAACTAATGGTATTAGAGAAGCATCCTTTTAATCTCATCAAGCCTGAGCCTTGTCATAAACACAGGTTATTTCTTTTTAGGACAACATATTACCAGCTACATTCTCTTCTTGATGCATAAAGATCTACATTCTCAGCTTTGCACCTTTTGAGGAGGGACCATGACCTGCTTTATTTCTCAAGTTCTAACACTTATGTTTATTTGTAGAGGATGGGATAGGATTATTTAAAAAGCAGTGAGTGCACTCCTGTTCACATTCTTCAGTGTTGAAGTTCAGAGTGATGTCAATGTAATCAGCATTCTTAATTATGTCCTTGAAATGCAAGAAGTTTGCAAATCACTTAGATGTTAAAAACAAAAGAAGAAAGGAAAAAAAATTGGCAATGGGTCATTTGAAATAAGAATGCATTCCTTAGAAAGAAACCCTAATTTACAGAAGGTCCTGATTACAGCTGCTTTAGCAAGACCTTGCTTAAACAGAGAAATGATTTATGTGTGGCATGACCTTGACAAAGCTACTCCTTCTGCAAGGAGAAAATTGAAAATTAGTATCTGGCAATGACACATTAGTGCTAAAACTCAGATCTGTGTATTTAGGATCCTGTCATTGTTCTTTTTCTTTTTTTTTTCCTGGGGCAGGGAGAAAATGTCTCCTGAGTTTTATTCATTTAAGATTCAAATCTCTCAAGTACAGAGCAGCACTAGAAGCTGCTGAGTACAGCGAATTTTTCCCACCATCACCACAACCGTTCCCTTTGGGAGTTGAAGATTTGGCTCTTCTTCCTGCAGAATCACATCTTTAGTAATAAGTTACTTGATCCATCTCCTCATGAAGTCAAGGGGAATCTTTCTCCTGATTTCAGTAGGACTGTATTGAGCTCTCAGTACATTTAGTAGGAGTTTCCACTGCATAAATAATGTGGGGTTTGCCACTATATTAATTTTTTATCTTTCGTGTTTCCAGATATTTCAAATGGAAGAATTCTCTCAGTTGTTGCTGAAGTCAGTAAGATTCATAGGAGGTGCTATGCTGAAAGTTCAACACCCCATCTGTACCCTGTCTTTTGCAGCAGCCATTCAAATTTGCTAGGAGACTGGATTATTACAGTTTTGTGCAAGCAGATATGCTTAATGACTCTTTTAGATAATCTGCACAATTGCCTCAGTGCACAGGACATGGTTCTTAAAAATACTTGCCCGTGTGCACAGCAAATACCTTAAAAGTTAAAAATCTGTAATTAAATGCATGAAACAGGACTTTGGGGAAACAAAAAGCCCAGCATACAATTAGCATCCTCTAAAGTCTGAGGTAGAACAAGATCATCATATTCTACCCCAAGGTAGCTCACATATTACTAGCATTTTACACATCTCGTAATAATAGACCAACTGAGTGGGAAATAGAGTAACAGTGGGCAAATCACAGATAAAACTCCAGGAGAATTTATGACAGATTGCAACATAATTCCACCCTTTTGTTTATTTGTTTGTTTGCATTTTAGTTGCCAGACACTTTCACAGATCCATTTTTAATGCAAAAAATTTATTATTTGTTCCTTTAATTGTTTCATAAAATATTTACCATGGTCTGTTTAAATAAAGGAATGACATCATGCATAAAAAATGAAAAATAATGTGCCTGTAATAAGCTAGAGGTTACATTTAATGAAACAATGCCCATAAATGAAATTTCATTGTGAGTGCTGATGATGTTCATTTCAGATGAATGCACTTTGTATTTATTAGTTTTAAGCGTGTTCATCCTCAGCTTCTGTAATCAGAATTACAGTATCCACTCAGACGAGAAAAGTAATTAAATCATTAAGACATATTTTCTTAGGGCTGGGTGATTCTGTGGATATGCAACAGTTGGCTGTCTCCTGCCCTGAGTCCTTACTGCAATAGATTAATTGTTTCTCATTATTTTCCAGAGGGTATCTATCCTCACAGCAATAAGCAGATACAGTCTGAGAAAAGGCCAAGTGCCTCACACTCACTTCAGATGTGTCCATCTTTGGGCTCCCAGCACATTCCTTGTATGAGTACCTAGGGAGGGTGACTTGCCACAGCACACGTGAGGCAGGACCCAAGAAGGGCTTTTGGACAATGTCAAGGTTTCGCAGACATTTGACTCTGACTCCATTTGCTCAACCTACACTCAGTGCATCAGCTGTGAAGTTGCACATACAGAATTCACTTCACATGCACCATTTCACAAGAACTAACTCCACAGAAAGGTAAATTATGAAGTCTGCATTCATATATTCAAGTACTCTTCCAAATGTGTTGCATTTTTCCAGCATGTGCCATGGAAATGTTCAGGAAATCCATAGTCCTTTAAGGTTTACACAAGCACCATAAACTATTTTAGGGTCTTTTGTCCAGGACACACCATGCCTGTTAAGAATATTATCATGTGTCCCCTCACAGCATCAGTCCTGTTCCTGAAGAAAGTTTCAGTCCTTTTTTTAAGTATGTTAATAGCAAAAAAGGAAAAAAAAGGAAAACATTGAACTGATTCCTGTCAAGATGGTCATCTGAATAATATGGATGAAGAAAAAGTGGAGGCATTCAAAGGGTTTTTTACCTCAGTCTTTAATAATACTGACAGATCTTGGGCTGCCCAGTCTCCTGAGGCGAAGGACCATGACAGAAGAAAAGAGAATTTTCCATTTGTGGACACTGAAATTGTACACAATAATCATAGTTCTTCCAGTGATTATTAACTTCTATGTAAAACCTATGTGATGTATAATACTGATGTGCTTTAATCTGTACTATTCCACATGACCATGGAGAGCAAAACAAAAACCAAAAATAAAAGATGCTGTTAATATGATATTAAGGTGCTAAAAGCAATATTAATGTAGCTAGCATGTATATTGTGTAATTTTCATTTTAAGTGCTGGGCTGGAAACTGTTTTTCAGTGCCACAGAATATTTCCACAAGTTTAAATATTCCAACTCCATATGAGGACTGGATAAAATTATGTGAGGAAGGGAGGGGAGAGAGAAAAGACTGGCAGACATACACTCAAGCAAGACAGTAAGACCATTAATTGGGGTTTTAACTTAGATGAACCTGCTCCTGTCCACACCAGGAGCTTGAACCAAGCACACTGAAGACTTGAAAGTGCAGGTTGTTCAGTTTCTGACCTATTGGCTATTCTAGGCAGTCATTGTCTCCTTTTGATAAGAGACTCCCTTCTGAGCCTAAGAAGCCATTTTCCAATAAAATATTAATCAAAATTTAATTTTATTCCCCAAACAGCTCTACTTGCTATGTTTTGTCACTAAAAGCAGTAAAAACCTACCATACTTGACTGGGAAAAAAAGGAAGTTGGAACAGTTTTAGAAACTTTCTTTTGTATTATATTTTAACATTTCAGTGGCAGGAATTTAAAAGTTAATGGAAGCAGATTACCAAGTATTTTTTTCCCCTGCTAAAAAAAAGAAAAGCAAGGGGAAGAGCCCTTGCATAGTAAGTTGATTTTTAAATGTTCCAGTTCAACTTTGAAGTTCTTCTTTCAATGAGTTGAATGTTAGTGAGTAAATTTACATTTTCTGTGAGCTTTATGTTAAACTAGGCAAACAAAAAATGCCTTTTCAATCATGTTTGACTCTATTTATATTTTTCCCTCAAACTAAGAAAACCACTGACTCCTTCTATAAAAGAATCTAAGTGTGAAGATCTGAATTTCAAGCTTTGAACATTTTGCTGCCATTCTGTTAAAAAAAATTTTTAAATGTAGTTATATATACTTTTAAACAATGGGAAAAGTGTTCTTTCGTATAAGTCAAAAACCTATAAGTCAAAAACAGCTGAAGGAATTTCATTTCAAGAATTGTATCAGCTGCTGCAAAAACTATTTTCTCAGATACATACCAGCATGAAAAATGGCAAGCTCCTAAATGAGTGTTTCAGAAAGATATCAAATTTTTTGGATATCTTTCCAAAGATTACTCAATTACTACATCTATGACCAGTGGCTTCTATTAAAAGAGCAAGAGTAAGATGCTGGCCAAAATAATTGCATTAGAGAATATGCCATACTTTTAGTCATCATTTTGACATCTGACAGATACAAGGCATTAATTTGACAGTGCAACTATGAAATCAGATCATTAGAACTTCTTTTCTGACACTAAAACAAGAAAATAACATTGTTATGGGGACAGAATAAATCCTCTGATCAATATGCACCAAAAAAGATGATCTTCCAGAGAGAAAAATAATTTAAAACAAATTTTACTACAGTATCCCATGTTACTTTGTCTTTCTTAACTCATGTTTAAATCTGTTAATGTGGATTTACCTTAAACCTTTTATAACTTGCAAGTAGTTTGTCTCTGAGGTTTTAAAAACTGCTAACTAAACAATACCACCTTTTGGGGGCCATAGATAACTAACCTTTGTTGATAATTTTGGAATTTGACAAAAATAGTTTCACATTTTGCAAGGGAGTTAATGACTTGTATTGTGACTACAAAGAGTTTTAAGATTGGCCACTATTTTAAATGCTGTGAAACTTCTCATGATTTACCACAGCGAAAATTCTTTATGATCTTTTTCAATATTTTTGAGCTGCTGTGGTGAAGCTGTTGCCTTTCCAAAGTAAGAAAACTACAAGAACAAAGGAACACTCAGCTGAAATATCTGCAATGGGTGAGCTACACAAATGCAGTGATCAAAACCAATGAGAAATAAATGGTTAAAAGATCAAAAAATGAGAAAACACAAGGAAAACTGTATGTTGTTGGAGGCTTGCATAATAAGGAATGTAACACACCAAGAAAATCTTATTGCAATTTGGAAAATGAACCTGCATCCATTTCCATTCCGTAGTGTGACTGAGGAATTCTGAGAGGGAACAGCTGTGACTGCCACAATAATAAATAAAGTACTTTTGAAACTCGTAATTGGAAAAAATTCTAATAGTTTTCATTCAAGAAAAACCAAAATGATGACTCCCATGATTCCTCTCTGGAAGGTTCCTGCCCATTTCCCTTTCTCCCAGTTGATAAAATGTTTCCATGGCCACAGTTGGAAAGCTGAAAAATTCCACTGAAGTTTTCTGAAATGAAATTTCCCATCAGTACTTAACCACAAAAACTTTGTGGACTTGAGTTTTTGTTTTGATTAGGGGTTATTTTCTTAACACATTTCTTCAAGGGAAATAATTTCCATTTTCTCATTAGTCCTAATAAGGAACATCCTGTGGCTTAAAAAAAGCATTTCATTTCTCATTAGTCTCTACAACATAAAAATGTGCATTCTGTACCATTCTTGGATCATTATACCAATATAAATCCAGATAGAGACACGGGGAAACTGAAACTGCTGATACCTTAACTGAAGGAGAAAGCACTGTTTGGTGTGAAAACAGCATTTTATATAATAGTGGTAGGAGTTTCTCCATGGTTTTGCTGAGGGTCCTTTGTAAGGCTATGCTTATACAGTTATGTCAAGATTTCACTTGTATTTATTCTGAACTGCATCCATATATACATGACAACACAACACTTCCATATTTCTCTTTAAATTTTAAAGAGAAATATTACATTCATGGTGAAGAAGCAATAACTGAAATATTTGCTCAGCAAATTATTAATTTAATAAGTTCTGCCTTTATGCTCATGAATGAAGTGGTCAGAAAGATTAAAGTAGACCATATTCATGCTTACTCAATAAAACAGTTGAATGATACCAAGACCTAATAACTGTATTTGAATTATTTTATTTACAATTTGGTAACATTTTGGTACAGGAAAAATAGAAAGCATTCTTCAGAATTTCAGAAGTAGATCACCTGAAAGTTTAGAGAAATTTCTTCCAAAGGCTGTTTGATCTGTATGTAATTGCAATGGTGGGCTGTATCAGCTCGAAAACTAAGACTTCACTACTGCAGCTTCATGAATAGTTATCCATATCACTCAATAAATACCATTACTGCTTCCTGACTATGTGACCTAATTGTGCTAAACTATTTCCCACACTGGCAAAAATAACAGCTTAAATTAAAGAAACCTTTTGTGAAGGTTTACATTTCACCAGCTCCAAAGAAAGTTTTGCTTGAACAAATGTTCCCAGACAATAATAGGAGAACATGCTGAACTGAAATCTATCTGGACAATTTTTCAGCAGCAGATTTCCATACTACCCAGTCATCCCTGTTAGTTTGTGGCACACAGTGTCTGACAACTGAAAAAAATGTAAATTGCTCTATACTTGTTATGAACACTCCTCCAGATTTTGTTCAAAAGCTGTAACAGGATGGGCTGCTCAGCATAATTTTTTGAGGCATTTGCAAAGCTGGTACAAGATCCTGCCCTCTTTCCATATGTATACCCCTCGTTTGATTTCCGTGGAAGAAATGCCCATTTAGCTACATGAAGAAAGTCATTTAAACTCAACTCCATTTCCCTCATCTCTATTTTTGTCCCATTATACACACACCCTACACAGAAATTTTCAGTCTTGGTTATTATTTATGGAGAGCTTTCAGGATTACCTTTTACGGCTGATTTATAAAAGTAATCACCTGCCTCAGACCAAAATGTAGCACTTGAACTTAAAATGCTGCTTCTGATTTGAAAGATGTCATCTGCTTGAATAAAATCCTTCATTTGAAGCACCAAAAATCTTTTTGTATTCAGAAAAAAATTCCAAAATTAATTTACAATTCAGGATATTTCTTTTATTAAGACCACTTAAATACATACACAGTTTGCATTGACTAAATATGCACTTCTTTTAATTAATTTTATTATGAGATATGTGCATTGTAAAAACATATATGCACATATTATTCCATTAGCTGTCATTTGAACCAGTAATACTCAGGGTTCAAAGTAGATGCTGTTCTTCGAGTGCATGCTTATGAGAAAACTAGATTCCACTGCAAAGAGAAGCATTACACTATGCAAAATTGATTCAAGCAATGTAAAAAACATGCTCAAAATCTGTCTCTGAGATACCGAGGGCAGCTTTCAGACCTTGCACAGAGTTCTGCTCGAATGCTCTCTGCTCTACACTGCCCCTGGCAGAACTATAAACTGCCTGCCTGGGAGAAGGGACAAAGCATGCAGTCTCTGAAACAGGCAATTTTTGATCTTCACTCCCAGCTTTTCTGTTGGTTCCTTGCCCTGCTAAACCTCCGTGAGCGTTCCAATGGCCACACCTTAACATTTACTTTATTCTTGTCACTGCTTTTGGATCTGAAGAACCATCCAAATGGTAGAAACAACCCTTTTGTCATAAATCAAACAGGCAGTTCGACCATACAAGTTTTACATGTGGCTTATTTTTCTCCTCTATAGACAAGTCTGCATTTATTATATAACAGAAGGTGGCATTCCAGATTGTTTGCAGGATGCAGACACAAGGGTTTCGTTTTTAGCACACTTCATAAGTATTTTGCATAGACAGATGAAGATGCACAACACAATGTAAGCAAAAGCAACATTTCATGCCTTTATTCCATAATTAGGCTTAGCTCTTAACAAGTTACATTCTAATTCCCATCAAGCAAGTATGAAGAGGGCATCTGATCTCAAATACCTTATTCATGCAAAGAATAGGTTCAGCTAAAGTGCAACAATGAATAAAATATGGGAAACGTATTTCTGAAAGGTTATTTTACTGTGTCACCAAGTTAATTCTGGCACAAGATGACTCAAACCATCTGCAGCTTGAACAAGAAGAATTAAACATTTTGACAGGCCTGAAACCTCATACTTTGATTTTCCATTTTTTAAGATCCCAGTTTAATTCTACCTCACTCCTCCTTTTTTTTTTTTCTTTTTTTTTTTTTTTTCCCCTAATGCTCTCCTTGCCATTATCTCTCCATTAAATCCAAGTGCTGGAAACCCCCCACTGTGTGACACTTTCAACCAGAGGTTGCTTAGGTTGATATGAATACATGGTAGTTATTCACAGTCTTGCTCAGAACTCAGGCTCCAGAACTTTTTGCAAGGCTGACTTAGAGCAACCTTAACATATTACCCATGTTTTGTGTGGGTTTGAAATGCAAATGTTTACTTTCTACTGTAACATAAACATGATTTGTTATGCAGGGCACTGACACTTCTTATCATACCTCTAAGAAATGGTATAACTGCTACTCTTAAACACATTCCTTAACACCAGGATGCTTGAAATTTATACTTTGGATAACAACAATGTACTACAGTAAATGCATAAATCAATATGCACTGATCCTCACTTGAAAATTTAGGCTCTAATTCAGGAAAAAAATCTGCGTCATATTCTTCTGTTTAAGAAAGCATTTAAATACTGTCCTCTGTGAGGATGGAATTCCTAATGCACTTACAATGTTAGAGTGTGTCACTGCATCTCATCCTTATGGGTTTTTTTTCTTTCTTTGTCCCTTTTCCTTGCCATCTGCCTTTCAGTGTTAATTACATTTATCTGTCTAAAATTTTGCCACATGCTGCATTTTTTATTGAGCCAAATGATACAGTGCACATGCATTTTACTGGCGAATTTACGGCTAGAGGGCTCTCTCTTTTTTTCTGTCCTTTATGGAGAGGAGTTTTAATGCTTTGGCACATGAGCTTTAATAGCATCCATGCATCTGCTCCTGAGCTCCTCACTTAAGCTCCCTGTGTACCGTCCAAGATGGAAGCTATAATGCAGAGAGAACATTTCTCACCACTCCATTTTCACACATTCTCAATCCTTTTCCTTACTGCTGATCACATAGTTCTAAAACCTGACAGTCAAGTGAAGATGCACAAAAGGTTTCTCCATCAACAAAAAAGCCCAAGCTTTCAAACAGTGAGATGAAGCTCAGGTACCAGACACTGTCCCACCCAAAATTCATGTCTGCATTAAGAGGCTTAGTCTTTCCTACTGTTGAGTTTCTGGGCTCTGCATGTGTGAAATTATTTCTTTATGCTACTCTACTTCCAACCTTTAAATGATCACATTATAAATATGGAAGGAAAATAGGAACAAGCTTAGTCAAACAATTATGGGCAAATAATTTTATTTTTCCATTAAAATCTGAATTACATTATTCTAAGGTCTATTTGGGGGTTTATTATTTTTGTGATTGTTGCTTAATTTGTAGCTGGTAGATCCAAAATGCTTTTCCAAATTGGATGCAATTTGTGCACTAAATAAAAACGCAGTGTACAGTTTTAAGAATATTCCTTAAATGTATAGACCAACCCAATAATAAGTTTTAAGGAATAAAGCCATTAAGATTTTGCAACGTCAACCAATTCTTTTTTTTTTTTTGCAAACTATTATATATTTCTGTTTGAATTTAATCACTTGCTAAGCAGCTAAATAATCATTTCAAGCTAATGAGAATTAGTTTTGAATTTGTTAGTATTAATGAGAAATCACCATATCCATATTAGTGTTGCATAGTATTAAATATTTGATACCTCAGTTCAGATTACTGCTTGGAGGGTACTAACAGCAAACAAAAGTATTAGTTTCATTTTTTCAGATAAAGCACAAGTTTTTCAAAAGCAAGTATTTTGAAATGAAAATAAAACTATACATCATTATGACAACAAAAAAAACCCAAACCAAACCAGTCTCCAGATTCAGAAACACAATGCTGAATACTTCTTTTAAGCCCTTAAGGGAAGGAAGGACAGAATCATAAGAATTCAGTGGAAATCTGGAGCACTCAACACTTCCTAGGAGATTTTCAGCTCTGTTTAGGCATAAGCCCTACAGAAATTACTTCTTTCTTTCATGTAAGACCCACCTTATTCTCTCCCAAGGAAAAGAATGCATTTTTTTCACCTTTCAAGACTGAGCTCACTGTTCCTTTTCGTTGGAATTTTAAATCACTTTCTATTTTGTTGTTCTTGTGTATTATTTGGTGTGGCCAAACAGCTTTTCCACTAAGCTAACAAGAGTGATTAGATGGCACTTCTCAAGCTGCCAATGATTTCACAAACCCTAGCATCTAAAAATTCTGGAAAACATGAGCATGAATGTTTCTGGTCCAAACAGTGTTACAAGGACAGCATAGGAACACAAACAGTGAGCTAAGTTCTCCTCTGTTTATAAATCACCAAAATTCTCACTGCAAAAGAAATCTGCTGATTTACACCAGGTGAGAATATCTGTAAAATGAGTGTAACTCCATTTTGATAATGTTATCATTTTTCTTTTAACGTTTTATGACTTAATGATAAACGCACTCTCTTCTCTTACTATGCAATCTGCAGTAGTTTATCCCTCAATATCAAATGACTCTCAACATACAGCCTAATGAAATTAATAACTTTTTTTTCTTGTAATCCAGACAACATGCCTGGGAGTAGTAATCTTGCAGTTTTTGTAACTTCCTGAGGTTCACCTTATTCACCTCTGTGTTTCTCACATGTTATGAATGTGCCATGCTGTCTTCAGCAGTCCTAGACAAGCTTCTCAGGGCAGAATTTTCTAGGCAGTGTAGTTTTTACTTCTTTTTCAGCTTAGTTGTGGTTGTAGCTAACTCTGGCCAGCTGCTGAGCACCCACTGCCACATGCTCGTTCCCCCGCAGCAGGATGTGGGAGACAATCACAAGGGTAAAAGTGAGAAAACTTGTGGGTTAAGATAAACACAGTTCAATGGGAAAAGTTAAAAATAAAGGCAAAAAGAAGCAAAGAAAAACAAAAGCAAGGAAAAAAAAGCTGTGCTAAAACCTCAACCTCCCTCCTCCAGCAGACCAATGCCAGCCAGTTCCCACATAATAGCAGCCCTGACGAAATCCCCCCACTCTGCTTTTACTGCTGAGCATGATGTCCTATGGTGTTTGGTCAGCTGTGGTCAGTTTTCCTGACTGTGTCCCCTTCCATCTTCTTGTGCACCCTTACTTCCTCACTGGGGGAACAGAGTCAGAAGCAGAAAATACCCTGATATTGTTCACAAATAACTAAAACTGTGTTATCAGCACTGCTTTCATGAGAAATCAAAACCATAGCACCATACAAGCTACGATGAGGAAAATTAACTCAATCAGCTAAAAACAGTACAGTGGCACAATCTGTGGTTGGCATGGCTTTCTCTACTTTCCCTGAAAAACTATTTTATGGTCTATTCAAACTCATTGTAAGGATGTTTTCTTTTGCTGTACTCTTCCACCAGTAATTACATTGCCTTTTGAAAAAAAAAATTCTTTAAACTCTGAAAGTCTCTCCAAGATTCAGTCTATCACCCTTACTCCCACATAACCTAAATTTTATGTAGTTGCCACTTTTATCTGCAATCACACTTCCTGTAGCCCCACAACTATTTTGTTTCTTTTGACAGAAACATTTTCTACTTTGATATTCTTGGTGAATATGAACTTGCCATTACACCTGACCTGGTCATGTTTTCTACAGCACCTTCAGCTACCCAGTCATTTTACACCTACATATTTCTATGGGTAGGCACTCTGTGATTTATCTAAGAGAGCTCTGTGTCTTACCTTTCAGGCATAGGATACAATGGCTCTGCAATATTAATGAACCAACCCACAAGGATCCTCTCCATGCCCACACTAAAAACGCTCCCTTGCTCTCCAACACGTTTAAACTGCCAAAAAAGGAATGCTCCATGGCATAAGTTCATTCCTAGACCATGCCTAGAAGTAGCCTGGAAGAACACTGGTTAGCTCAGGCCAGAGGCATGCAAGAATCCTTGTCCCACACAACAGCACTGACAGCCAAATTACAATACGGGGTCCCTTGACCTTGAATTGTTCAAGCACTTGGACAGACTAACCATAAATCCCCGAGTTCAAAATTATTTCTTCAGAGTGAAAAGGTGTCTCCTCATTTCTCCTTTCAGAGGTCTCAAAGATACAGGCTTTCACAGAGAAAAAAGTGTATCAGGAAATGTTTATTCACACAAGATGCACCTGAACAAGGAATGCAGCTCATGGGAATCAGAGTTAGCAGGCATTGATTTTCTTCACACAAAATTAGAGAAAGTCATATTTAGAATCACATTACCAGACTAAGGACTGGAAAGAGGATTTTTTAGAAAACTTTTGCAATACTCATGACACTAAACTCCCCAAATCCTGTTTAAAAAGAAACAATTTAAATCACCTGTGTTCCTCAGACCAAGGTGAACTCAAGACTATACTTAAAAAATGTCTTTCAAAATCATTCAGTTATGATCAAAAGAGTTGCCATATTAGATGAAGGTAATGGTCTCTGTGGTTCAATAAACAGATGCCAGAAAAGACTAACTTTAAAAATATATAAGAATACACAAAACAAGGCAATCATGACATACTTTCTCTTTTGAAATAGTGTAACCTCCTTGGGCTATGCTTGGAAATGCATCTTCTGGATCATTTTAATCACTGGTGTATTGAATGCTCTAATTATCCATTTCTCTGTTCAGTCTGCGTCTGCATCAAACTTAATTTTAGGAGTTTTATAAAACTAAATAAAAATAATTACAGGTTTAAGAAAAAAAAAAAAAAACCAAAACAACAAACCAAAAAAAAACCCCAAAAAGCAACCAAACAAAAAACCAAACACACAAAACCCCAAACAAAACAAAACAGAAAACACCACATCCCAGTGAAAAATATTTCTCTAGAAACATATTTGAGTACATTTATATTTTTTAGTTATTTAAAAGTATTGCTTTTAAACAAAACTAAAATGTTTTCTTTCATTTTGAACAGTAATATTTTATTCTGTCCTTACTATAATTTCTGGGGTTTTATTTCTCATTCATTCTTTTTAAAGTAAAACATGGATATTAACAAAATAAGTTTTGGTGGATACTGGGGAGGGAAAAAGTTATTTATTGCTATTTGATAAAAGGAATGGAAAATTACCTATTCCTATCTCTTAGTGCCTTCCTTTATCCTAGGTTTCTTCACAATTATTTGAGATGTGTCCTACTTGGTAAATTCTTAGAGACTTTGTACATTAGTGGCACACTGTGGTTTGTTTTTTTTTTTTTTTATGCGAATGGATTGCTATTTAGGGAAAAGAAATGTTTAAGAGAGCAGGGAATCTTTGCAGAAGAGGAAATATTAAAGGGAAATAAAATTTCAGTACAGTTTTAAGAAAAGTTTTGCCTGAATAAAGATTTCATGTTTCAACAAACTTTAAATAGGAACATGGGACTGGGGGACTGGAAGGGATCACCTGAGCTACTGAATGCAGCTGATGAAATGGAGTGTTGCTATCAATGCCCTACAGCACTATTGTTATTTAGCATTTATTAAATAAAGATTTACTTCAACCTTCTCTGTCTAGCTGCCCTCAGATTAACTCATTTTGTGTAAACTCAGATAAAGCACATGAACTGAGAAAGCCAAGCACATCCCACAGTGGGGAAGAGTGGGTTAAAATTAGTATCTGCCAGCCTGAGCTGTTGCAGTCACTTGAATATGCAATGGAGGTGGATATTTCTGGTTTTGCACAACAGTCAGGGGAAGGCAACTCTCCCCACACTATCCTCACTAGTCCTCTCTGGATCAGCAGGGAAAAATCCACCCTCTTCCTGCAAGCAACCTTCATACCACAAAGAGATCATTAATATATAAAGTGATCAAGATATAGTCTCATGTCAGAGGCATCATGTCCATGGCAAATGTCCAAGGACTTGTTCATCCACAGCAACCTTAAACTCCCTTATTCTAATATGCAAATCCTCTCAGTAGCATACTAAACATCATCTTAAAACAATTTTGATTCCTTCTCCAGTTGGCTGTTTGGAACATCATTCCAGTAATTCACCTTTTCTTTTTTTTTTAACCCTACCCTTCATGAAGACCAAATTTAATTTTTTTAAATTTCAGAACCTTTTTCCTGTTTGATATTTGGTCTCCAAAAGTATCTGCAGAAATTTATCCCTTTTGACACTCAGTTGGTAAGGTTAAAAAGGCAAAATCTTTTATTCTATCAACTAAGGTTTAAACAATGCTTTATACAATGGAAAACACCTGAAGTCAAGTAAATTCCTTGGCAGCTCATAGTCATCTGCCATCTAATGAATGATCTTTTTTGTTTTCCAATTTGGAAATCCTCTATTTATAGGAAAAAAATTACTATTGAGTATTTTGAGTGCCAAGTATTGTAATTTGTAACTCTCAAGTTTCATCTCATGCTTTTCATTTCAGCAGCCTGAGTCATCTGATCCACCCTGCCCTCTTTGAATGGATGATTGCCTCCCCAGCCCTCTGTTTCAGCCTTACATCCCAGCTTTATGATCAATTCTGAATTCCAGAATCCCATATTTAGTTCTCTATATTTAATTAACAAATACATAAAATAGGATCTGTCACAAATTTATCCCTTGAAGACACTAACAGTGGCCTTTCTTTGTCCCAGTATCCCCTTCTGCACATTCTCCCCTTCTAACAGCTCTTCAACACATCCCATATTCTCTATTAAATGCCATCATCTCCACCTGCAGAACCAAATTTCTACACAGGATGGTAAAGTGTTTTTTTCTAAAATTTGAAGGGATAAAGCCACTTTATCACCTTACACAAAAAAAAAAAAAAAACCCAACTAAACTAAACTAAGCTAAGTTAAACTAAACTAGGATGACAGGCTAATCAGACAAAAAGTATACCTTTGATAACAGGTGATGTTATATAAAGATTATATTTTCCTTCAGAATATATTTTAATACTGGGACTAGTAGCAGGATTGGTTTCAAGCATAATCTTGGGAGGCAGCTGCCAAGGGAACTTTGGTGTCTGCTTTCTTTGTCCCTATTTTCTCTTGTTTCTGCTCCCCTGACAACTTCCCTGACTGGGAGCTGAGAGAAGAGAGAAGAAAAATGTGTCACTTCCAGCCCTTTCCTCCTCTGTCTGAGCAGCTCCTGCTCTCAATCCCAATGGATGGGTGGAGGTACAGGAAAGAACATAGGAGAATGGGAATAGGGTGAAACCTGTGAGGGTTCCATTGTGGACAAATGGTTCCATGGTGCAAATCCTTCTCCTGACATGATGAAAAGAACAAGAAGGTGATTTTAGAGGTTGATTTGTAGGAGACTCTGTCTTTTCCTGTTATTGAATGGAGAATGAGGAACTGAGCCTGAAGGAAAACATTCCATGGGAGGGAGGGAGGGAGGCAGGAAGGAAGTGTCGGAAGGAAGGAAGGAAGGAAGGAAGGAAGGAAGGAAGGAAGGAAGGAAGGAAGGAAGGAAGGAAGGAAGGAAGGAAGGAAGGAAGGAAGGAAGGAAGGAAGGAAGGAAGGAAGGAAGGACACGGTAGAGACACAGATCTATTTTTTTTATTAATGGGCTCTGTGGAAACAAAAGAAGCAGCTCTGAGGAGCTGACAAGCCTGGGAACTATAGTCCTCATTTCCCACATCCAGCACAGTGGGATCTATGTCCTGAGCATGCTGAGCCTGGGCCAGCATCCTTTCCATGGGGTGAAGGCTCTCTCTGGGAGACACCAGAGATTTGGCTGGCAGGGGAAAAGCTCCTCAGACCAGTCTCTCCCATTTGCCATTACTTCACTAGAACTTTTAAAAGTTCCCTCAAGCCTGTTATTGCCTACTCTGTCCTCCCAAAATCTTTCTTTGCTCCATGACAAAACTGAAATGTCATCCCAGAACAATAAGAAATAAATAAATGTCCCTGATGCTCACCCATGCAGTGGCAAAATTTCATCTAAGAAGCCCTGAGATGGCCCTGATGAGAAGCAAGAGAGCAGAGGTTGTGGGGGAAGAGGTAGGGTTATTTTTTAAAAAAAAATTATTACTGGTTTTGATACTCTCTAATCATACAATCCTTAAAGTCCATTAAAAAACCTTGCTGCTGGACTTGGCATTTCTTGCACTAAATTCCTTCAGCAGTCTATAATGGAGATTATCTGGAGATTGTCACACTTAGCAATCTAATCTTTGCTTCTTAGAGCTCTGTTCTGCTGCTCCTGCTTTGCTTAGACCTACTGAGTGTAGAGCAGTTACAATGACTGATTTATAATTATATCAGAGACAATGTACAATGCACAAAACAAAGGGTTAACATTCTAATCTTCTTGCATTCAAACAGAAACACCCCAGTGGAGCCAGACACTGAGATAATGAAATTATAGCTCAACAGGAAGATCCTGAGAAAGGATTGTAATGGTTTTAATAAACAAGAATTGCTAAAGTTGGGGAGAGAGGCTTTCTGGAGGCTTAATTAATCAAAACAGCTTAGGAACACCTAAGCAACCATGATAAATAGTGCAAATAATTGTTCTTTATGTGAGTACTTTACCAAGCCAGGATGTAACTTCCTAATTTAGCTGTGGAATGATATAGAGAGTGCAGAATGTAGAAAATGTCCATAGGTTCATAAAATCATAAGCATGTTTTAAATAATTTTTTTTTTTAATTATTACTCTGTTGATTGGCTAGGAAATGTGGTTAGGAAAGCAGAGCTCATAATCTGAACAGAGATGCCTGTTGTACCATTTTCCTGTGAGGGACTGTACAGTAAGAAATCTGGAGGTTGCATCCAAGGCACTTTATAAAAGCTGGGACAGAATCTCAGATGGCATCTTTTCTTTCAAGTTTAATAATTTGTGATTGTTCTATCCTGCAGGAGGAAGGAGTCACTCAGACAAATACCTGGTTCAGAGCAGCATTTCTTACGTGTACCCATGTGCTCTCCATGAGAAATGCATCACTCTAACCACGCTTTTTATGACATCCTGGCGTCAGCAGAGCCAGCTGTCGAGGCTAATGGAAGTACACAATCTTCCTGATGATTTCTGGAATAATCCAAAGGAGAAGATGATGACAATTACCTTTGAGACACCTGCCTCTAAAATAGCACATGCTCATTTTAAACAGCCTGTAATCTCACCTTGACTGACTGCCAGGCTTCATTTGGATCCTTCATGTTTAATATATTATTTAGATTGCATGGGTTTAGGCCTGAAAGGAAGCAATTTAGATTAAAATTAGCAATAGAGTGTGGAATTATACTGACAGACAGTGGAAATTAAGACAGTTGTTTCAGAAATATCACTCTGTCCTCTACATGTGCCTCTATGCTACTAAAAATGTTTAGATAACATTAAGACATCACAGTTAAATGCTCAAAAATTACAATTCTTAAGTTAAGGTGTCAGGCTGTTGTTTTGCTCCTTTCTTTGTTTCCCAGTGCATGACCAACACCAGAATGTCACACCCACAACACTGGCTGAAGGCTGATGAAGGAAAGGAGAACAGATTTCATGAGAGGTAAGTAAAGGAGGGCTAGTTGGTTTGTTTGGTCAAATGAAATGTGAGTAGAAGCTGATTAGAAATATATCCAAGATGATACAACAAAAAGAAAGGCATAACTATTTATATCTGAATAATAATCTTGGTGTGAGATCATCATAGTAGAAATCTGTCACAAATAATTTGACACTGAAAGACTGCAAATCACCGACTGGCTTCTCATTTTAAATCACACGAAATGCAGCCCTATGTCCTTTAAGTCTTGAAAAGGGAGGAGTTGTGATGATTATCTCCTTTTTATCTTTTTCCTGCAGAAAAATGGGTGAGGGAACTTTCAGCCAAACTGGCAAAAGTTGCTGAAAGTAGAAGGTAATCAGGTGCACTTTGACACCCAGATATAAATCTGCTAATGGTGTTCACTATGTGTCATGATATATGGAATTGCCATTCATCTTAAACAGCAGGCAGTTATTCAGGGGAAGTACAATTTGCAGACACTGACAAGCTCTCATGCATGAGTTCCAGCTTCATTTCTTTTACTTGCTGGGGACCACATACCAAAACCAGACTCTTATAAATCAGTCACGTTAGTCTAATCTTGAGGTGACACTGCCACGGACATGTGTGGTGAGACTTGGATAGAAAAGAAGCAGGCAGATGTGTCAACACTGGGATTAGCTGCTTTTCATACTCCAATAATATTGTTTTATCAAAATGTAGCCAAATAGCATTTATTATTTAACTATCCATCCATGCTCCTTAGAATGGTTCTTACATTATTATCTATGCACTAGTATTAGTTCTATCTCCCATATGCAGCTCTATATTGCATAGTTAAGTTCTACAGAGACAGGAGAAAAAAATTCATTTACCTTGCAATATATTTTTCTACTTTTTTTTTTTTTTTTTTAACATACAGCAGCTTCTACTGGTTTTTTTTTGGTTTTTTTTTTATTTTAGACAACATATCTTTTCAATCCAGCCAGCCTTCAGTGGCAGTGTATATTTTTAGGGAGCTGTACAGCCATCTGGAAAGGTTTTATTTTTTGTTATGTTTATCCTTTGCACTTTTCAGATTTCTGTCAACGTCCATGGTAACAGCTGCTATAATACTTTCCATTCTTGTGTGGTTTGAGAGCTGCACAATCCAATGTGGTTTGCAGTCTAGACTTCAATCAACCACCAATTTGTAAGACCAATAGTGGGGGAGTGACTTTGGAGAGTATTATAAGCTGCCATAAGTGTCATTTCTGTGTCCTTTTTGCTTATGGTTTATTTCAAGGGTGGTTGACCAGAAGACTATGCATTAGTTTTTCATACTCATGTGTGCATATATATATTTATAGATATATATAAAATCCTGAAAATCTTGACTTTTGAACTTCAGGTTTTGTGTTTGGTTTGTAGTTTGGGTTTTTCATTGTTTGTTTTTGTTGTTGTTTTTTTTTTTTAGTTATTTATTTATTTGTGTTATTATCCTCTATACTTCTATCATCCACCCTGTAAATTAAATTATTTTCCTTGCTTGGGAGAGCATAAACTCTGAAGTGTTCTGTTCATGTAGGGTTCTATTTTATTTTTCATAAAGAGTAGTAACTTGCATAGGTATAACTTTATTCACCTCACAGAATTAAAAAAGGTGGTATCACCTACAGGTGAAGACATAATAAGTGTTTCAACAACAAAACAAAAACTTTCTAAAAACAACTGTAAAAGCAGTAAATAAACAATTTTTCTAAAAAAAAAAATTAACTAAACCTGAGGGAAATATTTGCCAAGATGAAATCTGAGCTGAAATCTGAGTTGCCCTGAGTGTTAAAAGTAAAAAGGGAAAAAAATTACCTAATGATTGCATACATTTTGAAACAAGTTGCCCAACGTATGTGGAAATTACTAGAAAGAAAAATATTCCAATAATTTCCTGTCTTGAATTCAGGAACCTTATGGGATGTGATCTGCATTCAACTACTTCCAGACTTTTAGGTGCTTACAGCCCAGGGAGCATCAGTAGCTGTGCCAAGGATGTGTGCTGAGCCCAGAGCTACCCAAACACCCAGCAGCAAACACCAAGGTGGGACTGGTGTCTGAGCAGGTCCCTTCTGGGGGCTTACTTGTTTAGATCTAAATTAATCTTGTGCATCTTCAAAGCCATGCAAGGCAGTGCCTGTTCTAATCTGGAAGCTGATGCTCCCTTTGTGGCCAGTGGAGAATATGCAGGGAGCAATTCATCCCACCCTAAGACCTGAACAACCATTCAAGTTAAAAACCTGTATATTTAGGATCATAGAATTTTAAGGCTGGAAAAGCCTTTCAAGGTCATTGAGTTCAACCATTAACACAGCATCACTGTGTTCACTACCACACCATGTATCCAGGTACCACATCCACAGGCCTTTTGAACACTTCCAGGGATGGTGATTCCAACACTTCCATGGGCACCCTGTTACACGGCCTGAGGTATTAAAAATTTTAATTACTCTGTACTTGGAATTCAGTGTTTCATTTCAATCTGCTAAAATTCAACTTTTGCACAAAGGTCTATGGTCTAGGACATTAGTCTCAGAACACTATCTGAGCAGCAAGGATACAAACATTTCTCTTTCTTTCAGATGGCAAGTTTAGGAGAAAGATATATTTCTTTCTCCTAAAAGACTTATTCAGATTTTGCAGCAATTGAGTAATGTAGGTACCTAAGCGAGGTCTTTACATTAAAGGAAAACTGAGTNCAAACATTTCTCTTTCTTTCAGATGGCAAGTTTAGGAGAAAGATATATTTCTTTCTCCTAAAAGACTTATTCAGATTTTGCAGCAATTGAGTAATGTACAGCTAATGAGCTCTTCAGTTCACTGGTGAGGGCTTTATCCTTCCCTTTCACAACCTAAACAGAAAAGCCAAACTGTAGCCAGCAAATTTTCATTATCTTATTCTACCTCTGTATCACAAGGCCAGGGTGGTGCCTCTGAAAAATCACATGGGTCTATGAAGCCTAATCCTCCTTAAAACATTTAACTTTATGCAAAGTTTGACTGGACTTAAGGAATAAGAGAGGGAGAAAAAAAATTGTACCCAGTACTGTGAATTTCTACCCAGTACAGTGTGTTGAACTGTAGGCCCAGCAACATCAGCATATCAAGGAAAACAGCTCTCGGGAATTGCTAACATCATCGAGCAGAGAGAAATTTTGTATATCATGTAAATATTGGGCTGCCTGTCTTTCTATATGGTTATAGCTAAGTTCTTTACTGTTTAAGCTGTGTGGTATGGTACTTGTCAGTCTCTGTTGTACCTGAAAGTTCCTATAAACAAACAGCATTATGATAAATCTCTTGAGTTTCCCTGAGGCATTTTTGCTGCTGCTGGAAACCTGAGGTCAGTGTGCAGTCAGTCCTGCAAACATCCCCCTTGACTATCAACTAGGACAGCATGAGTCTGGATGCTGTGACACTGGAATGCTTTAATAAAAAACTCACAATACAGAGCTCTGGGAATCAGCATCTTTAGGAAGTGTAAAAAATCTTTCTGTTTCTTCTAAGGATCAGGAAAAAAAATCATGTCTGTCAAACCGTCAAATGTGCAGAAGAAATTGTCCCTGAGCATACTCTGTAAGTGCACAGACAGATCTGGCAGTGAGAGTCCTGCTACTTCATCGTGATCCACTGACAATTCACACTAAGGTTCCTGCCTCCTTCAAGGCTCAAGCTACGAGGAAACTAATTTCCAGTTTGAATTAAATAGATAAATGAATAAAATTGGATATCTTTTTTTCAATTTAGAGGCTGAAGGTCAGACTCAAACAAACTAAAGCAAGCTAACACCCAAAAATGACATGCCAAGATTTACTGTTATGGTTCAGAAAATCTGAGTTAGTCATCTTGGGCTCTTAATGCAGAGCTGCTTCCAAGGGAGCCCTCGTAGCCTGTACTCCCACTGTGGAACCCTATGGAGCAGGGCAGCAACTGAGTAATTGTCCTGCCCAACTCAGGGCTTTATGCTAGAGACAGGATACAACCACCCCAACTTTAGGCATCTAAGGAGGTTTTCTGTCTCTAAACTACCTCTGTGGTACACACACAAAAGCAAGACAGTTAAAGCACCTCACAGGACACCTACTCCATGAGATGAATTACTTCCCTAGATGTGTTTATTTGTCTCCACTGGCTGAGAAGATAACTTTTGAATGAGACTGTTTCAGGGAGGTGGAAGTCATCATAGGTGGTTTAGCCCATTTCCCATTTCCCAATTTCATATATCAAGCTATATAAGTTAATAAGAAAACATAGCTGTGTAAGAAAGATGACACTTATTTGCACTGAGTGGACCATTATGGGTAGTACTAAAGTTCCTATTTGCTATTAATTTATCTGTGTCTGGTTATTTATTTTTTAATGTGAACCAAAAGAAACAACCTGTGGTTTTCTCAGTTGTCAATTAAGTTCTTCTGTATTTCTCAAAGTATATCACCCTAAGAGAAATGCTGGCATTCCTGAGATTACAACTCATGAGAGTTTTCTGACATGGACAGGAAACAAGTAAGTATTTTCCTACATGAATCACATGACTTTATTGCAGTGGCCAGTTTCAATCAACACCTGAATGACTATGCCAAGGTTCTGTTCCCTTTGTACACACTACCACACCCAAATCAAGATTTCTACTGGAAGTCAGAACACTGTCTTGCAGCTTAGTTTACAAAATTATCTTATGTCAGAATGACTCACCTCACATGTCTATGACAATATTATATCACACATCATTACATGTATGAAAGCATGAATATGTTCTATTTACAAATCCTAACCATGAAAAGTGAAACCACCATTACCCCAGTTTTTATTTCTGAGATGGGCAATTGAGAAACTTTATTCCATGTGGACTATGTGGATTTATGTGTAAAGAAAATACTATTGTTTTACTTGCAGAAAAACCTCAAAAAGCTTCAAAGGACTTTAAAAACAGTCTTGCTTTCAGTTACATTAGATCCTATAGGAACAGGAAGAAGAGAAGACTTGTGCCATTGTGAGTACCTCAGCAAGATCAGTGTAAAACTGTTCCCATTTCTCTGGATGACTTAGAAGAGCTGAAAGATTAATTTAATAACCCAGGAAGACTCATTCAGTCCATGTTTGCAGGCTGGCCTGGCATAGAATGAAATACAGAATCTCCTCTGAAACTCCTATGTCTCCCAGAGTAAATCTGTGAGGATTTGTAACACTCTATTGCCCGCCCACCTCTGTGTCAGCAGGGCCTCCTCAGGCAACTACCTGGGAAGAAATGTTGGAGCCTATATAGACAGTTATCCAGCCAACATTTTTATTACATCTGCTGGCAAAACTTGCCACAGACCCAAGCTCTCCTCCATGACTGTTCACTGCAGACCATGTCAGCCAAGGGTGGTGCAGTCAGGCACCTCTCTCCAGGTTTTACAACCACTGAAGAAGAAGAGGCTCATAAACAATACACTCTCTGCATGTATAAATGCTGATGTTTGTGTCTTCTGCCTATTAACAGGTGTATCTTGTTCTTCATGTTCCAAGAAGAAAAAAATCATGCACACAAATAAAGAATATACATGTATCTTTTTTAAAAAATATAAATCAGAATATCCTTTCTGTGTGAATCAGGTTTTGTCCCGTAACACAGGAAATAAAGAGTTTTTCCAGAAAATGGTGTCATGCAGATTTCTAATACTTATTATCCTGACTGAGATGATGAAGCTACTTTTGTTCTCCATACAAAAGTGGGTGCAGTGAAAATTGTGTGTGACTTGCCAGCACATTTGTGTTTTGAAGGGTTATTGATGTGAATAGCAGGTGAAGTGTAAAGAAAAGGCTCCAGCTGTTTCTTGTTTTGAATTCTTCCTTGGTGCAAGCAACAAGAGTAAATACTGGAATGGGAAAAGTTAAACTCATAAGTGTCTCTGTTACACTCAAAAAGAAAAGAATTAAAACCCTTTTCTGTTGGTGTGCTATGCGGTTCTGCAACATTGATTTTATTCACACATAGTGCACAGCTGTTTATTGAGTCTGACCCTTGAGGGGAAGCTGAAGAAACACTGGAAATGAAACCACTCAGAAAAAGACAGTTTTCCTTTCCTGTTTACTTGATAGATGTTTTATATCTTAAAAAAAAAAAAATCAGAAAAAGAAGGAAGCGTTTTTTATATAGCAGTGACATGCAAATCATTGTTTTGAATATTAGCATAATTATTTCAATACTTCTGATGTTTTTCCCATCTTATTCTCCAGAACATTTGCTTTCACTAAAAATGAAAATAGTGGAGAAGCTACTGTTGCTATTGTTCAGGAGACTATAAAATAAAAATAAGCAATGCTGTTCTTTATTAGAAGGATTTAGTAGCCAGACCAACTCACTTTTTTTATACTGCCTTAAATGCTACTATAACCAGCCTTAAATATGTCGTTCCCATTCTGTTCGATTGTTTCATCAGAATAAGAAATATAACATACATAATGAATTCAAACAAACAGAGATTGAAATGAGGTAAGCACATTCAAATCCCTGAAGATCCAATTTTGTGGGTAGGGAGGATGACTGGAAAGTTGCCACCTGAGTACTTTTTGCTTGACTCCTGCAGAACTTTCTTTATTTTCTTTACTTAATACAATAATTACTGAATCAAGCAGTACCATTATTTGAATATAAGAATTTACATAAAAATGTGAGCCATCCTTTTGGAACTGAAACTTTTCTTTAAATTAAGAACACTGAAGACAATAAATGTACAAAAAAAATGATGTCTTCAATCCCTCTTTCTCCTTAGTGGTCTCTAACCCTCCAGTGGCAAGATCTGCCCAGCTGAAAGTGATTTCCACAACCATCAATTCTGTATTCAGCACTGGGCAACTCATCACAACCAGATAAAGCTAAATTCTATCAACTTGAAATGGCATATGTCTATGCTTTGAGACTTTTAGAGGGATTCAGATTTAAGAATTCCTTTAGTTTACTTTATATTGCTATAGACTCAGCTCTAGTATATATGTCAAAAACTGAAATTCTAAATGTTCTTCTCCTGAAGGACAGCGTGATAAAATCACAAACTACTGTGAGGATGTTACCAGACAATGAGTGTTTGAACCTCAGGGAGGTTTAAAAAGCCAGGTCAAGGGGACTTGACAGAACACAGGATCCAAGATACAACCAGAGACAGAGCTGTCAAGTGCTCTGAAGACAGTTCAAACTCAGTGCTGCTTACAGAAAGAGACAGTGGAAGATCTGAACAATGAAACAACTGATATATCAGAAAAGCAGATTTCTAGATATTTTGATGAGGAATGCTGAATAAATGCAGAACATTATTATTTTCCAACAGGACAGTAGGCTGGCCATCACAGGGTTGGAATGAGAAATGCAGATTTTAATTTAAAAAAAAAAAAATTACACATCCAGTTCAGAGTTAGGAAGAAATATTTCCCAGCATTAACTTTCAGATTACTGCACCAGGACAAATGGGTACAAGTTCTTCTTCCTCATTTTTAATCCATCTAAGCTGGAGGTCAAATGTTTGGATAAAAGTAAGCCCGTGCAAATTTTCCTTTTGTTGTATGTAGACTATCTTTTCCTATTATATTACTTCTGAGTTTTATGTTAAAGTTATAATGCTCTTAATCTTCTCCTCTGTGATATCTACAGGAACAAGGACAATAGGGAAAACCTTCAGCCTGAATAGTTCAGCAGCTTAGGCCAGCACATGAATTGATCAAATGCAAATAATGTCCATGACAGTCTGATTTATTTCAACAAATCTCAAAGCTGTATTAAAAAAAAAATCTCAATAAGGGGCTTAATATTTTGCTGCAATTAATGCTATTCTTTGGCTTATGCATAATGGCCAATCACTAAATAAGCTCTAGCAACCTCACTGCCCTTTAAAGAACCAAGTCTTTTGCTCTGAAGTACATAGAAGAAAATAGTATAAATTCAAAAAGAAAGGAAAATATTAAGGGACACATTTAAACCTGCAGGTAATGTAACAATCCTCTTTTATAAATCAAATCTCAGTAATATAATCAAAATTTCACCCTGAAGAACTGTGGATTGCACCATCATAGAAGATCTAATGAGGATGAACCTTACAGATGTGAGCACAAGCTTTCCCCCACTTAGTATTTCATACTAACACATTTGGGATATCAGGCAGTTTCCAGATCGTATTTTGAGTGCTAGATTCTCCTCCTTCTAACCACATGGAACTATGAGCCCATATGAAACAAATGGTTCACTCCAGGAGAACCTGCCCTCAGAGTGTCACACATCCCTCATGTACAAACAGCACCAAGGTACAGTTTTATCATTAATTATGGAGCTCTTTTTTTTAAGTCTTTGTGAATAATTTTTCTAACAATTCATAATGAACTCCCTAGAAAGCCAAACAGGAGCACCAAATACTGCCAATGTCTGGAAGATAAAAAAGGCAAATTCATAATAAAACTAAAGATCTACATTTCTAATGACAAATAGTCAATTATCTATGATGAATGAATTAATGTGATGACTTCAAATTAAGATGAAGCACCTTCCCAAAATTTGTTCTTTATCTCAAAAAAAAACCCCAGAAGATAGATGTGGATAACAGGGGGAAAAAAAACAGATCTGTACTGAAAACTGAAAGCCCATCCAGACCACCTTGCCTAAGGCACCCTGAATCTTTTCCACAGCACACAAGGGATGAGTGTGGCATAGAAGCACATTTAGGTGCAGCAGTAACCCCAGGAGAACTCACTGGGTACCCACAGCTTTCTAAGTACCTGCTGGTTTCATACCAAATCAAAACCTGTAAAAAATTCCTCAACTGTCCAACTGTCCAAGTAGTGCATGGGAATGCACTACTTGATCCTAAAAGTCTTTCGGGATCTTTAAACTATTTTTCTAGTATTTATTGATTTATTTAAATTTCATTTTCCTTTTTTTTTTAAACAGTAACCATATTTTCTACAAGAGCATCTCTTTCCATTCCACAGGCCCCTCTCACTGCTATAGACAAATACTGTGTTTATCCTCAGGTCCAAAGCAGATGCCACCAGCCCTGGCTTAGGCTTTAATTCCACTTGTTCTTTCTTTCAAATAAACATTTTTCAGATGTATCTGCTGATGGAATATACCAAAAGCAGCAACAGGATTGGCATCCCTTCTGTAGCCCAAAGGTCTTCAGGATGAAAACCAGGGAATAAACTAAGGACACTAAAGTGCAGAATAGCAGAATAGTGCTGGCATCCCTGAGACTCCTCTACCTGCCACCACCAGCCTCATTCCTCACCTGACTGCAGCTTTCATTGCTCTATCACTCAATACTGTCATGTGCACCCTTTTAAACCACATCTATATGGATCTTTTTACCTATCCAAGATCAACTCATCCTCTTTTTCTTTTTGGACACATTCCTGCACAAAACAATCTGATTCATGATGTCAGCCTTTTATTTCCTTTATTCATTTGTGACTCAGCCCCCAGATTTACTCACATATCTCCCTTTTCCAACTAGTCTGTAGCTTAAAATTGTTATTATTGCTGATCAGAAAGGAAAAATGCTTTATTTTCCTGCCCCATTAATGAAACTCTGCAGACAGATTAGTTACAGGGCAATGGGTCCTCACCTCTTTCTGAAGCCTCTTCATTGTATAAAAATGTAAAGAAATATGGTGGAGCTCCCATTTAATATTACTCTCCTCCATATTAATAAATAGCTAGTCTGGAAAACCAATTTCCTCCATAAATTTGCAGATTCTTATAGATGACACTGTCTATTAGTATTTGCATTTAGGGACTTCCACTTACAGAAAAGCATGCAATTATGTCTTTGCTATTAACTATGCTACACTAAGATAAATGTTATTTAAACCTGCTGCAAATTCTAAAGGCCAAGGAGTTTCTATAACTAGGTCATTTTTAATGACAATAATTCGAGACTGGTCAATTCCCTGCCACTTAAAAAGAAGAATCAAGCAGATAGAACATATTTAACTTCAGCAAATTCCATTATTTCATGAAACAATTCAGCAATATATTGCTAGATCTTATACTCTATGCTTCTCTCTTTTTTTCAAAGAATTAAGGCTTAGCCTCCTCAGATCAGCTTGGGAAACTTTTCATTGCAAGAATTATCTGCAAGAAGACCTGGAAAATAAATGGGATTATTTCATTTTTGTGCAAATGGCTTCTTAGGCTGAGATCTTCTTTTGCAGCTTTGGTTTAAGAAAAGTTAAAGCAAAGTCTCCACCTGGTGGCCAGATGTATCTTAATCAGATCAAAACATATTGCTGCCTGGTCAACATAATATTTTGATTTCTTTCCTGCTCATTCAAGCCATTGCTTCAAATTTGGTTGTTACCATTAAACAGAGGGCAAAACCGGGTTGTAGAAACAATATCCCTAATACAGTGAGTATACAACACTATTCATCTGTACCTCCCAGGTTCGTAATTTTGCACAGATTAACACCCCATTTTTGCCAGTGTCTTGTTATGATCACAGTTTTATTATACACAACCCCGAAGTAGCCCAAACAGTTAAATAAAAGTGTGAAGAAAGGTTTAACAGGGTAGTGAGCCATTTAAACTGAAAAACTCTGCAAGTATCTCCTGTCAGAAACAAAAAATTTCATAGGAGATTTCGATATCAGGAATGGGACAGCCTCTGAGCTACAAGAAAAATGAAAAGAAAATGGCAATTAGAAGAAAAGAGAGTTGTTCAAATAAAGCTCAGTGTGGTGGGTTGACTCTGGTGGGATGCCATGTTCCCACCAAAGCCCCTCTGTCACTGCCCCCCTCAGCTGGGCAGGGGAGAGAATTTACAATGACAGACTTAGTGCTGGAACAAGGGCAGGGAGAGACCCCTCAGCAGTGACCACCATGGGCAAAAGAGACTTGACTTGGGGAAATTTATTGAATTTATTAAAAATCAAATCAGAGGAGGATAATCAGAAATGAAACCAAGCTTTTAAACACCTTCCCTCTACTCCACCATCAACTTCTTTCACACGAGGATGGGGAATGGGGGCTGTGGTTGGTTCATCACACATTGTCTCTGCTGCTCCTTCTCCTCAGGGGAAGGACTTCTCACTCTTCCACTGTTCCAGAGTGTGGGGTCCCTCCCACAGTAGGGAGTCCTCTAGGAACCTCCCCAACGTGTGTCCTTCCCATGGACTACAGTTCTGCACAAACTGTTCCAGCATGGCTCTGTCCCTCCCATAGGATGCAGTCCTGTAGGGACAGGCTGTTCCAGCACAGGTCCCCCACAGAGTCACAGGTCCTGCACAGGGTCTCAGCCTCCTTTGGGCATCTCCCTGCTTTGTTGTGGGATCCTCCATGTGCTGCAGGTGGATCTCTGCTTCCCCATGGACTCCCCCAGCTCCATGGGCTGCAGGGGCACAGCTGCCCCACCATGGGCTGCACCAGGAGCTGCAGGGGAATCTCAGCTCCAGCACCTGGAGCATCTCCTGCTCCTCCTTCTGCACTGACCTTGGGGTCTTCAGGGTTGTTGCTCTCATATTCTCACTCCTCTCTCCTGGCTCCTGTGCAATAACTTTTTTCTCCTTAACTCTGCCAGAGGCTCTGCCAAATCCCTGACTGGCCCAGCCTTGGCAGCAGCAAGTAATTTTTGGATCTGGCTGACATTGGCTCTGCTGGACATGGGGGAATTTCTGGAAGTTCCTCATAGAAGGCACCCTTGTAGTCCACCCACTACCAAAACCTTGCCATGCAAGCTTAGTATAATCAGAAAGTTCATCTAGCAGTACCACTAGAAGTGGTGAGATTAATCACAATTTTAAGGAAACCTGTTTGTGCATGTGCATGATTGTGGATGACAATATAGTCTCTGGTGATGAAGATATTTTTGTATTACAGGAACAGAACTTACATAACTATTGGCCAAATAAAATCATTCCAAGTAAAAAAACCCCAAATAATCTATGAATTGTTTAGATGTGCTATGAACTACACATAGGTGGGTTTTTTTATGAAATTATTGTGATTATATTGTAATATTAAAGAAAATTCTACATTAATATATTTCAAACTAAAACTTAATTTCCCCTTGACACATTCTCTGCATGGTCCAGCTCTTCATCATTAATCTTCTGTTTTGAGCATCTCTGGTCAGCTAAGCCAATCACTAGTACAACTGTTCATTGGTTTTGACAGGGACAAAAATAATAGCATGCCATAACCACCAGGACAGCTTTGGATCTAATGATCCAAAATTAAATGAATGTCTACACTCCCTTTGGCATCAGCTATCAAATCATAACTTGTTGGAACAGATACTGTGGATTCACACTGTAGAATTGTAAATTTATAGGCCACTGGTTCTTTAGTTATTTTCAGTTTCCACCCTGATTAAGTACTTGCCAAAAAATCAAATCCAGCACTATGAAGACCAGCAAATTCTTTTGCTCAGTACAAAATCTTTACTAAAGCCACTGTAGAAGAAACTTTTTCCTTCTATGTAAGTAAAAAATACAAATAAGGAAAGTTCATATCATATATGACTTACGAGTTTATAATGGAGACGAAGTTAGAAATCTTTTTACAAAATGTTGCAGAGTTTTCATGTATACACATGGAAAATGGACAGAAAATGTCTTTGAAACTGTACAGTCCTGCTCTTGCCAGAATAGCAGCTGAGAAAACCAGACAGCCACTCAGCAATGCCTATGCAGCCATTCTTCCACATCCTTTCACTTTGGGGCTATTCCACTCGGTATGGAATATCCATACAGCCACTGACACAGGGAATGATCAAACAGATCTGGGCTTCTGCAGAGCAGCTGCACAGTGACCTCCCTCATGTACCTGTGGGAACTGTGGCTCAGCCCTGGCCTGAGGTCACCCCCAGCACACAAAACACACACTGGGCTCACCAAGGGCTGCATCCCTGTGAACAGGAGAAAGCATCACAATCACAACAACTTTCAGACCACTCATGGATATGCAGAGTCAAGGTTATAAAGACAACCACCTTAACAGCAAATTTCTAACTCTAAAAGAAAAATTAAGGAAGTATCCACACACTTCTACTTTGGCAAATTATTCCTGATCTTGTATTTTAAAAAAAATACTGTTTTTACTCACAGTCAGTGTGATACATATCAGTACAAAGACCTATAAACTCCTACAACAGGAAAAAAAAAGTTAATTTCTAAAATCACACAGAAGTATTGTAGAAAGAGGAGTACCTACAGAACATTCCCACATACAAATGTACAAGATTGACCAAGACCACATCACAGAATAAAATATTTCAGAAGGAAAAAAATACCTCTGAGGTAATCTCCTTCAGCCTTACAGGAAACAGCCCAAGCTTGCTCCCTTCAGGCATTTCATCTAATCTAGTTTTAAATAAGCCATATAATGAGCCTTCTACAGCTTCCCCTGGGAACTTATTCTACAGTCTAATAGAACTCATTTTCAGGAAGTTTAAATTATTTTTAATTTCCTCCCATTACTTCTAGTTATATATATCATATTATTCTTCATACAGTAAAACCTTTTTGAAATACAGTAAACAGTAATTTTTCTTTGTAAAAAGCTAACCCTTACCATCATTAATAAGCTTACTAACTTCAACAAGGTTTTCTTTTTCAAACTAATTTAATTCTCTTGAAAGGTTACAAAGTGAAAACTGACTAAAAAGATTTCATAGTTTGTAGATACAGATATAGATATATATAAAGTATAATAATGTTGAAAGGTATCCTATAAACATGACCCACTCAAAAATTAGAGTAATTAGTATCAAGAAGATACATTAGGTGAGTGTCCATTCCCTTAAATTGAAAACCTCCTTGTTGAAAAATACTTGGAGTCTAAGAATAGCAGAGAAGGGAAAAAATCTCAGTGCGAATTCTTACTGTCTAGATGGAACAGTCATTGTCAAAATAAGCTACTTGTTTATTAATAAACCCTTTTAGCTCAGCCTTATTTACTCTCTAAATCATACAGATCTATAGAAGGCATGTGCTGGGAAAAAGCCATTACACCAGAAGCTGTGTAAATTTCAAAGAAATAAGCTAGGAAAAGAGCTTTTTGGTACTGTAGTATGTTGTCTGACATTGTTCAACCACATAATGACTGTTACTGATAGTTCTGGTAAAGGATGTCTGTACCTGGAGAGTGGCATGGAAGGTAACTGGGTTTTTCTGTACTACCTGTGTGCTACATCACCGTGTGAAGCAGCTGGCCTGGATACAACATAAAGTCTGGTACTAAGCACTAACCCAGTTGCCCAAATGGGACCAAGAGAAAGTTAGTTACCACAGAGAAACCATCTGTTCCCAAACTGAATGACCCAAAAGTAGTTCAGACACTGAGCACAAGACACTGTGCCTAATCCAAGAAAACAATAGTTATCAAAGAGGAACCAAGCCTGGACTGGACCTCTCAAGGCCATTTGGTGTGACTCCTGCTCAAATGGCCAGGCTAACCTGTGACAGCAACCTGTGCTCAAAGCAGGGGCAACTTCAAAGCCAGGACAGGCTGGCCAGGGCCACATTCAGTCAAGGTTTGTATCTCCAAGAAATGGAAAAGCCACAGCCTCTCCAGGCAATCTATGTCACTGCTTATCTGGTCTCTTTGGGAATAATTGTTTTTCTTGCATCTGTCTGGAATTTTCCTTGCTCCAAGTTGTGCCCATTGTTCTTCCACTGCACACCCCTGAAAATAATCTGGTTTTCTCTGTACCTTCAGTTTAGGCAGCTGAAGACTGATTAAACCCAGCCCAGTCTATGGGTAGATGTCCTCACCACACAGACACAATGCTCACAACACATTCAACCTATCATCCATCAGAAGCACAAACATCTGATTTTGGATACACCGCCCTTTTTGCTGCAAAGCTGTGTTGCAGCCAGCCAATTCCCAGCTTGTACTGTTGTATGGGGTTGCTATGATGCCAAAAGGATTTTTGCTTTTTATACATTGCAAGCATCCCTCCCTTGGCCCTGTGTGTGTCCACATTGCTCAAAAGTGGTCCCTAGTTCAATCTTCCTAATCCATCCTCAGATATGAGAAAGTATCAATTGAAAAAAATCCCACAACCAGTCAGTTTTATTTTAAAAATATACTAAAATATTTTTGAAGAAAACAAACTGCATGAAATAGGTTACGTGGACTAAATGTAATGAAATCTTATAGCAAGCATTAAGCAGAATTGTATTGTCCAGGTTCAAACTTGTTTTTTAAAATAACTTGTTCAACAGCTGCTTTACCTACAGGCACCAGCAACTACAAGCTGCCTCCCTATCTGATTTTCCAATTCCAAGCACCAGGAACTACACTCCCAAGCATGCCCTGAACTACTTCAGTCTCACCAGCTCAGAGCTCCCACATACACCCAGCTGGAATCCAAGCACAGGCTTTTTTCACCTGACATCCTTTAGGGGACAGGCACCAAAAAGCAGATGTTCTTTCTGCCCCTCAGGGCTCCCTGGTTATGAAAAGGCTTCTCTGAGAGACCACTTTGCATAAAACATGGGCTAGAGCTCCTAACCTATTCTTTTATTTTTAAGAGCTGACAGAGAAGAAGGTAGCAAACACTAATCAGCAGTTTACCAGTTAAATCATTCACCTAGAAAACAACATATGTTTTCAGCTTGACAGTGTCCAAAAACATACCTTCCATCACCAAGACATAAAGGCATAAGTAACCTTTTCATTCACTCCTCTTCAAACTGCTCTACTGTAGACGAAGTAATGAACAGGTCAGAGAAGCAAGCACTTAGAGCACATACCTTAATCTCTCTAATTCTGTACCCTAGTAGCTAGGCTACCAAATCATACCCTTTCCTCTTTTGCACAAGGAATTCCAAGTGTCTTGCCACACAGCTTCAGAAAGATGGGAAGCTGTTCTTTCTCAAAATGTCAGTCTGTAGGGGATTTCTCTGGGTTGTGGCTATGGGTTTAGTAGGAACTTGTTATTGGTCCTCACAACAGCTGAGGAAGTGATGTAAACAGCACACATTGTATGACAAATGAGCATTACCTTCTTAATAGGTGGGTGTGTTTTATGAACAACTGCTAACTGTGTTACATGAGCTATTTTCAGATGTGCAGGTCAGGGAAAGACTGCTCAGACAGATGTCCCTACTTACACCCCACATAAAACACCTTGTTCAGGAAGGGTGCAAAACTTAAAATACATTCTCATCCTCATGTTTTTCTATGACCAATATATAGACTGTTCCAATATATAGACTGTTTTAAATCCCACATTGAGAGATCAGACTTTCCCCCATAAAGACTACAGGAAGCCTTCCTACTCCCAAAAGGCTTGTGCCTGGGAAACAAAACCCCAATGTTAGATACTGTACAAGCCCTTTGCTGATCTAGTGCCATAAACTTTTTAAAGGCATTACATCTCATTAGGCACAAAATAAGGCCTACTGAGTTTCACTTAACTTTTCCATCTGGCTATCAGAGCAGATTCCACAGCCCATGGCACAGGGCAGATGTTTTGGGATACGCTCTTAATGACTCATGAGTCCGAAGGGAGAAATGTTTAAATCAGCCAAACAGGAGCACTGCCTAGAGGCACCTGAGAGGCCACTCTTCTTTAGCCAACTTATGCTGCAGGGAGGTTCTTCCATCCACTCATTCACAACCCTGTAGACCCTCATAAAACTAAAGTGTAATTTGCCTCATACTCTACTATGCTTTATCCTTTAAAACAGAAAATGAGGATACATTCTACCATGAAGTAGGCTGGTACAGTCAATCCAAGTGAAGAAAATGCAAAGTTAATTCTCTATTTCAGACCAAAGTTGGTCTTTCCCTTTTCTTACTTTTGTTTTTAACTTCTTTCAGGTGTGTGGTTTAATCCAAGAGTCATCAGCCATTTCCTCTCTTTTGCTGAAGGTGTCCTGCTTTGCTGAAAAAGATCCAAGATTAATTAGGGGAAATAAAGAATGCAAAATGTGGTGAACATGACAATTATGAAACTCCCAATATCTGCTCCCACAGTTATTTCATCAATGAGTTTTTCATATAAAAATGCTTAAGACTTTCTTTGAGGAGAAAGTGAAGCATAGGTTTTCCCCTGCATAAGAAATTGTCTAGTTACTAGGCTTGACTCCTGTGGCTAGAGAGACATATCACAGCTCTTTAATACTTTTTAGTACAGTAAAACAGCTTCAAGGGGGTGAGTACCAAGAAGCTTTTAGCTCGAAGGTGGGAAATGAGAGATGAAGGCTTGAACCCTTGGAGGCAGAAGGGGAATACTGGCTTAATGCAAAAGTAAGTGAAATTCCATGTTATATGGAATGTCAGATTAGAGATCAATGGCTCCATGGCTTAAAAGAAAATGAACATAATTAAAGGGCTTGATCATATATTATGCGTTAAGTTCAAACTCCTATGAAATCAAGGTGATTAAACACTAAAGAATTAATCAGAATCAAAGTCTGTCAAATAGTGTTTTCCCTCTTAACACCTTGGTATTCCTTTAAAGTACAAAAATAAAAAGAATATTAAACCCATTTAAACCCCACTCTTATTCCATTTCTTTATATTCACAGGAAAATAATTTCACAGAACTAGGCCTAATTATATTTCAGGGTCACCCAGTAGGATTCCTCATGTTTACTGCTCACTAAAAATTATGCTGCAATCACCATTTTAATTCCTTCATTATGCAGATCTAGACACAGTAGCCCTAGAAACTTTCTTATTAAAACTGCAGGAATCAAGATAGCTGTCCCTAAAGTCAGTTCAGCGCTGACTAAATATTTCCACGATTTTGTTTCACAATGTTTATTACGATGGAAAAATTGATTCTTGAAGAGAAATAAAAAAAGGACAAGATTTTAAACTCTGTGTAAACAGTTGAGAAATAGAAATTTAGAGAGCATTAATGGAAATGTGCATTTTTAGATGCTTTTGAATAACCAGCCTGCAAATTCATCATCTATTTCTCTGCAGATAACAGGAATTCACCACCAAACAGTTTCTTATATCAGGTGTCCCCTAAAATAGCATCTCCAACCTTTTTCTCCTACTCTGCCAAATCATCATGAGACCTTTAAGTCTCATCTAGTCCAATCCCCCTGCAGGAACACCTTCAACTAAATTAGGTTGCTCAGAGCCATGTCCAAACTGCTCTTAAATGTTTCCAGGGGTGGGGCATCTATCACCTCTCTGAGCAAACTCTGCCAGTGTTTCACCACCCCCATTGCAATAAACCTTTTTTTTGTATCTACTCTAAGTCTACCTTCTTTTAGTTTAGAACTTGCCCTATTGCAACAGGCCCTGCTAAAATGTTTCTCCCCAGCCTGATCATTTTTATGCTTCACATGCTGGAAGCCAGCTATAAAGTTCCCATTTAGCCTTTCCTTATCCAAACTGAACCCCAGCTCTCTCAGTTTGTCCCCACAGGAGAGGTGTTACAGCTCTCTGAGCATCTTCATGGCTTCCTCTGGACCTGCTCCAACAGGCCTATGTCTTTCCTGTGCTGAAGAGTGGAGAGCTGGATCTCTGCTCCAGGTTTCACCTTTTCTCAGAACATAAGCAGAGAGAGCCTCACTCACAGGACATTTAAGGCTGGGGTGATCCCTGCAGGTACACCATGAGCAACCCCTGAATGCACAGGGCCAGCAGGTGCCAGAGCAGCTCCCAGGATCCATCAGAACAATCCGCCTCCCACACACAGGCAGGAGCAGGAGCACATCTCTGTGTGCCTTTAAGGACACTGCCACCACACACACACCTCCCAGGGCAATCAGGAGAGCAGTCAAGCTGATATCACAGTCTTCTCTCATGCCAAGTGTTTCCTCCATGCCCTGAACACACTGGATGCTAAAAATTATCCCCCACTGTAACTGAGGCGGATTTCCCAGTCTCTGCAATTCCCACTCTCAAATCAGCCAAGTAAAGCTTTTCACATTATCAGAGCTAGTTTTTTTTTTGGGAATCCCTGTTCCCCAGGACTACTCAGAAGGGATCAGAAGACAACTCCTTGGCTTTCTGAGGAAGAAGTCTTTTCTGCCCTCTTCTTGTACCTCCATGTAGCACATACACTTTGCAGTGTCTACACAGGAGCTGTCTGCAAGTGGGAGACACAATCTGATCATCAACCTGATCCCTTCTGAGTAGTCAAAGCAAACCTTTGGATATTCCTAAGGTACAAAGAGTAGTTGCAGCAGTAACTGGGAAATTCAAGTGAAGAGAGATAGCTCTAGAGTTCCCTTAACCTCCTGCCCTGAACTGGGTCATCTGTGTGGTCAGACCAGGTTTCTCAGAACTTTACCCAGTTGGTTGACGGTAAGTATCAAGGATGGACACCATGCTGTCTCTCTGGGCAACCTTCTGCAACACATGACTGTCCTCATTCTGAAAAGATCATGCTTTTCAGCCTACACCTTTCATTTTAATTTATGGCCGTTTGCTCCTGTTACATTTCATTGTGTTTCTGACCAGCTTCTCAACTGACCTGTTTCTCCAGCCTCTCCCTCTGGACTGATGCTTGTGGTCCTTAAGGTGTATCAGCTGGTTCTTACAACTTGGTATAATGTGCAAGCTTCATGGGCAAATACTCCATTGCTTCCTTATTGCAGATAGAGTGATACAGTTCACTTGTAAGAAAGCAGAAGTAAAAACGTTTACGGATAAAAAACATTTGATAATTTAAGAATGGTTTAACAAAATCTGATGGCAAGATACACTTGATTATTTACTGCACAGAGATCAGAGTCAGACAAAATTGACAGGGAGACCCTACTGTTGAGTCATGAGCCTCAGAAAGGACCCCCCCTCCCCGCTTTCCAACTCCCTCTCAGAAGGGAATTTAGCTGTGGCTGGATCCAGCCTTAATCTCAGCTTTGGTCAATGGTTTATGTCTAACGGCTTGTGTGTGCACAATCAACTCTTTGTATCACACAGCTAAGATTCCAAAGTTTAACATGCTATTATTCACTTACTGAGAAGCTGCTGCAGGAAGCAATCTCTCAGCCTCAAGGAGCAACCATGAGACATGTCCCTACCCAAAAGGAGATCCTGGCACGCAGCCTCAACAGGCCCTGGGCTTTCCACTACTTATGGAGTAAAATAATTGACTCATAGTCTTATCTACATAGCAATGACAGCAGTTAGTTTTTTCCAAACCCGGTTTGAGTCCAGCCTTGACCAGCACCATGGCTCAGATTAGCCCTGGGATATTGTGTTGTCTGTGGACCCGAGTTCACTCTTTCAGATACAGGCATCATGGCCAGATGCATCCATTACATTTGGGATGGGCTGTTTATTTGGGAGGAATGTGGGCAAAGCTAAGGCACAGGGGTAGCAAAGAAGCAAGGGAAGGAAGTGCAGTTGTCTGTGGAAGAGTGGAACGTGTCCCCACACCTTGGTCTGCAGCTAACACCCTCAAGCACGGACACACAGTCCTCCGCAGACATTACGGGTCATTAAAAGCACTGTCAAAGGCTCTCTTCCATCCTTGAATTTGTCTTTATGAAACTGATGGTAATTTGTTCATTTCTAGGAGCTCTTCCTCAAACACTACACTCCCACTTAATTTCCTAACTTTTTACTGAAAACTAATCTTAACACACTAGTTTAGCACTGAAGCCTCAATTTCCACCTGAAAGCTAACACTTCTATGCTGCCTGATCCATACAACATTCAATAACTAGTCAGCCCTTTCAAAGCACCTGAACCACCCATCTCCTACCCCCAGTGAAGCCTTTTCCTTCTTTGCCTCTCTTCCTACATGAATCCTTAAGGATCTTGCCTCCAACTCAGGCCCACAATTTCTGAAGGCTCAAGTCTGAGTAAATTTCCTCTGGAGGTAGTGCAAAGTTACTCCTAAACCAGCAAAAAATGTTCAGCAAAATCAGCAAAAGGTACTTCCCCTTAGAAGTCCCATGCAACACATACTTATGTAGCTTCAGATATTTCCCAATGCATTCACTAACAGCAAAGGTCACAAAAACTTCAGAATGTCTTAGGGAAGCCATGTTACACAGAGGAGATAAGCACTTTATTTATTATTTTTAGTATTCATTTTATTTATGACAAAAAGGCAGTATACACATAAACGTTTTGAATCCCAAACAAATGCAACTGGTTCTCTATCACTTTTGTGGATTAAAAATAATCACAGTCATCAATGATACACTATAAATAAATACAAAAATATTTAAAAAATTAAAGCTTTCTTTCAAATTAAATTTCAGCAAAAAAAATTACTACTACAGAAAGTACTGCATTTGTTCAGCATTATGGTCATTCTAGAACAAATAGGAAAACACACCTAAACTTCTACATTCTAAATAATTGACAACTTCTTCCAAACTAGGTTATGAGTACAGATTCTTCTTCTTACAAGAAAAATGTTTTAACAGCAGTTACACACCAGAGAAAGAAGACTGGGCATAAAATACACAGCCAGACCTCCCAGCAACTTCATCTAACGATCATAACACATCCTTGTAATGCACTTCTGAGAATCTGCATCAACAGTGGCAACAAGACATTCTTCATATTTACAGATGCAGTATAATCCTGAAATACTTTCAATTATCTGATTTTTACTTGAAGCATTTTGAGTATCAGACCTTCAGTAAAAGAATTACTATCACGAGCTAGTCTCATTATATGTTGAAAACAAAACACATGTTCTTGCAAATAAATCTAACATTTTCAATTTGCGAAGCATAAAAATAGTACACACAGCTGTTTATTTTTTTCGTATTCATACATCATTTCTAGGCTCCATTTTGTAACATTAGAGAAGCAATATTCTACAACTATATACAAGTTAAAGCACAATATACATAAGCAAAAAAACCCATCTACTTAAAACATGCAAGTTGTGTATTACTGTACACAACATGTCTGCATTTAGAGTATCCAAATGATTTTTAAAAGAACAGATGCCCAAGATCCTACTTTTCCAACTGAAACACAGCCAGAAGTTAGAATCAGTGTTAATTAACACGTAAGTGCCAGTCCCTCCACGTGGCACTACAATGAACCAGCACAGCAAGTGTAAAGTCATCACTCAACATGAGTAATGATGCACAATACAACCTCTGTGTTTTATACTAACAGCCAGCAGTATGTCTAACTATTGACAAAGAACATGCCAGGTAAGCTTACAATTTTAGCAGGAAAACCTTGAAATTCTGAAATATAAAGAAACAATGCAATATAAAGAAAACAATCACAAATGGTTACAAACCCCGCCCCTTTTTTCTAATCAATATATTAATACAACATTACTGATATTTTAAACAGTATTTACTTGAGGAATTTTATCTTTTCTGATTTGTTAGTAAGGGGCATTTTTCACTTGCACAATGAAAATATTATAAGCTTCAAGAATAATTCACCAGCAGAGTGAACCTTGTAAAGATCAGCTGGCACTGTCTCACCTCTTATTTATTTGACTTTCCCAGACATGTCTCTCTTACTGAAAAAAAAAAAAAAAAATCTGTTTTCCAGATAAAGCTTTCAGGTTTTCACATAAATTAAATACATAGTGATATGAAGGGGTTGGGAGGGGGGGACAGGGGGGCAAAGGGCATGTGTGTTGTTAAATCTTGTTTACTTCTAGAGATGCGTAAGATATGTTGTCTACCATTACATCTGCATTCATTTTCTCAGTGAAATTCAAACAATCACAGAGCATCCAAAGGAAACCCCTCACTGCTTCAGGACTCTTCATACTTTGTCCAAACAATGGAGGAAGGATGTGAAGGCAAAAAATAAAATAAATAAACAAATATATCAGAAAAACAGCTGACAAATTCTTACCATTTCAGACTAGATACTGAGAAAACTATCCTTCTAAGATACACAGTATTACCATCACGTCTCAGTTTTGAAATTTGCTCCTCCCACAAAGGAGAAAAAAATAAACAGTTCTGAATGTTTCCCTTTAAGACATAAACAATACTTTGACTTTACAGTGTATTGACTAAGCACCTGAAGAAAACTCCCTCTCTTCATTCCGGCAGATGGGGAGGAAGATGAAGGAGAAGTGCTTGGCAGAGTGAAAAATCCCAAAATTATGCAACTCAGATACTAAGAGAACCTTCAGAAGGGGCAATAGCATCTGTACATCAAGAACTAATTGAAAACAACCTAATGCATGTCTCTCTCATAAATGGGGACCCATATTTTTGGCTTAATAGTGGTAAACATTCAAACTATTCTCATGTGGAAACTCTGGAATCAGAACCAAAGAAAACAGTATGTCTGGCATCTTTGTTTTCTGAACATCCAAAACATGGAGACATCACCCTGTAAACCAGATGTTACTACAAATAAATATTATATATACACATACAAAACCTTCGAGAGCATTCCAACAAAAAGGCTGTTTGGTTAATTTTGCTTTGAAGTAGTGCTTTTCTAACTGCAACCTACTGATCATTCAACTAATTCTTTGACAGTAGCTTCACACACTGTCTTTCCAGACTGTAGAACATCAGAATCACAAGCCTCAGCCAGTGTTTCTGGTAGCAGATTTACTTTGTGTTATGACAACTTTACTTTTCTTGTCATCATAATGCTGAAAAAATCCCATCCTCACAGTACTGTCCATCTTTTGTAGGTTTTCCTTCCTTTCAGTGTTGTAAACTCAGATCCCTTGTTAATGGCATTCCAGCAGCCACTTTACCACACTCTTCTTTGAAACTTTTTTATAGCTAATGCTGTGCTTCAAAAGGCTTTTTTGTTTCTCTTCTTTGCCTGACTTCTGTCAGCAAAATCAGCATTGTTATCATAATTACATTCTGGTTCACAAAGGGAAGCATAGTAACTAGAATCTGGCCACTTCACTTGCAATTCTTTTTTCTGATTAGAGTCTGTCAACTGCAATGGGACAGCACCTACTCTGAGAGCAGACTGCGTGGCCTGCAGCAATTAAGGCATCAGACAGATTGCTATCTTCACACAAAATATCCACCTCTAACTTCATTTCAGAGCCATAATGGATAAAATGAAATATCAGACCTGGTTTATGAAGAAGCTGCTGAAACAGAAGTATAGCTTCCTCACTCCAGTGCTCCCCCTTGCCAGGAGCTGTGTCATGCAAACAGCAAGAGTGTGCCAAGCGTGGCAAGTATAACAGACTTTCTGGAACAACTTTAAGTTTATGGATATCAGAATAAGGTATGGTCCTCAGAAAGCCATAATCAATAAATGTAAGAACAACAGACTGACCTGTTACTTCACTAATTTCGGCCCTATACCACTCTGCTTCCTGCCCAAACTCAATCAAGCAGCTAGCACCAGGTACCACAAGTTCTTCTGGCAGAGCTGGCAAGCTGTCAGGAAGGTCAGAGAGCAGCAAGGACAAGTTTCGCATGCAATCAAAGAAGATTTCAAACTGGATGCTGAAGTTTGAAGGATCAGTAACTGCAGTTGCACACCCAGGATATGTTCTGCCACTACGCAGAAGCATCCACATGACTGAATTTATCTTAAATGACGTATCAAACTCCTTACAGTTTGTATTACTACATTTTTCTGGTCCAACAATTGTCCAACAATGACTTAAGAGCTGGTTCAAATACTCCTGAAGTGTAACTTCCCCTACTAAAATATCTACCTCCCAGATATCAGATGATTTCAAATACCTCAAAAACAAGATCCTTATTTCACAATCTAGAAGTGCATTTACTACATGGTCTAAGTGAATTTTCTTCAGGTTTTTAAAACAAATCCACCTACAATAAACAGCTTGTTTAGGAATACTTTTAATCTCCTCACTGAGCATCTTTGCATTATTTAAGGACACCATCTCACACGTGCCATAATCCATGAAAAAAACTAGCATTAACTTCTCCCTGACAAATTTCTTTATCACTTTTGATCGATTCCATTTTAAGTTCCTTTCAGATTGTGTAATGCATTCCAGTCCCTGTTCGATGTCATCCACTTTAAGCAAATCACTTCTTTGTGCTTCTTTGTCAAGCATTACATTTAACTCATGTAGTATTTGCAGATTTTTAAGTAACTGTACATAAAATTCTCCACTCTTTGAAATATTAACTACTTCTGCTGCTTCTACTTGTCCAGAATTTAAAACCTGATGAAGGAGGCTTAAGGGTTTTACAGAAATATTTTTCATCCCAGCAGCCTTGGTTTTATTTTGGCGACCTAAACTACTCTTAGACTTTCGAGGATTACCATTTTGTTTAGGCTTATTTTCCAAAGAAAATACCCATGTGCTATTCCACCTTATGCTGTCTATCTTATGCAAAAGGCTGTTAGACAAAGACTCTCCATCACAAATTACATCTATTTCCCATTTTTCTCCATGTTGCTGTAAGAACTTGCAAGCTACTGGCTTGTCACTTACTGTTCTTGCAAAATATGCAGCGCTTTCCTTAGTCCAGCTTTCACCAGGAACATTTTTTACACTGCTTAGGAAACAATGAACACTAAACCTTGGCAGAGTTAAGAACTTTTCCGGAATCCTGCAGATTTTTGATGAACTTACAACTGCAGCATTACCATAGTCAATGAATTCTACCTCATAGGAGTTTCCTGATTTCAGAGTTTTAATAACTGCTCTATAGTAAAAACAATCAGCGTCGTGCTCTGCAACAATAAGATCCCCTACCATGAGTTCATTTAAGCAATTTTCCCAACCTCTATTGTCCAAGCTTTCATTTAAATCGTCTGCTAGTTTTATTATTAAGTTTTCATCCTCTGCAAAGTGAACATAGAAACTTGATGGACTATTCATATGAGAAATATAACCTGCTACTTCGGTATTCACCTGGATATCACGTTGAGGAAGATTGGTTAATGTAGGTATATTTTTATTACTCTTTTTCTGCTGACCTGTACAATTTGGTCTTTCATTCTGAGATTCAGAGAGAGCATTTACAGTTACTTCCTTTGAACGTAAAGCAGAGTAAGAGAGGGAGTGAGAAGCAGGTTGTCCAATCCAAGGCTCCTCTCCATTCTCCAGAAGAGCACTGAAAGAATTTCTAAAATCTTGCTCTTTGCTGTCCTGTAAAGTTTGCTGTTTTGAGAATGCACTACACAACTTTGGTGTGCTACACGCAGTTTGCTCTTCATCTCCAAAATTCTCACCAGTATCTGCCTGGTAATACTCATGATAGGCTTGGCATTTCACTTCAGTTTTCAATTTAACTATTTCAGGATCTTTAACACAGACTTTATTAATTTCTTTGTCATCTTTCATGTGACATATCCCTCCTTCATTACTTCTAAATTGTTCCGTACGGCTTTCCTGCGTCAACTCCTCCAATACCTTTTCTTTAATTTTCTGACTTACTTTGAGCTGTCCATCATACAACTCCGCAACAATCTTTCCATCTGGTTCTCTGGATAAAATTACAGCCTTCAGCAGTTTACCAAGGAATGTTTTCACAAACCATGTAGTAATTCCTGCTGGAAATTCTGCCTCCCTAAGATCTGACAGACAGAATTTAATAGCTTGCATGGGTGTGAACAGTAGGTCAGCAGCAGAATCTGGAATAGGCATCAACTGGTCTCTCTCCACCATACTCCTATTTCCAAAATCCACGTAGTCAACCAACAGAAAGGATGTTGATTGCACAGGAAAAGCCAAAGCTCTGTAAAAGAGACCATCTTCCACATACTTGGCTATACATAGTCGTGTATTGCCATGATCATTTTCATTACTTGACATTTTACTTACGTCACTAACCTTCTTCATCAAAGCCTCAAGAGTTTCAGAGTTGCGGTTAAGCTGACAATAGAATTCTGAAGGACTATTTATGTGAGTTATATAAACCTCCTCCTCACTTCCAATTTTTATATTAAAAGACGAATAGCAAAAACTGTACAGAGAACCCAAAGATGAAAGGTTTCTCAGTCCAACACATTCAGGCTGGGTGAGACCACGTTCTCTGAGGAATTCCTCTACACTACTAAGTGGAGTATGTAAGTCAACTACATTGCATAAACAGTTGGAGCTCACAAGAACAAGAGCATAAATGGTGCAAGTCAGTGGTCCTCTAGAAGAAGAAATGAAGTCTTCAAACTGTCTATGCATTTCTTCAGACCAATTAATTGAGTCAGTCTGTAAGACTACATTTTTAAGGGCACATCTAAATGCTTGACTCTCTAGAGTTAGGAAATCTGGAAGAACACCCTGTACATCTTTAAGTGAAACTCTTTCCTGATAACCATAGTCTACAAAAACCACATCAACTTCATTTGTGGATACTTCCCGCACAACAGTTGCTCTGTACCACTTCCCATCTTTGGGATACTTAACAACACAGGCAACCTGTCCAGTTTTGTAGGGACTGGTATGATCTTTATAGTATGTCTGAATTTGTCCCATTAAGTTATTTAGCTCTGGCAGTTTGCTTTGCAGTTGACATGAAAAATCTGCTGGGGAAAAAACGCAAGAACACACCACTTCATTAACAGCTCCTGGTTTAAACATAAGCTCCTTATAAACTAATTTTTCCTCACATACCGATTTATGCATTTTTGGGACAGCACCTTCTCCTAAACAGGATGGCACAACAGATTCTCTAGGCACTGGCGGCACATTTAATGATTTTTCCTTCTGAAGTATGTCTCCATTTCCAGACACCTTATTTTTGCAAATATTACTGGTGTCCTCTGCATTGATTTTTTCTTTTTTACATTTGAGGTGATTCCCGTTGTGCCTCTTCTTTGCTGCCCTTAGAACAGAATCTGGTGGCTTTAGGCGATATTCAGCATAACCAGCTTGAACCATACACGCGGCAACGTTTCCTTGCAGGAAACCAGTATGACACTGCACATTAACAACATACTTATTGTTTTGCTTTCCAACGACATGAAGTAGCAGTGGTTTGTTCAACACCACGTTTTTAAAGAAATCAGTTTCTTTTTTAACCCACACACCATCAACAGGAAATGTGCAAGCAAGGGAACAACACATAGCTAAAGCTGGTAAATCAGAAAACTGGGGAAGCAATGTTTTCACATAGTGACAAGGTACAGTATCTGTATTTCCAAAATCCAAAAAGTTAACCATAATGCTAACACGAAACACTTTTGTGACAACAGCACGGTAATAACACCCATCCCTGCTATACCGGGCACAGCATAGCAACCCAGGCTCTGGCTTTTTAAGGACCATCTCATCATCTCTATACTGACTGTATGTGCAGGCAATGTTTTTCATCAAGGCATGAAACTCATTCTGGTATCTACATGTTTGAATCCAAAAGTCAGACGGATTTACGACATATACTACAAAAGCTCCATAAAAAGAGTTCATTTGCATCTCTACTCTCTTGCAATGGCTGAAGAAAGAAATGTCCCATTCAGGTAAGCAGGTTTTTTTATCTTTGTTTTCAGAGTTCTTAGATGAATTGTTTCTCTCAGGACTTGGTTTGTGGTTTAGTGCAATACTTCTAGTTTTTGTTTCCAAAAGCGAGACACACGGTGCAGCTGTCTCATTCTGGTTTTTTTCAGCATTAATTCCAGAACTTTGTTTCTGCAGCGTTATATAATACAAGCGTTCAGTGTTATTGTATAAATCAACTTGTACACATACAGAGGTTTGTCCTATTAAGGCTTGTGTAAGCTCCTTGAGCTGAAATTTTATTACAGTTTCATCCTGACTACCCAAACAAGACAGCGTACATGGAAATGAAATCATTGGTAACATCATGAACTCAGCTTTCAGTTTCCGAATACAACTAGGTGGCACAGCTTCAATAATGCCAAAATCCATAAACCAGACCTCCACGTGGTCAGAGAGAAGTTGTTTTATCACTCCTCTATGCCACTGTCCATTTTGCCTCTTGGCAGCACAGAGCAGCCCGAAACTATCACAAGACGTGGTATTTTCCCCAACAAGAGCTTCATAGTACAAATGCATAGCTCCTGTCAAACATTCCAGCTCTTTCTGCCATTTCTGCATCTGACAATAAAATTTATTTGGGCTTACTGCACCAGTTATTTTTACATTTTCTGTACTGCCAACAGGTAGACAAGGAAAGAGTTGATCTGGAACGTGCCAAAAATCTGTTGGTTTCTCAGAATTATTTAAGGTAAGTAACTCCCTGAATGGATACTTCTGTGTCAACAGTTGTGGCATTCTCTTACACAGCATGCCTTGGGGCAATGCTCTTAAAGTTTCTACAACAAGACAAAATGAATCTCCATCGATAAATTTACCTAGCTGCAGTTCAAGAACATCAGTAATAATCTTAGGCACTTCTAGAATAAATAGCTGATATGGTGTAACAGCCTTCACATGACCAGTGATCTGTAATCCTACCAGAGATGAAAAATAGTTAACAGCTTTTGGACCCCATCTTTCCCCCAGAGGAAGTATGCTTGCAAAAACACCCAAAACCACCTTTGGAGGCAGCTGAAACAATTTATCACTAGCAGCAGCAAGATGTGTGTCCTCAACAGCCAACACATGTCCAGTGTCTATAAGAAAAGTCTCACAGATATTCCCTTTCTTTCTCAGAACTCTTCCTCTATGCCATTCTCCTTCTGTATCTTCCACCAAGCAAGATCCACCAACACAGACATCATCTTTTACTTTGAACACACGCTGTATTTCATTTTGTAGTATGAAATAGTCAAGCTCACATCCTACGTTGTATTGAGCCTGGAACACTATAACCAAGCACTCAGGATGGCACTCTACATGAGTTATCTTCAATTTCTTATCTACTGAGTCTGGTGAAGGAGTCAGAGATTCCATCCTGTCTGCAAAGAAAAAGAGTATGATCATCCTGATAATTTTCTGTATTTTCTCTTTGCAACTAATTCCTTACACAACGTTTGTTTTCAAAACGGTTTAACAGCATATTATTAAAATTTTGGCTAAAACATATACTAAACATTTAAGGATGTCACGTTTTAGACAAGTGGGATACACTCCACGCAATTCTCTTAGTAAAGACATGCTCAGATAACATGAAAAAAAATACCTCTGGATTTGCTCACATGACAACAGACTGGTTTTATCACTTGAGATTAATTTTTAACTAAAATGTTGCTCCCACAATAACACCAAGGTATTCCAGTCTGTTTCTCTTTCCTTTTAATATGTAAAAGACCAAGGACTCATCCTCTACTCACCCTGCATTTTCTGTCTCAATCACTTCTTCAAATCACTGACAATTTATAGCTCCATGCTCTACTGTTTACTCCGGCTGTCTGTACCAATTCTACCCATTGCATATTTAAGGTTCTCATAATTGCAAGGGCATACTGAGATTATCATCTATGTGCAACATTTCTGCACTGCTCATCAAGTAACAACTGTGCCAGCTGTGTTTTGTATGGTCTCAACACTCAATTCTGACAGTTTAAATATCTTCAAAACATTCAGATACTTTTCTGATCTATAATCCAGTCTTGAAGCTCAACTTCCAGTTTAATTCATACATCAATGATTCAGTGAATCTGTGACTTCGCATTGTTTAAAAAGGCTGTGTATGACCATAATTTAATCAAACAATTCCATTAAATGAACTGCTGTTCTAACAAAGTAATTTGAGGTTGACAACATCAAATGCAAAGACAGTGGACAAATACTCAAGGATAGTCTGGACAAAGATAACCTTGAATTTATGAATTTTTATGTAAAGCTGGAACTTAAACTTTCACTTTCAACTACAAGGTTTTGGGGCAAGATCCCCCTTAGCCTGCAAAAAATCTTCAGTGAAACTGTCATGATAGTTTTCATCCCAACCAAACATGAAGTAGCTAGTGAATACACAACCTATCTTCAGAAAAATTATTGATCCCTATTATTCTAGTTTCCAAAAAAAAAATTAAAACATCCTCTGCCAAAAAAAAACCCTCTAATAAATACATTAACACCCCTACTGTAAAGCTGTAGGGTACGAGGATGAAGGATGCATAAGTTCTAAAACCAACCACAAAAAAACAAACCCAAAAAATCAAAACCACTGGACACACACACAAAAAACCTCCTCCCAGTAAAAGCAGTATCAAACCCAGATCTGACAAATTCCTGCTTCAACAAGGCCCCTTTTATCCACCTTCCCCTGCAACAGAAAGTGAAAATCTGGGTGCTTTTAATGAAAGCAGACAGCCTTAAGGAATTGGTCCTGTCTGCCTGGAAGAAACATTTGATCACTACAGAGACTTAAACTTTAGAAGGGGCCTGACTGAAACTCTGCTCCCTTTTTTTTCCCCCTTCACTGAAACTATGCCCTATTTGCACTAACACGTAACAAAATAAAACAATTGGTGCATTAATGCTTGTCGGTTATCACAGCCTGAGTAACATCATAACACTGACACAGCCACATTTCTACAGTTGACAAAATGGCCTTTTGCTCTTTACTCACCTTTCCACCTTCATTAGTAACACGTCTTCTAAAGGAAACACGGCCCAGTAATTGACAACTACGTATCTCTCTATGAGGAAGAACAGTAGAAAAATCATTAGAAAAATACACATCAACTAAATTCCTGTATTACTTCTCTCTACTGAGAGCACCCCTGAGGATAAAGTCTTTGGGGTTTTTGTTGACAAGAAGCTAAACGTGAGCCAGCACTGCCCACTCACAGTCCAGGAAACCAAACAACCTGGGCTGCATCAAAGACAGTGTGGGCAGCAGGTCCAGGGAAGTGATTCTGCCCCTCTGCCCTACCCTACTGAGACCCCACCTGCCGTGCTACATGCAGCTCTGGGACCCCCAGCACAGGAAGAACATGGACCTGTTGGAGTGAGCTCAGAAGGGGCCACAAAAATGATGACAGGGATGGAGCATCTCTCCTATGGACACAGGCTAAAGGAGGTGAGTTGTTCAGCCTGAAAAAGGGACAGTTCCACAGGGACCTTACAATATCTGAAGAGGATGGAAACGGACCTTTTACAAGGGCATGGGACAACAGGAAAGGGGGGAATGTGTTTTAACTGGAAGGGAGTAGGTTTAGATTAGATATTACAAAGAAATATTTTATTGTGAAGGTGGTGAAGCACTGGAACAGGTCGTGCAGAGAAACTGTGGCTGCCCCACCCCTGGAAGTGTTCAAGCCCAGGCTGGATGGCACTCTGAGGAACCCGGTCCAACAGAAGATGTCCCTAGGGCTCCTCCTATTGGGACCACGGCAGGGGGGTTGAAACTGGACAAACTTTGAGGTTCCTTCCAACACAAACCATTCCACGATTCTCTAAATCCTCCTCCTGCCTGGTAAACACAGCCTGGAAAATTTTCTCATACTTAGCTGAACTACGATCTTAAGATTACAAAAAAGAAAACTGAAAGAACTGAATCTACCCTCCTAAAATCACGGTCTGGCTGTACTTCCATCACTGAAGCTCAAAACACCAAACCAGTCGGAGGAACACCACACAGGCACCTACTACCTACTTTCGAAGCAGGAGCAGTCACACATTTGTGTTTGCTTGCAACTCTTCAGCCATCAAAACGCATACTTCTATCATGCACCACTAACTTAACGACAATTCACGCCATAACAAGAAGACTTTCAAATGCAACCAAGTGCAAGATACAAGATACATGCTGAGCTGCCTGTGCTCCAAAGCAGGCCCTCTGACCGGCGCTATCTGACACCGCACTCACCTAAGAGGAACGGGGCACGGGCAGGCGGGCACGGGCAGAGGCTGCGACCTCCCAGGGGGATCGGGGAGCGGAGCCCAGCTCCCTCCAGCTCCCTCCAGCTCCCTCCAGCAGCCGCCTCACCGCCCGCGGGCGGCAGCGCCGAGCAGGACCCGGCAGCGCCGCACGCCCAAAAATGGCGGCGCGAAGCGCGGCCTGAACGTGCTGCCCGGGAACGCGCGTGCGCAGCAGCACCGCCCGGCACCTTCGCGCCCCTGGCGTGAGGCTCGGGAGGGCCCGGGGTGAGCTCTGGGAGCGCCGGTTCGAGTCCCGCTGCCGCCTTCCCGCGGGCGCTGCGGCCTGGTTCGCTTTCCTTCTCGAGTTGTGCTTTATTTGTTTGTTCACGTGTTTGCTTCTCGTTGTTTTTCCTTTGCGTTTGCACGTTGCAGGTGTCGTATTTTTAGGATGTCGCGTGAGAATGGTGTCCATGGGTCACAGAAGCTGCTGGAGCTGCCTGAAGAGGATTCGAGAGCTCTCATTCTTTCCCATTAGCAAAAAGAAATTCTCTAGGCTGAGAAGAGTGCATCTTAACAGAGGGCAAAGTGCTGCCCCGCTTGTTTTTGCACGTACATAAGATTTTATTTTTCTTAGGGGCTTGGAGGAAGCGTTGGTTTTTTTTTTTTTTTTTTTTTTTTTTTTTTTTTTTTTTTTTTTTTTTTGGGGTTTTTTTTAAAAGGG